>KB671521.1:0-194580 GCA_000349105.1 Anopheles epiroticus | reverse complement strand
CCAGGGGCATGTTTTCCGGGATTCATAAATCATCGCATTTAATAAATTTAATGCCGAAAGCTAACGGAGCTTTTGTCGACGCTTTTCGCAGTCTACTTCACCCAGTTCGGGAGCTGCGGCTGGAAATTGGGCAGATCGACGGAGGGCTGGTACGCGGAATCTTCTGCCAGCGCGTCGAGTAGCGACGATCAGCATGATGACAGTGCCATTTTAATTTATTCCTGATAGGTGCAGATAATTTCCAACACTTATGAGCCTCTGCCGGAATCGAAATGCGTTTGCAAACTTTGCGGCTGATCGGTATGCTACCTACGCTGTTGGAAAACATTCTAACGGTGGCTCTGGCGAGGGTTTAACAAAAAGATATAAAAACACGCTTGTAAACATGAAATTTAGATGACTCTAGGGTCATTGACATTGCTGAGAAATCAGCAGTCAGGAAGTAATGTTAGAAGATTTGCAGATGCTGATTTCAGCACGAAAACGCCATGGAACTTCTAAAATTAAAATCTTGATTTATTTCAACATGTGTAAGGTTGGATCACTTTTTCAAGTCAATTGTAGTTAAACAGCAAACTACATAAACATTCACTTACTATCCATATGAACAAACAGTGCAAAAGTGCAGTAGCTTGCTCAAACAGCCCTGCCTTCAAAGAATTCCATGTGGAGCCATTTTTCATCCCCCGAAAGAGTCCCTGCTGATCTAAAGTCATTAAACGACCACTTCCTTCTCACAAGTGCGCAGAACCAATTTACCGACAAAATGGACTGCAACTTGCATCACATTTTATGACTCGCTGGTGCCATGGGTGCTCTCGTAAAAGGTCAAATAAAAACGTTACTACCCTTTGTATTACAAAATCAACCAATAGTTTTGGACTGGACGGTGGGTTGAGAGACTTCTTCAGGTCCATAAAATCATTAAAAATCGATCGCTGACATTTTTATAATTAATTGTACAGCCCAATAAACCAATAAGCCCGTAATTGGTCTGGTGGTTGAGTGTAGTACTATTCCAACGGGGGGATTAATTGATGGGACCCCACTGGTGGACGATCGAACGGACCAAAGAGGGTGGTAGATGTATTCCCTTTCTGAAGGGACGTATCATGAGAAGATATTTCAAACGGTTCAGGAATTTCATACCATTTTCAATCTCGCTAACAACTATTTGGATTTCTAATTGACGATCGTGATGCTTTCCAGCTCAGATCATGATGAGTTTGGACATATGATTCATTTCTTTTCTCACTTTGCAGGAAGAAACTTGCTAACAAATCCACCTCCTCTACTGGCATTTATTGACTTACACTGCACCGGCGGGAAAGATGCTTCGAAAAAGACCTTTTCCCCGTGGTCGTGGATCGATTTCGTTTTCATCTGTTTGATAATAAAAACACGATGGAAATTAAACCATTGACATTTACCTTTCCCTCCACCGAAACGAGTATGATCGATATCTCGCCAGCCGCCCTCACACCGCTCGAAGGGCGAACTCTCGCCCTTCACATCGCTTCCTCGACCTAAATAACAAAAGCTTAGCGCACTGCACAAAGCCACTGTAGCCGATGGAACCTTTCACGATCATGGCACTTTCCGGACAGTGCCCGGACTGTTCCCATCTCGACGACGGCCACTCTCGGTGGAAGGTGGGGTCCCTTCTTTTGGGGGGCGGGCCCGCGGTTTTCGATTTTACTTTTCGCGTGATGTAACCGTGTACTTTTGTAGGAGCTGGGAGGTCCTCCTCTTGGCCACCAGACGAGCTGCGATCGAAGACGGATTGTCGTCACTTTCCAAAAAGTTTGGCACACGGCGGTCGGCAGTATTTTTGGAAGCGTGAAATGTTTGACTCCAAACGCCTTTTCGATCTGCTGGTCTGTTTATCTGTTGCCGAAGCTGAGACGTTCTCTGAAATTTTAAATACTACCCACGCGTTTAGAAGAAGGGAAAGTGATTGCACGACGCTGACCTCCGGGCTTTGCTCCCACTAATGGGTCGCTGAAGTGTTTGGGCGGGATACTCTGCAAACGGTCAGCAAAACGTGTGCTCCCAAAACTGTAGCGGTCGGTGTTCATAATGTTTCTGGTTTGGTGAATGCAAATGAACTGGAAACAAAAACTTTCGAGTTTTAAATTTCGAAAATATCTCATATCGGTCTTAGTGGGTGATGCATGTTTCTCAGGGCAAGGAACAGTTTACATCAAAACAGTATACAAGTATGTATTTTTCCAAATTATTAGAGAAAGACTTAGTGTTATCACCCAAATGCTCTGTCTCTGCACTGAAAGGTTTAACGCGTAAGTCGTTTTCATGCAGCTTAAATTTCTCAGTTGTGTTTTGGCTACTTAATTCTAACCCGTAGATGATTGACACCTTCACACCTTGTCACTCTCACTTTGCGCCTGACCCCGCTTTGTTCACATTCCATCCTGTGATCAGAAAACAAACGAAAAAAAGAACAATCTCCCAAAAACACTAAGCTTTCAACGATGATGAACCACATTCAATGCATACCTTGCGTTTATTCTAGCGTACCAGCAAATCCTCTAGCAGCAGCGTCACACCAACTCCGAGAACGCTCTTTTCCTCGAGGTTTCAGGTTCGTGACACAAATAATCCTCCCCCCCCCCCCCCCCCCCCCCAACCAGGAGAGCCACACGGAGCGAATCTGCCCGCCACGACCAAAGCCAAACTTTTCGACCAAGCGTCTTAATCAGATTACCTACGATGAGGCCGTTCTGCCACGGGGCGGCCGCCCAACATCGGCCCAACAGACCAATTCCAATGCCGCAATTGTACGCTTAGTTGCCCATTAGAGCAACCACGATTGGCCTGATCATTCACGGGCTGCCCACCCGTTAATACCGAAGATAATTCCCCATCGTTCGCTCGCTGGACCGAAAATGCTCATTGTTTGGCTTATGAAGTCATCGACTGACGGACCACTTGGACGTCCCAAAAAAGGGAATCGCCTACCGCGACTGTTCTTGCGAGGCAGAGGTAGGAGAGGCATTGTAGAACACCTCTTAATCTTCACGTCCACAGTAAAACCTTCGTCCCGAAATGAAATAAGCTTATCATCAATTGAACAAACTTCTCCTGCTGCTGCTCGTTCTCCTTGGTGCTTCGCTGAGGTTCCAGCAGAGGGCGTACGTCCGCAAACGAAAGAAATGCTCTCGCTCAACCGCGGCTAATACGCTAACAAACGACCAGACATAACCATTATAATCGTCATCGAATCGATAAAATTTGTTCTGCTCTCCCAGGCTGGCGATGGATGCCAAGTGCGTGCGAAGGGAGAACGAAGCAGAAGAAAAGAACCAATGTGTTGTCGTTGAATAGAACCCCGGACTCTGTCACGATTGCGAGCATCTCTTGGGGCCTGTTTTTTTCCTATCACCCTTCTCGCACTGATTGGAAAAATGGATGACAATCGAATCAAAGCGAATGGAAATATTTCATAGAATTATGGACGTCCGAGAGGCAACTAGCAGCTCATTCCTTCCTCTAGCATCGGTTCCATTTTTCGGTGAGCTAATTAACTGCAATTAATACAACGGTAGCGCTTAAACGAAGTCGCCCCACAAGCCAGCATTCCCAAACCTGTTCTACTTCTGGTCAGTTCAAGCGCTGATGGCTTCTGGCCATAAACCGGAGCCAAACCATGCGCGATAAGCACGCTTCGTCCGCACCCCAATAGTCGTTGCGGCAGTGGAAGCAGACAGGGAAATAAGCTGCGTTCTTAAAACAAAAACGGATTTTCCACCCCAAACAAAATCGCCCTGGAGCAAGAGATTGCGTGATAATCAAGTAAAAAAAGGAACCGATCCGTGGTGTGCGTTTTTCGATTACGCCACTCACACACATGTGCACGGGCATCGATCGTTTGTAATATTCCAACGACAGCACGCGGATTAAGCTAATTTAATGATTATCACCGGTGTATTTCGGCTCTAGAGGAGCAATCACGAAGCCCCGACTTCCTCACCCCAGACTGACCATTCTTTCACTTTGGTCATTTTTATGTTTTCTGTGTGCTGTCGCGTTCAATTCGTTTGAAAAATACCTCCCGCCTTGAGGGTTGTGCTTTTATTTTCGGCGTTATTTTCGCTCAACCCTAACACGCACTCCTCCCATTCTTGGCCGTTCAGTTTTCTCTTTTATGGCCGGCTTCGCTTTATATCGCTGTGCATGCGTTGAGGTTTACACGCAAAACCCAAAAATTTGCCCTCACGCACGACGCGATAGATAACGATCGAGGAGTCATCGGAGCAGGGTCATCAGAGCAGCCGAGAAGGGGCGGCATTAGTGGTTGATCGGAACAGGCCCGTTGACAGATCACGAATCAGCGCGCGCGATGACGCACCGATCGTAAAAAGAAAGCCATTCTCTCCAGCTGCCATTTGGGGCGAAAAGTTTGGCGATCGCTTCCTTTGTGTCGGAAGGTGGGATGAGTGGGATAAGCGTTTTAGTGGAACGTAAAAGTTTATGTGTGAATTTAGCGCATTCTTATCCGAAATTTGAAATGGCGATCGATTGTGTCTTTCGGCTTTCTCAAGATGGCATTTTGTTTCAATCTGATACAGTTTACTCAGGAACTGTTTAAATTTAAATAGGAATTGAATGTCATTGAATTTAAATAGGAATTGAATATTTGCATGAATCAAATGCTCTAAAATATTTTAAAATAAATTCTTTCTAGTTCTTCACGAAACAGCGTCACCTACCAGCACTGCCCCTAGCTACGACTTCGTAAATTTCCCTCTGTGCACCTAATTATAAGGAAGCTACGAAAAACCACGCAAAACGTGCTGGCTGTTTCATTCAAAATCCCATTTGCAGCTCCATTAATTCTATCCACAGGGTTTGCCACCAGATCACGATGGGTTTGCCAACACTTTGCGCATAAATTGCGCCCAATGTTACCAGCAGACCGCACCAGAAGCTGAAGCCGCACCGCACGAAAAAGTCATTCACACGGTTGGAGTTTTAAGGGGCGGCAGTGTCATAAGAATTAGAAATATGTTAAACAAAAAGCCACCAAAACCACAAGCACACGTAAAACTATTCGCGCGCGCGTCTTTTTTCCGCAATGTTGTTGTGTTAGCTGGGAAGATGGGCGCGCAACGCGCTGGCAGGAAGAAATAATTTGTATAAATAACTTAATTATGTTGAAGCCTGGTCATCCCGCCCGGTCAGCACCTGTTTCTCACCCCATCGTGAGGCAAGGAAGGAGAAGCATAGGGGTTGTGCCTCAATGTCATTCTCCTTCTTTGACTCCACCCAAGCAGGACAGGTTTTGGGCGACCTGTAAACCAGCAGGAGTATTACGAAAGTTTGATGAGCGGGGCTCTCACCCGATGAGAAGCCGTTTAAACGACCGTAATGATTTCTTGGAGCAGCCTAGAACATGTTTAAAAAAAGACATTGAAATACCACAAACCTGCCACCAGAGCGAACGCTTTTTGCGCTCAGCTTTTGTGTTTTTAGCTGTGTGCTGGTGGCGACATCAAATCCAAGCAAAAAGGGACACACGGTATAGCAGTAAAAAGAACTCACCGACAATGCTAATAAACCTATAAATCCAACGTTGGCCAACGAAGGATAACACTGCCTGAAATGGAGAGAAAGGGAGAGCTCGTTCCCTTGCCATGCGGGATGGCTTATTACCGAGCTTCTGGAGGCACGTTTAACTCTCACTCTACGGTGTGAGACGATAATCCCGGAAAAAATGACGGTGTTAATTTGCGGCAGCCCCAAACCTGAACGCGCGGTAAAAAGGTAGACCTGGAAATTGAACCAACCTTACACGGGAGAAACAAATCCTGCGTGTTGACCAACGGCGAAAAGAAAAATTGCATAACACTCTCTTGCCTTACCCAAAGTCTATGGAAAGCGGCGGCACAACGAGCCAACCGCTGGCTCTACTATCTAATCGTAGCGCTAATTATTTAAATTCTTGGTCCAATTTTTCTTTCGGAAAGCTTTTAAAATCCAGCCCCAGCTTTGATCCTCGTTAACACATATAGCCTCGGCACGGGAGGACACTTTGATGGTGGAAGGAATCTGAACGGTTATGATGGGGATCCGACGCAGATCGGTGGTTTGAAAACCTGTACCTGTGACGATCAACCAGGAACTCCAATATCAGAGTTAATAATTTAATTGTCCCGAGCACGGCCAATACCTTCCCCATGCGCACGCCGACAGACGCCTGAAGCTCGGGAAGATAAATGATGGGCTTATCTTTATTGGACGACAATTTTTGGGTGACAGTCTTGAAAGCAGCATTCTGGAGTTTTGTTCAATTTCGATACAGACAACAAACGAAAAGGACGGACCAGGTATAGAGGTAGATAAATATAAGTCCCAGATATGAGGTCATTGTTTGGCATTCATTCTTTTCCCATTCGTGTCGGTTTGAACATTTCCATTTAAACTCCAATGAAAGCGCTCGTTTGTCACTTCCGACGTTGTTGGGATTGAATCTTTTAAATCAACTTCTTTAGAATCGCTCCAAGTGCCGGACGTTTCGCGCACCTTACCAAGATATGTGTCTCGGTCATCTATGTGACGTTGTGGTCATATCGACAACATAAATCTCCCCCTCTAGAGAGCACACGATTGAATCACGAATTCTCAGCCACTAGATCATCCAGCGGCATTGCCTCTAGGCCGGCCTGACAAATGAGTCCACTTTTGAAGTCATCTTCAAATAGTCTCGTCCATAAAACCGAGACTGTTCATCCTTCTGGCCAAATCCCGAACGGAGAACACGATTATGACAAAAGCCTCACGAATCACTGCGGCAGCGGCGTCCCTTTCTTCTAGCATTGCCCGAAGCCTCGCTGGTCAACGAAAAGTTCGCTCTTTAGACGGTGTCGGCTTTACGTTCGGCACTTTTTGGAGTTCACTTTTAATTTTCTTCTCGCACTCCCTCTAGGCAGCTAGACAGTACCGTGGGGAGGAGTTGATGATTAAGACGTTGATGAAAACCTGTGCCGGCGATCCTCGAAACGCTTCTTTCGTGCGCTAGAAATGCACCGCGCTTCATCTGCTCCGCCGATATCTAAAGCCTTTGATGAAAGTGATGGGGTTAAACGTGAAGTGAAGGTGCGAGAGAGAAAAATAGCCTTTTTGAACGAATCACATCTTAAGGAAGAAGATATTTCATATGCCGCCTCTTTGAAGAGCGTCATTTAAGGAGGCATTCCGGGCAACTCACTTATCCTCGGCCGCGTTACGTGGTAGTCTTTTCTAGCAATTAATAATAAATAATTTATTCACCTTCGTGATTGCATTTTCGGTGCTGGAGAGGCAAGTGGAATCAACCAAGAGAGGTGGGTAATCCTTTCGGCGGACTTTTTTTTTGTGTCTGGCTCTCGAGTCGGAATTAGAGTTGTTTAAAGTTACTGGAAGGTTGTGAGACGTGAAGAAAGAGGACTCATTTTTTATTTCGCTGTGATGAAGATGTCTTTGGCGGCATCTGACGCAAGGTTTGAATAGCTGGCTACCGAAAGTGAGCAAGACAATGGGTTAAGAAGGGTCTTTAACATTATTGAAAGAAGCAAGGCGCTGGTATTAACACAGTCCGAACAATGCTCTTAAGTCAACATTCCACATTCCGTAATGGAATGTCTTTAACATTCGTCCTTTTATGCTGATATATTGTGCCAAACAATTAACCCATTATGTGATCATTCTTTAAAAAAAAAACATAGTTTACAAATTGTGTGAAAAGTGTAGGAAGACCTCCAAATCATACCTTTCTGTTACAAGTTAGTTGTGATTTATTATCCATCGCTGTTTCTACATTTTATATATTGCATAGCACCGCCATACCAACTCTTATCATCTACACATCTTGCAACCCATCGTTTACAGACCAATCAATGTCGGTAACACTCATTATGCGCTTCACAAGCCTTCGTGGCAAAAAACCATTCCACTGAACTTCCATCCATACCCCAAGAAGCGCATCACGCATGGAAACGCACGCTATTTACGCTAATCAAACACTGTCAATGTTCCCTTCCACAAAAAAACGGTCTTATCAAACGCATGTCACACGGGACATGGTTACACACATTTATTTGTTTTTTTCCCCCTTCCTGCCTTCAGCAACCGAACAATGTCTCATTAAGTCCCCAACTCCTCTCCATCGGCAACCACAGGGGAAAACTCACCTTTCCCTTACACATGGGTTGACTCTCGGTCCGGATCCACTTGTTCTGCCGTGTTGGCTAAGGCTCAAGAAATCAAATATTAAATGCACCGAATACTGAGCGCTCCGAAGGGTAGCGACATCAGCGCAAATCGCCAACTTATCGTCAATCGTCAATCCACAAGCGTAATAAGCGATGGGATTTGGGCGTTTCGTAACACGATATGAATCGGTCCAAATGTCAGGGGCAAGTTTTTGGGACCGTGCAGGGGGGAGCAACGTGAAGAATGGTACTCACCGGAAGTGGATTGACATTTAGCCGTACATTGTTGAGCCGTTCGATTTGATCGATGAAATTGAATTACCTACGTTTTGGGGCTGCTTTTACTCCCCACACAATATGGATTGAGAAGGGGTCCGGGTTTGCCAGAGGGAAATGATAAGCACGAAGTGATTAGAAGCATTCTTGCTCATGTTATTGGAAATTGATACGGGATTTTGATGCAGAAAGTGTAAACACGTAAAGAGATATGCCGTGCAAACGCCTTTCTGCTGACTGAGATTCCTTCCATGCATGCTCGTACACCTTTTCGAAGACATTCTCATCTAAAAACACCACCCAAAAACCACACGAGCTGAATGCATTAAAGTCTAATCTATCACGATCAATCCAAACAGATTGACTGCTGCTAGTTTAAACAGTGTAATCTCCTTAAACTGCTGTAAGGATAAAATGATTCAAGAATTTTCAAACATTTTTTCGAGAATCGTCAGTAGCTCTTGAAAAGATGAAGTAGCCTTGGGGAAACGAATCAAGAATAAACATAAATAAAAGACTCTTACAAGTTTTCGGGAAAAGTTTTTCCTAAAACTATTCCAAACTATAAGCTCACTTGCTCAACTCTGAGCCTGCCTGTTGTTGAGCCCAGAATTGCCTGCAGCAACACAACATGCCTCAAAACACAACGCACGAATGAAGCAAGGGAAACATCCCTCCCTATCTCTATTACCATAGCAGCAGCGCAGCACAATCGTTGCTCAATTCGTCCTCAAGAAATTGCTCACACAAAGCACATGTAGCCAAAGCAACTCAGTTCTCCCTGGCCTTGTGCATTCGGTGTTCACACGCGAAAACCTAACTACAAGGCTGCGCGAAACCGATTGCCCAAACCCACGCAAACGAACTCGTACACTAACGCTGAGGGCGAGAAAAGTTCCGATGGAAATTGGACAGAAATATCAGCTGCATGCTAAGAACCCGATGGGGTGGTCAGACTCAATCAGGAAGACGGCAAGAATAGGTGATGAGAGCTGGAGCAAGGGAAAGAAAAAACTTTCACCTTTTTCCACCTATTGATCCAACTTTTTCTACCGTTTCGTAGCCTGAAAACAGCGAGACGCTTTCCGTTGCTTTTCCTCCATTCTGTTGGTAGGGTCCTTTCTTCGTGCAAATAATTCTCTAATTCCAACAATGCCTATCAGTCTTCGCGTCACTTTCACTGTCCATGGTGTGCGAGCGAGTGTGTTTTCCGTCCCGCTAGGAAGGAAAACTCAATGCTTAAGAGCTACATTTTCTTTTGCCAAGCGTCTCCACCTTTCAAACAAAGAATCATCCATAGGAGGAGCTAAATTGTTGCAGCGTAGCATACACACAGACAAGGGGCCCCAAAAAAACATAGTTGCGCATATACACACAAAGCGTGTGGGCACTAAATCTGCAAACTCCGCAGAACAGCTCCTCCAGACAACGACAGCCCTAGCGAAAGTGATTGACTGAGTGCGAAAGAAAGGAAATGTGAGGGACATTGCCGGTATGGAAGAACCGTAAAGCAGGACAAAGGAAAGCGTTGGGAAAATTCAGCAAAGCATCAGTCTTGCAGACCAAGCGGTGCAACCGAGGCAAGAAAGGAAGGAACCGCATGAATTCCGATGGAGATAAAGAGGAACAAAGTGCGTAGGCTTCTATAAATCCAATGGATCAAACTAATGGCAAACAAACTTTTTTTCCCTCACTCGTGAAAAACAAAACGTACCAACTTTTCCTTTCACTCTTGCGGTGGAGTTTTGAACAAGAAAGTATCGGGAAAAAACACCAATCGTCCGCGAAGGCTCCGCTAAGCCCTTGAGCATTATCTAGCCGAAAAACTCGTACGCTTTCAAGCGCACGACGAACATGAATGATGAGAAGATACTGGAAGTGGTAGTAGGCCTGTGGTGAGTATCAGTTATCGGTGGGAGATCGAAAGAATAGAAGCATCAACGCACCTTGTCCCAAACGGTTCTTTTACCGGCACGAAAGTGAATAAATAATCAATATATTGCTTCAAGGAGCCGATAGGTTTTCTAGGGAAAGATATTTCAGCCCTGGAAAACGGGAACGGGCTACCGAAAGCTTTCACGTGCCGCCCGAAGGATCATACAGTTGATCTTTCCACAAAGAGTTCTTGTACGGAACGGTACGGACGGTTTCCCGGCCCGCAGGATGCGTGGGATCGAAGGCTTTTGATGCGATTTGCTGGCTTATGGGAGAGTAAGGAAAACAAGACTTTGCTTCGTTAACAAGCCTCAGTCTGGTGTTTGTTTCTGTCTGAATGAGCTTTACCTTTTTGATTTGGAAGAAACGGTACATATACTCTATACTCTATGGGTTACCGTTAAAAAAAGGAAATAATGCTTTAAACGGAAACGAGATCCTGCTAGCTCTAAACTCTTATTTTATGCCCTTAAATATTTTTTGAAAATACTAAGAAAACTTCTTAGCTCGTAGATTTAAGTGCAAAACTATCCATCTTTTGTTGGTGGCAGCTTCCCTTTAAGCTCAAACAAAAGTCCTACCCGCCATTCAAGCTGCTGAACTTGACATCATCATATCATCAATTTATTTTTTGTGACCACTGAAGCTATAAACCTCGCTCCATCTAAAGCACCGAAATTGGAAAATATCTTCCAGGAAGCTATCGAAACAACCGGAGACAGAAAGAGAAATAAAATCGGTCGCAACGGGGAAGGCGAATGTTAACAACAGCCAGGATCCAGGGCAGAGAAAAATCCTACCCATCAACCCAAAGACCCACCGTCAGTATTGCCAGCGACGTGACGGGTGACAGCGAGCGCCACACATCATATGTCAAATTGTGATCCAATCCAACCAGCATCTGTTGGTCCTTCTCTGGTTCTGTTACCATTTGTGGAAGGCGAATTTTCCGCTTCATCGCCGCAAAAATCCCGCACAGAGGGAGACCTGGTGGACGAGTTGGAAGCAAGGTGTGAGGAGCCTGACCGTAACATATGGCACATGAATGTGGAATATGCGAAAAGAAAATATGAAGCAAACTCAGGAATGGACCACCGCCGACCGCATGTCCATTGACGGATGGAAAATGGAAAACCAATTAGTGAATCTCCGGTCGCTGCATGTGGGAGATTCCTTCGTTGTGTTGCTCGGGCCCATGAGAATGGTGAGTAGATAATCACGTATCAGTTTTTACACCGACTGGTTATCTGTGGATTGAAGTGATGTATCAAAGCTCCTGTACTGAACGTTGAAAACAAATACCACTTGTTGTTGCCAGTGCATACATACCGACTCTCGGAAACTGGGACACACTGAGACGCCTACAGACAAAGACGCAAATTCGATCATCATCACCGGCGTACACGTTTTCAGCTGCGTGAGCTCTAAACGTGCTCATCAACCAATTCCTAATACACAAACCAGGATTTTGCAAATCAATGCAGAGGTCATCGACGAGAAGCGATTCCAACTGTGAGCTGAGACGAGTCTCATCCATCACACTCCTCCCCTCCGTAGCCAATCTGTCTCGTGATCCTTCTTGTGCCTATCCGGATGGCGCCATATTTCCAATCAGCAACGACTACGACGGAGACACACCGGATGTGAGAATTAGTTTTGATTGTTTTCTTATCTACGTTTGGATGCTACACGCTGCATGCGGTGGGACGTTTCCTCCGAAGGCTCCACACATCGTCCAGTGGAATGTGTTGCAGGGCTCCAGAGCAGGAGCTGTGGGTCAGGGTGGTCGAGTTGCTCCAGTTTCATAATTAATTTCTAATCTCGTATGCAGCACCGACGATCACGTGCGTCGAGCCGACTCGACCATATCCTGGACCCAGAGATGCCACGTGACCGACACCACCGTCCGTACTGGAACCGAATCATAAGGGAACTTTTGCGTGCACGTTCGATCGGAAAAGGCATATTAGCACCATCACTGCCTCCGCCGGCCACCGGCTCGACTTAATCGATCATGCGGTGGGATAGACAAGCACACGAAAAAAGCCACTTTTCGGTGGTCTAGTGACGCTGAGCCGCACAGCACACGACGCACGTCACACGCCTTTGCCTCGGTGGTCTCGCTGGGAATAAATCGTGCAGCATATTTTATGCAAATTTTAATTTCGATTGTCCTCGTACGAAGTTTTAGCGGCTGGGATGGGTTGGGGTTATGTATAGACGGACAGACGACGGGCGTGTCCCTTGGGAAATTGAACAAATTGCTCATCGAACGTACGTTGGTTTGATTTTCTTAAAAGAACGGCCAAACGTATATGATGTTTTTCAGAGATTATGGAACTATTCTTCTAGAAGAACCATTATCGATCCTTGCCGTTGAGGAGAATAGCACTAAAGGTTGCGTATAAAAATTAAATAACATTCTTAATTAATTCTTTGTAACCACACACAACTTCACTCACCTTCCTCTTGAATATAAACCGCTGCACCGTCTTCAAGGAAACTGTGAGGAGAATTTTAAATAACCCAATTATCAACTCAGCAATACGGCCTGGCCGTCACTACCGAAATAAAAAACAGAATTATCTACTCAAGAATACCTCAACAAGTAGGATGACTACAACGCCTACTAACAAAGGCTTTGTGCATACGCATACTGTTCAGGGTCCCAACTGTCGAGCCAGACACTGCTCGCCATTATATTTAGCCGGTTGCTCTTTAGCACTCACTATTTTAATCATTTCTGATGTCTCCGTACTGTACATCGCTCCATCCATTCGATCGAACATTCCCAAAACCTGTATTACAGACAGTACAAAGTCACCGATTCTCGGAGCTGCAGAAAAGCCGGTTCGGTTTCATCTCGCATCTTGTCTTGTGTCTGTCATTATTGTCGTTATTGATTTTATCGCATACCTTGACAAGTGTAGGGTTGGGCTGGAGAGTAAAGCGAGCAAACATGGGCATGTAGTCATGGGAAGGAGACTGGGCATGAGAGGAAGGGTGCGCACACAATCACAACATAGTATCAAAGCGGCATAGTGCACACTATTGGTGGGCAACAAGAATGTCAAGTGGAGATATGGACGCATCTGGTGCGCATCCCAAACGGTGACAAGAACTGCACAAGTTCCATCCAAGTCTTCGCCCAAGTCTCTCCAGTCCTAGTTTGACCACCGTTATGTTCCGGGAGGGAGCATCATTGAAATACTACTTTGCCTACGTTTGTGGCCACTTCTGGTAGCGAGCTTCCGAAGACGAACGAATTCCAAAACCATGCCCGTTTGTCGCATCAGCTTTGGATGGGAATTTACGCAGATGATGATGATGCTACTGCTGATGGTGACGATGATGATGAAGTGACGAGGCATGCATGCATGATAAGAACTTATCCAATACACCACACACACATAGATACACACCCACGGCTAATGCTAAAGCTGTGGAACAATTTGACCAACAACTCACAGAATGTTGATTCAGTGATCCAGCGTTTCTCGCACCGAGTGCCCTTTCTCCAACGTCGGGTTGTGGCCTTCGTTCGGGGGGAACTCAGGTCATGCACACGGCTTTGGCGGATTTTCGCATTCAAAGGGCGTTGGGGAAGGGGTGTGGAGTGAAAAACGCATCCAACGGTACTGGCTGTTGCATTTGAATGTCCAAACAGGCGTCTCGTCATGTCCGTTGTGTCACAGACCGGCAGACCGACGACGACGACGACGACGACAACGACGAGCACGAAAGCCTGCAGGGAGAGGGGCAGACATTTCGAGAATGGGACATAAACGGACGGTGGATGACAACGGCAAAAAGTGCACGAAACGAAATATCGCGCGACAGCAGCAGGTTCTGTTTGGGATGAATTGTGGCCGTGGCGTGCGGGTGATGATGCCCGATGCAGAAATGCAATAAATAAATGCACAAAAGTGTACGCATAAATTGCTTTAAATGCGACCGATGCGACGAACTTTGAACGCGAACGAAAGGGCAATCGATTGGAACGATGCTATACTGTTAGGAGCATCGGATGCATAGGTGTAGGTATGCATAGGTCGATGTAGGGAATGAAATTGAAAAAATGTGATCAATTGTGTGCAACTACTGGCTCGTGCTTTAATGTGCAATCCTGAAATTGATTTTTGTATCATTCAGTTCTTCGACGGACTACAAAAACTTTTTGAAAGCATCCTAATGCCTCACAAAAAAAACCTCTTGGTCACTTGAGTAAATTTATATACATCGTCGTTTGTTTCTCTGCGAAAGGCTTTATGGGTTATTAAGCTTTTTTATACAGAAGCACGTGTGCTGAATATAACACTAATGTGACTAGCTTTCTGCCCCTGATCGCAGAATGCATATTATTATATTTATTTAATACGAAACCCAACCCACGTCCCATCGAAAGCAAAGGCAAATGCTGCCGGCTTGCTGAGAGGAGGCGCGTTTTGAAGACATTAGGATGCAACGGTTCTCCTGGCTACGGTTCTTGCCTTCACCTTATGCCGCTGATTCACATTTAATTGCTTTCTATGATGCATCCTTTTGCTGTTACGGTAGACGGGGCGGTGGAGATATAACCCGACGATAACGGGCGTGCAACATCAGACTGGTCTTTACACATTCAGCCCATCCCCGGCGAAGATTGATGATCCTCACAATTTACATATACGGAGTGGCGCGCAATTCTCTAGCAACGAAACCAGTCGCTCACTGGGTTCTGCCATCTACGCGATTCCGGCAAACGCATCGCTGGTGGACTTGAACCATATTTAGCGCGGCGTTGCAAAAGATGGAAAGGTAGCATTTTCCACCCATCGTTTCCTAGCCCAACTCGGAAGCATCCCGCAGTGTCGTTTAGCGTGATAATCCACTCTTCAAGCAGTCCGTCCAGCGCGCAAGATATGAGAGAAAGCCAAACGCACGCAATCGCTACTTTGACTTTATTGACATTTTATGCATACCGCATCATCGCATATTGTGCGCACCCGAGGATGAGAAGGAAAATGAAGGGAAAAAATAACGCACACCTTGGAATCGCTCGGCCAACGCCTGGCTGGAATGTTAGCTTGCCCTGCACCCGTGCCCGTACGCTTCGTGTAGATACGAACCAACGACGGCAGCTTTCTTTTCCCCGGGTTGTGCTAGACTGTCCATCCTGCTGGTAATACTATTTGTGCGCACTCGGCTGCCCTTCTGACGAGCCCTCCAGCGTCTGCCTCTGCTCCTCAATACGAACGAACGAACGCCGTTTGCCCCCTTCGCAGACGCTAGAACACGGCACGCCATGGCATGGAGGTTCGGAATGTTTAAGGTCATTTCGTTGATTGTTTTTCAATTTACGTAAGTGTTCGGCGTTCACGTCGTCCACGAGGTTCCGTTGGGGACAGGAAGTTAGGATGGTTTGGAAACGTAACACCGAAATAGCTTCCGATTACAACAAACACTGCACATTTGAAAGGGTGTACATAAGAGAGTGTTTCGACTGGAAAGCTACAAATATTACTGGAAGATATTATTGATTTTAAGAGAACTGTATTTTAAACGTGTTTTTTATTCGTTAGAAAGGAACAACGCTTATTGCAAAATTTAAACGGTGTTAATGCTTTCAAATAGAACAACACTCCAATCAATTCAGATCAATCTTAAATGAAACATTATTTCATTAAATTATCCCGGTCCTGGCCCCAGATATGTAGGCGGACGAAAGCAAGCTTCAAGACTTCTGGTGATTAAAACCAATGTTATTTACCACCAGGAACGATTTTAAAATACAAAACATTATAGCAAACGAGGCATCAGATTCTCAAAACTCCAAACAAACCATAAGAATAATTCACCACCGTCCAGAAAGTGTGCCTTTGAACTGCGTTGTGCTTCGCTGCCGTCCGTACGGTCTGTGCCATTCGCCGACGGGGACGCAACCCACGCGCACCAGCAGAACGAGGTACAAAACAGGACCCATTAGATAAATTTCTTAAACGCTGTGTGCGGAGGCGCCCAGTTTCCTGCCCAGTTTCCAAAATTGTAGTTTTTACTTTTTCCTCCTGGAATGATAACTTTACCTTTCGAAGAAAAATAAGAAGAAACAATTCGTGTCTTCCACTCGCAATCAAACGAAATGTGGTGATAAGATGCGGTGGATGGCTGGCCTCAAGGCACAACAGCCAGCAGACATCGGTTCGAAGTTCGATGGGAAAGTACGCAACCAGGAATAGGATGGTGAACACGCATAATAAATTCCACGCAGCGCGAACCTACGTTCAACACGTTCGTGCCATTTGTTATCAAGTTTCTTTGGCCGGGACGCACCCAAACAGCCGAAACCGCTCACCTTTTTGCCATGCTGCTTGGTTCCCTCATTTAGCGCTATGTGTGCTTCGCTTCCTTCTAACCCGACGCTTATGATCCATTCCCATTGCTCAATTCTAAATTCCACCCGGTTCCTGTCGCTTACCATCAGACACTCATGCTGGAAGCTTTGGCTCGCGCGAAAACGGGGCACGTTCTAACAGGGGTGGTGATATCGGGGAGGACGTTAATTTTTTTGCTTAACCTTTCTTCCACCTTCCATCCCTTACTCCTTCACGCCCCCTCTGATGGGTGATGAAAGCGCAAAAAGAGTTATCATAATAATCTCCTGTCGTCCCCGTCCTTCTTTACGGGTTGAGTGTATTTTTGTTTTAGATTTCTATGCTCCAACCTCGTGCAACCCTTACTGTCTCATACCAAGCCCGTTCTCACTACGTCGTAAGTTGAGTTGTTGTTTTGAGTTATGAATTTTTATGCTGCACCCACCGAGATTCAAGCTCCTACCGTTCGACCCACGGCACAAAGGAAGAGTGAGAACGCTAATACGCCCGAGAGCTTAGAAGGTCTCGTCCATGCTTCGCATACACCCGGGCGCGGGAAGAAATATTGGCGCTTAAAAATTAACGAAGTAGTGAGAAAATGGAGCTTTGCTCGGGTTGTTTTACGCCCTTACTGCCAGCCTTGCCCGAGGGCGAGTTTTCGGACAATTTTCGACCAAATAAAGACGATCGTGTTGCAGGGGGGAGCATGGTGTTGATTTTTATTTCCTTCGGTCAACGATACACTGTAAAACGGGTCGAATGAAGCGACCCCAAAAATACACCGCTCTGCTCACAATTGAGAAAGTTTTTCCTTCTGACTTTTTGTTTGTAAGCGAGGGGGTTGAAAGGGATAATTTTGGCTGTTTGCTTAGGATCGTAAAATTATTTTGAAATTTAATTTATACTTTCTGCCAACAGAGGGACATCATTTACACAGCTTCATTACGGGACGTCCATCAACGTGGGATGAATGTGGCGCGCTGAAATGAGCCTGAAATGATAACAATAAATATCAAACCTTATGCTAAAACATCAAATCAAGTAAAATATGCGCTTAAGCAACTTTCTCCAATTCGGTTTGAACACCAACTGCCAAATCACCGATCAACAAACGTCAGTTCAATAGAGACACAATAAACCACACTCGAAACGACATACCTCCGTCGCAGCGTCAGCCGTAACTCAGCCGTAGACAATTTCCAGCCGTTGACAAAATCAGTGATTTGATTTTTTCTTAATTTGAAATATATTCCACACACACGGCAAGAGAGAAAAGAAACACCCCTTGTCGCGCAACTCATTTGCACCCCATTCGCTATCGACCGTCGGCCGTACGCACGGGGCCAAACCATAAATACCTGGCGACCTTCCGCGCGACATGATCATCAGCTTCGAATGGATTTTTCGGTGGTTCGTAGCACCGCAGCTTGTGGATCGAGTAGGCGTCCTGGGGGCAATAAAAGCGCATATAAAAATCACTCAACTTACCCTAAGCGATCATCAATCGCGAGAGAGAGAAACAACGAGAGGAATTCTTGAGCGTTCGGTTGCTTGGAACGCACGACGATCGTGCCGGCCGGCATCCGTTTTCCCACAATCGAAGCCGAGTCTAAGCGAACCAAGAGCCAGCGCGAGACGCAAGCCACAGATCCAATAAAAAGTAAATTTAAAATGTAAATCATTAATTTGTTTTTAATAAATTAATTATCTCCGATAGGCAACACTATCTGCGGGCCGAACTCCATTTTAGGAGCCGTCGCAGCCCGTCGCTGTTGCTAGTCATTCCTATTCCTCCTACCCGAATTGTCCGACAACGGGTTGGACATTTGCTGAAGGTAGCTATCGTTTCGATTTCGTTAGATTGATTGGAACTGTCCGAGATCGTTCCCGATGTCATTTTCCATTCCCCCAAACCACAGTGCGCGCTGGTGTTTGTGGAGCGAAACAGAGAGAAAGATAATGCAGAGAGAGGCAGAAACAAACAACAGCCTTAATCCGCTCTAGTCATGCTCGGACGGTGGACGAAGCTGTGCCTTTCGGTTCCTATCGTAGATCTCTTCGCCTTTCGGTATGCATATTTGATGGCGGATGCTTTTCATCATCGACATCACTCACAACGCCTAACTGGGGGTGCCCCCAACTGCATGACAGCAGTCCTGCCTCTACGTGAAACGAAAACCAGTCCACCGGTGGCGTGGGGGATGAAAGATAAAAATCATCGAATGTCACGTGTTGGCATGAACGCGTCGATTTTCTGTTTGTTTTACCTCACCACCAGCTATGATATCGTCCGAACAGCCAAAACTACACCCAAATCGGAGGCGAAGAGGGTCAGCTTTTTTGGCGGTAGGTTCTGCTGCTTGTTATTTGCTCTATTGAAGTTCTGCTGCTGCCGTCAGGTTTTCAGGAGCAAATGTTTTTAAATTAACCACAAGCAAGTGGCACGTGGTGTTTGGAAATTAGCTTTCCGTGGAACACCCCGGAGCGATTTCCTCTGAGCGAAAGGCGCCGTGCATCTACAGGTTGTTAATCCAATTAGCGCCTGGGTAGCTAATGGTTTGTTCGGCCTTTTTGCGCGCTCCGTCAAAGGATGCTAAAGGCTTGCGCCGACAGGGCACGTGCCAACGGTGTCCTGATGGACGTGACGAGCACACCTGCCTGCAGCTTGCTGCAAGAGGACTGTCCTGAAAATCAGCTGACTGCAAATCTCCCAAAACCATCAGCTGTTTCGGTGCTTTGCAGCGAGACACCTATTTGTCATTATTAGGGCAAACATGCAGCCGATGCAGCTGTCTTTGCTTTGTAGCACGCTCAAATTATCAAATTCACACTCTACGGTCGTTATGCATCTTCATTATATTCTTAAGTACGCGAAAAGGTCAACGAACGCGGTAGGACTGATGCACTTGCACCAGCCTGAAACAGAGCACCCCAATAATTATGCATACATTTCATACAAGATAATTGCGTCGTTAAATTGAGTTTAGCTTAAAAAACTTGCCGTCAACCTGTCTCTCTTTCGGAAAATGGATTAAGATTCAACAATCAGATTACCTTAAAGGTTCAAATGTTTGAAAGAAATTTAAACTGGAACCATTGCGCCACTCTTAAATGAGGAAATGTCATCGTTGTTGAAGATGGGCAACCATGGCCGTAACTACACAGCCGGCGCTGTCGCTACTAAAGTTCCTTCTCTTGAAAACCACTTGTCGCGATTGCATCAACGTACGTAAATGAGCAGCGAATCCCGCTCATGCACAAACTGCATGCGACTGCACTCCACAAATTACATTTTGCTGAAGAGCCCTTTTCAGTCGCTGCAATAACAACGAGGAAAGAAAAAAATCCCGACCTTTGAGTGGATGAGATAACGAATTGCTTCCTCTTTCGGTTTCTAGAGTACGTTGATCCTTGTTAACTGCAGGGTTTGCTGTGCAGTTTTGAGGCTGATATGTGGACAACAGCTATAGCTACTAACGACACTAATAACAACCAATATTCTACCAGACGACGTAGACCTGATCTCCTGGACCTAGAGTCAACAAAATTTACAATCGCATTTGATATCCCGATAGACATTGCTCTTCCGCTACAATGCTCATCGTTCAAAACAGCTCATACAAAAGAATTCCAGGATATATATATCTGCGAAATTATCGCGTAAGTTCCTCTCTAAATTCCCCATCGTCTATCTGTAATGATAAATTTACAATCATCAAAATCATGGCCTGTATTCGTGCACCGAATGGCACACGCAGGAAAGCATCCCGTTCACTGCAATCCACTAGATGATCCGGTTCCATATCCTACACATCTACTGCCCGTAGTTGTCGGTTGCCTGGTACGGCCTGCTGATACTCTCGCGAACAACACACGACAGTTGGAAGTAATAATAATGCATCGATTGTTGTTAAATTGTTTGGATTGGAATCCTATGCGGCGATGCGAAAGCGACTCCTAATGACCAGGAACGCACACCGGAATAGGAATTGGGAATTTGAAATTCCCACTGCGTGCCCTTACGCTTCAAAGCTACAGCCTACCATCGTGGGCTGGAGAGCCGCCTGTGAACCGGCCAGTTCGTGCTCATAATGATTATTATTTTATGTTTATTATTTTATGCGCCACTGCGTGTACGCACCGGAGCGCCATAAAGAGTCACACTTATACCCTTTTCCCTTTATCCCTCTCGCCAGCACCCTCGTGCTGAATAAAAACAAAACGCCAACTCTCGCTCACTATCGGCGGCGCACTGCCCTCGGGGGACTTTGTGTATGACGGAATCGGAATTGCCCCCGTTTCTTCCGGTTCGCCCATTCCGATGCACATTACCATTTCCAGCACCAGAACCGCACCGCAGATGGCCACCTGGAATGTCATTATGCACCGGGATGCGCACACAAAGGAATCAAACTTCACCAACGGTAGTCCACAGTGCGAGTCGACGGGTTCACCCTCGGGTTCGAAACGGTTTGTTTATTTTAATGCACTGCGGGAGCGAATGGAGTGGGAGAAGCTAGAGTTCCGAGTAGGATGAAAAAAAAGCAACAAGAGACATGATACCCCTCTGCTAGGGTGGGATGCTGCTTTAGGGACGGATGCATGTTGGCTGTGTTTTGCTGATGCAACACAGTTGCCGAGGACTCCCTGTGTCCGGGAATGGCAAGTCAGCAAACGGTTCATCATCCAGCAAAGTCAACTAAACTGGGAGGCTGGATAGCACTTTCTTGCATAAACAGGCTGACGGCCTCTCACAGACTGTTCGGTTCAGTGCCCGTGGGAGAGTGCAGGGTGGAGGCCGATTCCTGCGAGAATTATTGAAATGGCTAATTAGAGCGAATAAACTGCAACGGCAGTTGACATTGTATGGGACCTGTGGCTTTGGCGACGGGAAGGTAATGGATCATTTTCCAGCCCATTTTATAGGTAAGTGGAGCTTCATACATTTGAGGAATTGAACGTGCTTCGTAGTATAATCGCCTCGCATTTCATTTATAGGATATAGAACAACCGAAAAAATTACCCATCATTTAATCTTTAGAAACAAGTACCTACACATGCACTTCGCTTCCACCCAATTTAAAATGACAAATGACAATCATTTTACGCTCTTACTGCGCGTAACTCTTAGTAAGCTCTAATTCCACAGTAAATGCCTACAGCCTTGTAAAGCTATCAACCGCTGCCTATCGACTAGCAGCTTGCCAATTTCCTGCAAAAGCACAACACCGCATACCGATGCAGCGCTGCCAAAGAGTGCCCATTACTTTGGCCAACTCAACGCGCCAACCAATCAACTCTAATGCCCTAGAGCCGGCTTCCGGTGCCCTTACCATTTGCGAACTATTAGCAATCATTAAACATTTATTCGATCCAACCGATCCCCACCGCACACACACACACACGTATGCTGCCTGCATCGAATCAAACAACCGTCCCAGAAGATCCGGTCCACAGCGTGTGCGTTATTATGTCTTATGACACGGTGCCGTTTTCCCATAATTCGCATACACAAAGCTCCCTCCCTCTCTCTCTCTTCCACTCCTTCGCTGGCTTCCCTTTCCGCGCACAATTTTTGCATAATGCCATTAAAGCCTGATACTATCCCAAATTAAGAAATTTATGCGAATTATTAGGCGCTTCGGGTGCGTAAATGGTGCTCCCGCTGCAGGACTTGCATGGTGTGTGTGTGCTTTTATTGCTCAAATGTCCAAAGCGCTCCCGGGGCGGTTGTGGGACCTGCGAACATGCAAGAAACGCATTCGCATATGGACACTCGGGCAGGAAATGGACAGATAATAATAATTCGACCTTTAACGCGCGTTGTCGATCCGATCAATTCTGGCGGTGCGTGAGGGAAGGGTTACTGGCGAGCTGTCGCACGGTGGACAAGGCGGGCTCGGCGTATGCACAGAAGGATGCACAAACCGAAAAGCTTCGCGTATCTTGAATGGGAAGAGCAAATAAATCGACCCACGGAAGGTCCCCTGCAACCATCGCGCTCGGCAGACATTCGAATGGACAAAAGAGAACAGAGAGCAGTGGCCTCGTTCTTGTCGATTAAATGCACTTATGGGCGATCAAACGATCAGTCAGTGGGTCCACAGGAGTGGAGGGGGTGCCGCGGTCCATAGCCGCGGTGATGCAGTGCTGAATTCAATGAATCAACCGGATGCCGACGACGACGACGACGACGACGACTGTGACCAAACAGCATCGAAATGGGATGAAAAAAGCGACCGCGCGAGATGAAAGGAGGGAAGCGAAAAAACGTACAAGCACACACGCTCGGTGGACGCGCCCGCGCGCACGACAGAAGAATTGTGAATAGAATTCAAATTTATGTAATTTGAAATTATTGTGGAAAGTTTGCAATCCAATTAAGATTATTTAATTGATTACTCTCCGGGCTTGACGGCAGCGAAACGCGACGGTGGAGATGGCGAAGAACTTTTTTTGCAGAATGTGGGATGCAAGTTATTTAAAATCGTTTCGGAAAAGGAAATCAACAAAAAAGTAGAGAGTCACCAGAAACTACAATGAAGTATTACGTGGGAAGGTATTGAGATTATTGCGTTTGAGATACGCGATTAATTTACTAAAGTTTTTAAAACATTTTTATGCAAAATCTTTCACGTTAAACGTTTAATTAATGTACTGATCAGCACATGGTGTAGCAAACTGGCAATCATAAACTCAGTTCATATCCCTTCTAACTCTCTCATTTAATCAAATCTGTTGGCAGAATGGAACCATTTCTTCCCATGGGAACATGCTTGATTGTGATTTAAGCTCTTTCCGCGTGTGTAAACGTTTGTTTGTGTGAATGGATCGTTAACTATACAGATGGTAATGGAGTTTCCATTCATGGTTGCTGAGACATCGGCGCTCGAGTTGACAAGCTGTGGCAATGACAACTGCAGCAAGCCGTTCACCAACATACGATGACACTAGCATCGAGCAGCTGTACCGTTCCATGCAATGAGCTTATATTTTTTTCTTCCACGGACGAAAGCTTAAGGACCCTAATCAGGAGAAAACTTACTAGTGGATCGATTTTTGTTCCATCCACTATTTTCTTAAGAAACTCTCTATTTCTATCTCTCTCTTTCTACCTGTCCATCTGGTTCTCCATAACTAATTAAAGTTTGACAAAATAAATGACGCGCAATGGTTTAATGATGTTCATTCAATGAGTCCCGGTGCTGAATTGGAATACTCAGCCACGAAAAGTTGATTGAGATGGAAGCCTACAGATGAGAGTTGGATGACTCTTTATGGAAAGCACAGAATAAATGGTGAGGATTGAGTATAAATATAGTCGAAAATGGCAGCAAGAGTTGCCTACAATGACGATAGTAAGTAAGTGTGGTACGAAATACATCCTTTTGGTTTTTTTACTCAGATGTAGGAAAAAAAATCTATAGTCCTTTTCAATTGCAGTCGACGTATGCTTTCAGGTTTTGAGATTCTGCTTAATAGTTTTTTCTATATAAAAATATTTTTAATATCTTCTTTTCATCAATAGTGCCTTGTATTGGCTCTCAATGTTCAGCTCGTTCAACAGTAGCGCAAGCCCAAACCGAACCGGATGTAGTCACGTAATCAGAACTTCGAAAAACACAAATGAACGATAACGACAGCTGGATAAAACACCTTTCGAACAGAGCCGGCGAGCTTTCTTCGCATCGGAAAACCGATAGAGCACCGTACACTTTTGAGGCAACGCCGCGGTTTAGGTTTTCTGTTTTTTTGTCGCACTGCCTTTATCACTGCCCTAGGAACGCTTTGAACCCCGTTTGCAATTCCATCCCACTGTGGATGCCCAGCATGCCCGTTGGAGAGATAGGGGACACGAAAAAAAAGAAGTCAATACTCATCACGTCCGCAACATTCCACGCGATACGAGCTGATGAACCCACGGCAACCCTGTCCTGCACCTCGCAGCTCCTCCCTGCCCTCCATCCCAAGTGTCGAACCGTTCGTTTGCGGTGTTTTGCGGTCACTCGAAACCACGGGGACAACCTTCAACAACACACACTGTGACACCTACCGGATGGTGAAGCAGGTTTCAGGGATTTGGTGAGTGAGTTTCCGTTAGTGCTACGGGATGCTACATCTCTCTGTCACTTCTTGCCCGGTGTGCCGGCTCCGGTAGCACTATTGGTGGCTGCTGCGGTGACGATGGAACACACAAACAATTCGAGAAAAAAAGACGAAATGAAATAACAAATTTCGATAAGAGAAACAGAATCGCGCTACCAGCCAGCGGGGACACAAGCGGCAAGCTGCGTGCTCGGCGAAGACTCGTCGATCGAGCCTCGATTCTACCGTCCTTTGCCCGTAATAACCTTCCCCCGGGAGTCCCGCTCCGATTGAGCGTATTGCTTAATTTAATTTCGAGAAAAGTGGCTCATTTGCATAATTTGAGATGACTTCCTTGGCCGTGGCACTGTCGCCTTTCAGTCGGACACTAATCGAACGAATCGACCATCGGCGGCCGCGGCAGAACCTCATGAAACCCACCGCCCAGCAGTTCCAGTAACCGGTAGCCGCCACCGTTGAGCTCCAGCACCAGTATTTGGCGTTTTTTTGTGGAGCTTTTTTGTACACTTCCTACTCACATCGACATCTCTGCTTACAAAATGGTCGGGGAAGTGATGGCCACGTCGCCGAAGTTTTCATTTCCAGCTGGCTTTGCGGCAATAAAAACCAAAATTTGGTTACACAACGGCATCGGGATTTTAAGAAAGGTCTGGGGGATGGGTGGTCTGTGCAAAATTATTATCGACAAATTAATGTTTTCATGCATTCTGGAGGTACGGTCGTGGGGACGCTGGTGTCTGCCTGCCCGAGTAAGGGACAAGCGAAGATAACAGAAAATGGAAATTGACAGCTGGAAAAAGGAAGTTCTTGGAACATTTTATGGTTTCGGGACACTTTCCAATCAAGTGCAGAAATGAGTGTTTGTGAATCTCTTGTAAACATCTGCAACTGAAGAAGCGTTCTGTGTGGTCTTGAGCCAATTTTAACTCCACATTTTTTTGCACTTGGTATGACCAAAGGCACCTCGGAAACTCCCGAAAACCTTACAAACCCGTTGCAAAGTGTCGTGTACAGTATACATCAGCATAGAAGTAATCTTTCTAGTTGTCCAATAAAGCCTTCCTACAAAACACTACAAGCACACTAAGACTCTCATGACTCAACCAACTTACGAACATCAAACGAATTATGCGGCGCACCGTCCCTTTCCTGTAAACGCTGGCGCACCATTTGCTTTAGGTCAACGCTGTAACACTCCTCCGACTAGGACCATGAGCACTCAGTAGGCTTTTCCTAATTTTCGGAAACTTCCCGTGGACTGCTTGAAGAAGGATCACATTTCATTCTCACTCCCACATACGAACAAGGTTGCCCACACTCCGTTCTCACTCAGAATCGCTACCATTTCGTCTGTTCCGCCAATGCCACAGTCCATACCAGGGCGACGTTGGTGCACACTGTCTTTTCCGACAAACTTCACGCCACAGAGCTTCCCGATTTCAGCGTTTCGGTAAGCGAACACGAAACAAATCCGCATTAAAAAGATTTCCTGTCGTAATCTGCACCTGCACCACAGTACAGCGTACGTTCAGCACGTCCAACCATTTTCGTGGCGTAATCGTATGGCGTTGGGTGAGCATGGGAAAGTCTGACTAGCGACGAGTTGGAGTAGCCTCGAATTATAACTACTCCTATCCGTTCCGAGTAAGGCTTGTTTCACCATTGGGCTAAAGCCACGGTTACATCGTCCGAGGGTGCTTTTCCATTGGACTTCAGCCATTTTTGGTCATTGATCATTTTCACCCGGCCACACACACACACACCTCTATACCCGTTTTAGGATCATACAATCAGTGAAAGCAACGAAACTTATGCTAAACAACGCTGAAACAACTCGTAACCGCGGAACCAATGCAAAGTACTTGCTCCTCGTTTTTGGACAGCGAATACTCTCGCTTTTTCCACGAACACATGCACGTACTCCGAGCTCTGATTGATGCATTCCGGGATACATGGTTTTGATAGGAGCCGCCACAAGCCGAACTGATCGCATTCTCGCGGCATTGATGGGATTTTCCGACAAAACAGAGGAACGCGGTGAGAAAGTTGCCCATTTCCGTAATCACATCGGTGTGGTTTCGTTTCCGGCACAGAGTCGGCTGCTTCGTAGTTGAAGTGCACTGGCACGACGCTGATTTGCACGTATGGACAACTGTCTGTAAAACACTACAAACAGTCAGTTTTTATGTGTAATCGATTTGGGTTTAAACTATTCAAGAATATTTCAGTATTTGAAGCAACAGACATTTTATAACCCTTAGAAAGTGGAACCTTTTCTATGCCAATGAGTCTCACTCAGTTTTTGCACCTTAAAATGTTCCAATTCCGCCGGCATCGGTGACCAATCCCTTCGTCATCGCCGAGCTCTACATTTCCTGCAAACGAACCGCAAAGCGAAACGAATTCTAAAAGTGGCACAGATTTGCATTAGTCCGTTGGCTTCTTCCTCACCCATATACGTACGGAGGCCACACTTGCATGAGTTTAGCTACCAATAAAGTGAATTCGACACAGTTCGAACAGACGGCAGCAGTAGCAACGCTCATTACCATACCCAGCCGCATTTCAAACCGCCGGAAAGATGGGGATTTTACATATCAATCCTTCAAAGCCTTGCCGAGGGTACGCTGAGGAGGAACTATTGTTCCGAGGTTTTGCCGGTTACGCTTCGTTACAGTGAAACTTTCACTTTAAAGCGTATGCCCTTTTTGGTGAACTCCCTCCGGTACGGGAGTGCGCAACCGAGAAGATGCTTCTTTGCCAATAAAACCCATATCTAGCCACTGAAGGGATCGCAACACATCGTGCACTGAACCAACGATCCAATGTGAAGAATAAATAAAAGCTTCTGCCCTTCGTGGCAGCATTCTGGGGGACGGAGAGGTAGAACTGGTGACATTACCGTCCTAGCCATTAGTAGGCAAATACCACGTGCTGTTCGAAATCGAAACGCTTTGACATTTAACTTCATTTTATTGGTTCGGCATGCGCGCCTTCTTAACCTTCTGCCGCGTCCCGACGAGTGCGCGATGCTTGCCAAAGGGCGCCGTGTCTGCACTTCCCCACTGCAGTGACTGCAGCTGCAAGATCGGTGATCTGCTTTATCCAACAATAGCTCCACTATTCCTCCCACCAGCTTGAGAGTATGTGTGTTGGGGGAAAAGTTTATCAAAGTATTAAAAAACCCCTAAGACAAAAGCCAACGATGTACTTTGCGTCACACTGTGACCGCCCTGTACTGGTCCTGCCCTGTGACCGCAAACGATCCAGTTCCCGAAGATGCGCCAGCCGGGGATGAGAAGTTGTTCAGTTTTCGAGCACAGCAACGTGTGTACGTTACCGATGGGCTGGAGTGAAGTACAACACGCGCAACCCGAGTTGTTCCCACTGCGCTCGATTTACGCCAGTCGCCACGTCTCTGCCGTCACGAACCTCTCACCCTCTCGCCCTTAACACCGTGGGGGGTGGCAACTCCCATGAGTCGCCTGTCGAAGATTTACCGATGCTGAGCGAAAAGGAGAAAACAACAACTCCAACATCAAAGGATGGAAGGGCTTGGCTTTCTGGGGCGCTTTGGGAGGCAGAATCCAAAATACCGATTCTACTGCAGGTTCTAAGTAAAAGAAGGTGGGAACTTCTCCTGCTCATGGCACCGCTTTTCCTCTCCCGCTGCAGGGCTCCAGGTGTTCCTGGAAGCGATCTAGTGTTACAGCACAGCAACAATCGTGTTGTAAAGACTCCACTTCCTTCCATTGCTGCACCGAACCGCTCCACGTTCTGCCGAGCAGTTTGACTTTCGTCACGGTGCGAGTATACCACTCCTAAACCACCAAGATTCGTTGCATATTCGCTCCAACTCTCGGTCGTAACTCTTGGTGCCGCAAGCGAATAGAAGGAAAAAACGGCGACCTGCAACACACTTCAGGCTTTGTGGCGGCCCAAGCGGCGCGCGGAGAACGAAGCCCGAGTGTGCCAATAGAGCGAGTGAAGTGTTAATTTGTAGTTCGATGCCGGTGATGGAAAGGGTGTGCGCCTGCACCGCACTGCGTTGGCGGATTTGTGTTTCTGGTTCTTGAGCGTGAAAAGTGCTGCTTGGAAGCTTCCCTAATCGTAGACGTAATGGCACTCTTTTTTTGTTTTCCTTTTAAACGGTGCGAACTGTTCTGTCTTCGTGCCCACGGCACCACAGTGTGGGACGGAGTGTTTGTTCGGAAAGGGAAACTATTTATGGAACAAGGTTGCGTTTAGCTGTTAGTATCGGAGCAGCATTGGCAAGTTCAGTGTTGGAGTGGAGGTTCAACTTCTTCTAGCAGTTCTGCAACGATCTCGTACCACACTGTAATCGCTGAATAATGGCATAACGCCTGTCAGCCGCCAAGGTGCGCGAAGCCGAAGGTGTTGTTTGGCAAAGTTCAAACGTTGTAATCGTATTTGTAAAATATCAAATCACACTTTCGTCCATGACATTCGAATGCCGTGCTGGGTTGGGTTTCGCCATGAACGCACACCAAACCCCACTCCATCATTTCGCTGCATTGCGATCGCGAAACCGGAGCGGCAAATCGGCGCACCACCGACGACACCGCCGGGAACAACTCGTTTGCAATTTTCAATCTCACGAAATCAACAATGTTGCTCTACGTCTACTCCGGATATTGTACGATACGCAAGGGCACATTCCAGCAGTACATCAATCGTGTGTGCAGAGAGAGAGAGAGAGAGAGAGAGTGTTAGTAGCACAACCCCGATCGAAACGGCAGGAAACCTTGTAGATGTGCGGCATTTCATTATCATCTGCCATCGGGCGGAATTAATGATCACTTTAACTGAATTACTACCAATCTGCCTCTCGGAAACCGGATGGACAGAACTGGGAAAGACTTTGTGTTCTTTAGTGGTCTCTCTCTCTCTCTCTCTCTCTCTCTCTCTCTCCTTCGCTCTCTTCCAAAAAAAAATGCTGCGTGGGGTACTCCACAGACCTTGTCGTCGTGGACGATCTAATGGAATTACCGGACCGCCCGAAGGAACCACTAGACAGCACAAAAAAACTCTTTCCCGGCTGACCGGAGCGACGCAGCGCGCGCACATAAAATGTGTAATATCTGTATCAAGTTACGCGACCGCGATCTCCCCCAGGTCCGCGGTGGTGTTGTTGCGGCCCAACCAGTCCACCAGCAGGTCTGACAGGCCTGCCGGTTCGGTGGTTGGTAGCATAATTCACATGAGCCGCGACGCGCTCGGATTACTTGGAATTGTCGGCACTTATTATGCATTATGGTGGGTTGGGGTATTTTTTCCACTCCCTTCTTTGGCATTCCCCTATGCACATCGGCCTACCACTTCCGGACGGGCCTTTGCCGGCCTCGCAAGGAGAACCTCCACGCCGACAGCGACAGATGAGTTATGCGTTATCTCGTTATCGGAGCTCGCCGCGTTGGGTTTGATTCACTTGAGAGTATTTGTTACGTTTATTACGCGAGTTTTTGTGCGTGTGCCGCTCTGCAGAGGCGGTGAGGAGAAACCCAACACCGCCGCCGCCAAGACACGGCAAGTGTTGGAGAACTGCCACCGATAGCTTCCGGTTTCGATGGCAACCACAGCACAGCGGGAAACTACTTTAAATAGGTGATTCTCCGCAGCCAACAAATCGTTTTCCATCGCAACATCCGAAACCGTGCGCTGCCTGTGATTTCAAACCCTGAACCGGCTGCCCTGTTTATGCGTGAGTGTCATATGTGTAGCGCTGTTTGTTGCGTATCTTTTTTAACCACGCATCGCCCTTCGAGCAAAGTGGTGGGGCATCCCAAAATTTGTAACACGATCGCGAGCGCGCGCGCCTTCGAGAACGTAACGCATGGAAATGGAACTGCGGCACAGATCAAACGGAACCGCACCATCAGCATCATCATCACCGAAGCGGGGAACAGACAAGGGAGACGGCAGGGCAGGACGGGGGCCCACTACTAGTTGGTCATAAAAATGATGATGGCAATCTTCTGGGTCGGCGTACGCTTATATTCGTTTTTCATTTCGTTCTACTGTCTTTTAATATTTCCCCGTCGGCTCCCAGCCAGCACTTTCTCGCCCGAAAGTGTCACCAGCGAGAGAAGCGGTGGCGGTACGGGTGGTGGTGATGGTGAGCGCATAACGATGATGAAGGAACCGTGTGCCGTGGTGCGACGGCATTTACAAACAACCAATTTTATCTCACCATCCACACTGTTTTACCGTACTTCGTTCGAGTTCTACGTTGTGGTACGTTTCTTTCGGTTTCTTGGTTTTTTTTCTCGGTCCCTCCCGCAATTAAACCATTTAGTGGTCTAATTTAAATGGGATATAAAATGCGCTGAACGGCATTACGATTGAGAAGGGTTTCTCAGAAGCGGTAAACACATTGAAAAGAGATTGTCTTCTCATCGCAAAGCTGTATCGTATTTGACGGAGCGCATACGTGAACCGTTTAAAATGCTTTCCATGTACAGGCAGAGTTGTGCAATTTTTTAAATTTGAATACAAGCTCAACACTTTGTGCTCAGAACTTTGACGCAATTCTTGAGTTACTTCTGAACTATCATTATGCTCGGTTTGTAATTCTAGCTTCTACACACGATAACAACCACTAATGACTCCATTCCGATCGGCGGAAATAGGCGCGACTTCCGATTCACAGCCCTCTCCTTTCTAATCAACTTGCCGTTCGACTGAACCGTTGATTTATATTTTGGTTATGATAAATTGCTTCCTCCCATCGACGGCTGCACAATTCGTCATTCGATCGGTTTTGTTTCCGGCGTGACCAATACCTTTTCTATTCCCAAACGAATACGTAAACACCTTGATAATTTAACACGGTGGTGCCACTACTTTTTTGTCGAAAAACTTGCAACCCTCTTTCTATACCGACCATACCGTAACGCCACATTTTCTACTCGCTGGTTCAACATCGTGAACGATTTATTGCATTTATCTGTCTCTTTGCTCCCGTTCCAGCGCCATCCACAAAACCGATGATGCAGTGCACAAATAAATTGCAGTGTCAATCAGCAGATGTGCAGTCAAGTGCAGCTCCTTCAGTGGGTCAACCATTCTGTGGGAAGCATGCGGACGAACCCCATCGGAAGCTCGGGGGCGAGTCCTTGATCCTGTTTATACTGATGCTTTCATTTTCTCTCTGCTTCCTTCTAACGGTTCAAATCCTTGTGCCACCGTGGAAAGGGCGAAAGTTTTCACTCTCGTCATCGTTGTCGGGCGCGATCGTGTGCTATTTTCATTTCATTCCCATCGTCGTCAACGTCGTCCGGAGGGTTTTGGATTCGGGGAATGCTACCGCTTCTTTGCTGCACACGTCATCGTTTGCTGTCGTCGTCTTCGATGGTGTGTCCTCGAGAGCTTGTTATTGTGGGTTAGCGTCATGGCAAAGTTTGCAGCCGGTCCTTAAAGCTGAACGCAACAAGCAACTGCAGTGTCATGCTCTTTCTGATTGAAGTATGCAATCAAGTGAAAATTATGTCAACACATCTTTAAAGGAACATAAAACTTGAAAGAGAAATCCTTTTATCTATCGATAGAGGAGAACATTTCTGTTGTGAAAATTCCACTTTACTAATAAACATTTCCAAGAAAGCATCTCTTTCAACAAAAACTATCATAGGTTCTGAGCAACTCAAGCATTGGCAACGGATTAACATTCTTGATCATACTCGAAAGCTCCGTCTCACTTCTTCATCATTTTCAGCACCCATCCATTCAACTAATATCCTCGATTCAACGCCGAACGAGAACTTTATCCGGCATCTGCACAATATTCACTTGACGCTCGCAATAAACTTACCGTGCCGTGGACAAACTTTCCACTTTCCAGCAAACTTGCCAGCCAAGTAGAAGCGAAGTTATCACCGTCACACCCTGCTCGTATCCCCATTCACTGGCGTTCTTGTGCTTTCGCGTACGTAAAAAATGGAAAATCAATGGTAGAATATGCTTAAATTTGTCCACGTTTTTGCCATCCATTCTGACACCGCCAAATATAAAGCAGATTCCGTGCAGGGCGAGCAGAAGAAGTGACATCAAACGACCAACTTGACCAACATCTACTCGAGTTACCGGGTTTCTGAATGAATCTCCCATCACGCCCAAGGAAACTTTGCAGGCGCTCGCGCTTTACGCGATGCTTTTTCCCCCAAATGCGCTTAGCGAGTAAAGTTGCAACCACGCGCCCAGGAAGGCACAGCGAGACCGAAAGATATTATCGATCGTCGCGACAGCAACCCCCGGCGACAGGCCCCGGCAAGGAAATCGAACGAGATATCCTACCCAAAAACCTCAACCGTTTCATTCCCCTCAGTCACCTCCCAGTCGGGGTTGTGATTCCTGTCAGCCGCACCCGCGGGAAAATCCATCAAACAAACCGGCCCGGAACGAGGGTGTCCGTGCAACCGGATACGTCATACGATGCCTCCGCCTGGAAAATGGGAAAGTCTGGCCCAGCCAGCACGATGACGCGACAAACAAGCCGTCGTCCCCGAATCGATGAAAGGATCCTTCGCTAGCCAGATGGAATCGTACTACTTTCACGCCTTTTTCGCGCTTGCCCTTAACTCACGGAGTCCCGCTGGGAGACGCAAGGAACGGGGCAGTCTTTGTGGAATAACAAATTGGGGAGAAAAGTTTTCGGCCCAGATATTTTGCTGCGTAGGGTGAGCGAGAGGTTAGAGCGGCATAAAATCGATACCGATCAGAGGCTGCGATTGTGACTGAGTACGGCGCTTTTCCCGTGCTTGCCCAGAAATTGCAAACGTTCTGCGTTGAAGCGTCCCTTGCAAGCATTAAAGAGACCGCAGACCTCCACAATCGTGACGTGATTATGCGTGACGCATGAAAACTTTACCCAAAAAGTCCGTCACAAGTTCCCCAACAAGCCAAGAGCACCATTGATTGATCAGTCATGGAATTACGGAAACTATGTGTAGGTAACAAGCGTATGAAATGGGGCGCGTACGTCCAAAATCTTCTTTAGTGACACGCGACACTTGAGCAGTGCCTTCGAATATTGAGGCTATCCATTGCGGGCACTTTCGGGAATGAGTCGGACTCCTCCGAGAAGAAGTTTCGTCAGGCCAAAAACTCACGGAATAAGGGAATTTCCAGGAGGAAGCGAAGGCACCCTCAAATCACGACCGCATTCATCGTGTGACAAAACTTGAGAAGCAATGGCGAGGCCAGAGCTCCCGCATTGTCCCTCCTGCTCCCTCCTTTTCGGGAACGAGTACATTGATTGATCGTATGCGATAAGTATCGCATTACCAATTAATCTATTTTGAATAACGAAGAAAAAGGTCTACGTCCACTCCGCCAGGCCCTTGTAGCGGCGGGCTCGCGCAGGGTCGCTCGTAAATACGCGTGACTGCGTGCGAACGGAATCTCGTCCGCATCTCGTACGCGTTTTCTTGTGGAGCGGTTTTTTTTTCTACTTTCGGGTAGATCGTTTCACGTAACCCCGCAGGCACCAGGGAAACGATACTACCGGCAGCCAATCGATTGCGGGATTGGTATTTTGCTATTCCTCCGTTCAGCCGAACGCATTCACCACACACCAGGAGCGTGTGCTGCACCTTGGCGTGTGGCAGGTGATAAACTTAATCGAGATTGATAAGCCAATTGCTTGCGCTAGGCTTTCGCCCTGAACTACCATTTTCGGTACGGTATCGAATTGCGTCACGGACTGGGTGAACCTGGAAGCGTTAATAATAAAGAAAAGTTCCTCCCAAAGCAATCGTCGCTGGCCGCGGGGCCTACGCCGAGGCTCTTCGTGACTCCTCTAATCGGAACCTTCCGACTCTGGCAAAACGCAAACGCTCAATCAAAGTCAACTGTGGTGCGATGTTGGCGTTGATCGAGATTTTGGCCCTTCGAACCGGATGGAATTGGAAAATTGCTCAATTGTTCGTCCGTGCTGGTGCTAGTGTATAGTTTTTTTTTTGTGTGTGTTCTTTCCAGTGAGAAAAGGTTAATCATCGCTCGATAATGGACGAGATTAGTCGCACGTGGCTTATAAGTGGGCCAGCGTAATGACTGTATACCTCAACTCCACTATGATAAGCGTTCTAACAAAGCACAATACATTGGAGCAGCATTTGTTTGGAATTGTTGGTGAAATACTTCAACCAACACGTGTTATTCAAAAACATGTTGAAGTAATTTATCAAAACAAAACCATCTCCGGGGTGACAAGCACGCAGCGCTGCCTGTTCATCAATTAGATTATTTGCATAATTTAAAACAAACATCCCTTGTACCTATTTAGTTGAACTTACATCAAAGTTATCGTTATGGGTCATTTATTTTTCGCCCCTCCCCTCGGGCTGCTCAAAACAACATACGCATACAGTCGAACGTGCGAGAAGCAATTCTTCGCTTTGATCTAGATACACCCAAACAGCCAAAACCCAAGCCCTCCAAAACAAATCGATCGCTTGCGGCTAGTCGAGACGGTGTCACCACGACCACGATCAGCACAGCGGCCGAAAAACAACATCCCGAGCGACACACGGCACATGCAGTGTTTTCGAGGCGCCTTACATGGTGGAAGTTCCACCCCGCCGGCTATGGCTACTGCATAAGTAGATCACAGATAAATGATCTGACTTTCAAAGGAAAACCCCTTTCCCCGGCTCCACTCCTAACCGTTTGTGCTTGTTTTTTTTTTTTCGGGAGACAGCATTTAAGTACTCATATCGCTCGATACGATCGAAATGATAAATGCTTCCCCGCTGTAAGAGAAGGGACAGTCAAAACACAGCGACCGGACCAGTTTTTCCAACGCAAATAAACAAAATAAAAGGGAAATGGGAGCTGCGTGGAGCGACGATTCGGGGGACGGTGAAATGAAGTGAGGAAAACAAGGGTACACACTCGCATCGACCGGTGAACGTGGATGCACTTGATCGTGGCAACTAGATTTAATTAGAACCCTCCGAGAAGAAACAAACCCAAACGCAGTGCTGCTGAGGCCGGGACGACGATCTTCAATCGAGATTTCTCTCCGTTTGATGTTGTCGATCGCTCCGTTCGCCACTCCCGGACATCAAGATTGAGAAATAAAACCACCAGAAGTGTGCGCTTCCAGAGGGCGAGTAGGGAACGGTTGAAACCTGAAAAACACACACGCACGTCACAACAAAGCGACAGTGTGAGACCTCCGAGCACTGCACGGTGGGTTGGTGCGGGTGCGGTGGTGCGGACGAGATCACCAAGTGAACCAATAAAACCACATTTAAGGGCACGCAAACGCAAAGGGAAGCCAGCGTAAGGTAGCATTGGAAGCAATAAATAAAATACGGTGCATCGAGCGGTGGCTTTTCTTGTCAGTAATCGGCCGGGCGATTCGTGTGCTGACCCGGCTTACCCGACACTGGTCAGACCACTGTTCCATTAGCAGCTTCCATTCTGGGGCAAGTGTTGAAGCAAGAACCCAAGCATGGGAGAGAGAGAAAGCAATCGAACGGAAAAAATCTAAACGATCATTACGAACGCTGAAATAAAACAACAGCAAACAAATCAACGATCAAAACACCTGAAAAAGGAACACGAGAGTAAATGAGAAATGGAAAAACACTGCCAAAGATGTGATAGAAAATTGAACAAAGTGTTCATAAAGTAACCAGTAGTTTTTATTTTTGCTACTTTATTAACAAGTTCAAGAGAAATAATCATTAAATCATAATTATTAGAAGCAAATAAAATATAACTGAAGACTATAAAATTTCTCGTTAAAGGTAGGTTAAAAATAAAATAATGCAAAATAATTATAAGAAAACGAAATATGAGTAAAAATCATAGAATGTGTTGAACAAAGGTAAGTTGCTGCCTACGATACTTTAAGAACGGAAGCGTCAATGATTTTAAATTCCTGTCCCTCTTCTTACAACCGCATTCTTCAAACAGGCGTAATGCAAAGAATGTCCCCTTCATCAAAAAATCTAACTCCCCCATTCTCCCACCGCTAAGACAGGGATGTATACAGGTTCCTAGCATGATGTTCTTGGCATGATCACATCGCTCGATGAATACGAGCATGACCCAACCAAACCTGAAATGAATCGAGCAACCGCTCAAGGCACAGAACGGAGGCGGTGGTGAAACAGTGAAGTTATTAAAGAGATTCCTACAAAATGATAATGATTTCTGTTTATATTTTAGAACGCTCGATCAGTAAGCCTCCGTCAGTGTAGAGGCCAGGGCGCGACACAGCCACGACCTACCGTTGAATAACTTCGGTGCGATGAAGAACAGATCGTGTTGTCTTTTTTTCTCCCGTTTTATTCTTTTTTGTTAATGAAGGTGTTGGCTACACACGTCCCGTTTTGCTTTGCGCCCGTTTCTACCATCCTTTCTAACCCTTCGAACCGTGTGCGGACCTGTCCGATGGTAGGTGAACAATTTTCGGGAGGGAATTATTTCATTTTATTGAAGCCTTCGTTCCTGCATCACCGGAGCACAGGGAAAGAAGAAACAGCAACGAAAAAACACAGGAGACACAAACTTTTCACCTCCCTCCAGCACCAACCTCAGACGGTTCGATCGACTGATGATCGTGTTGAATCGCGCCAAACCGTTTTTACTGATCGAGACACCGAAGGAGCAAATGAAAAGTATTATTAAGTAGAAATAAAAATATGCTGCTGCTCCATTCAGTCTCAATCGAATGTTAGAGGAAGAGAGGACCGAAGCAAGCTTGTAACATAATCTTCAGTTTTTAGGTTTTCCTCTTTTATTCCTGCATAAAAAAAAGATGAGATAGGGGCAAAAGGTGGTACACCGGATCGGCAGCGGATCTACATATAAACTGTGATTCATCTTCACTTCTGTTTCGGATGCTGCCGAACGAGACGCAGCGCAGTGCCATTGTCTATCGATCGGCTGGTTGCGTGAGGAAAGGATTTTTCCTCTCTATTCTTCCAGCGAGGTACGTGAAGAATGGACCAAGAAGGAAAGTTTATGCTGAGATTCTTGCAGCCCGAAGCCGTAGAACGTACTTGGATTGACCAAGCTCGAACAAGGGCTGCAGTTTGGAGCAGCCTGGGTCGCCGTCGCAACAGAGCTCAAAGCAACAGCGAGATAAATAAAAGGGATGGGAAACATTAATAAGTTCCAACGAATGACTTCCTTTCTGGCGGCGATCTCTGGTAGCCTTTCCCGTTCGGTTGCTGGAACGCTGGTAGTCGAGATGATTGTCGTTTTGCCTTCATTTTTCACACTCGCACGAAGCTTCAATATGTGAATAATGTTTCGTTTATATTTTCAATTTAAAAGGCAAAAATGTGTTTTAAGTTTTTTCGTAAATAGTGTGTGAAAAATAAACCTCAAAAATCCATGTTTATCCAGCAAATGAGACACAAATTTCCCTACCCACGGTCTTTCTGAAAATGATTTAATCTTCCGTGCTGGGAGAAAATTAAGATACACTCTCCATCACCACCGAAACAGCGCGTGACGAAACCGATCGCTTATCACCGTTTGCTCAAGCGTTTTTGATCCACTTTCTCCACCCAATTCAACCGTCTGGGAGGCCATAGGGCCCCCGATAGATCGTCCAGCGATACCAGCACCGTGGCGTATCAATCAAATTCAATTGTTTGCGTACGATTTGAGGAAGAAAAAGCATCAAATTGTACACCGAACAGAGAAGGGGATCGTTAGCTACAGGCAGGCCTCGAAATATCAACAGAGTGATGAGCAGCACTAGCGCAAGGGAGAATAAGAAATCGGAGCTTAATTGTAACAAAACATCCAATTTGTGGAAATTTAGGGCGAGTGAAAAATGATCAGATTTTAAATCTCATCGTTGGGAGTGGTACTATCTTTGTGTTTGATGCGTAGGGTACTGTTTACACTTGTTTACACTGCTTCAAATAATAATTTATGTAACACTTAGAGGAATTGATCTATATTCGGAATAGAATGTTTGGTTTCTTAAATTTGTCCCAAAAAAAAACATCAGTAGAAAATACACTTTACATATAAAAATCTGAGTGCTTCAATTAACTGGTATTATATTCTGGACAACAGTAACAACGCAAAATTCGTTTCACAATCAATCTTCAAAAACAATCCTTCAAAACCAACAGAACAAAGAAAAGGCAAACTGAATAAAAACCGCAACAAAAAATCATTACACAGGGAAAAGGAAGCAATAAGTAACGGATTCGTTCCACGTTGATTTTCGCCAGCAGACTCGCTCATTGAGAGCCTTCTGAATCGAGATTACCAAGCTGTAAGGATGTTTCTCAAAATCATTCGCAAAGTCCTCATCAAAAATTTGTCTCATCTTTGTTAAAAAGCCACGCATAAAGGAGATTCTTTCGCGGTTCTCCTATATCCCTCTCGATACTTCCTTGTCAAACAGCGTTTGACTCGATTGACACATGTTTCTTTGGAGAAATAGTTGCTTATGAAACTTTCCAGACAAACCCTTTTCAACGTTAATGTCGACGACCCACTGCAATGTTCGCAATTTCTCCCAGATGTCATTTTGGAGCGATGGATATTCTCGGCTGTGTTACTCCCGTTGACACTTAAGCCCGACACCGATCTGCTTTTAGTGGACGAAAGATGCCTCCCTGCAATCGCACGGTGAGGCGTGAATGGCCTCCGGGGGTCCATCTCTGTACCCTCGTATGTCAGCTTGGAAACAAGTTTTCGCCTCACCGAGTAAGAAAGCTAAAAAGGGCAACCAACCGCAGGAATGCACCTTGGCGGCAACACAGAAATGATGAGCCGGCAGTGCACGCCCAACATTAAAGGAGGTGCGAAAGCGGCCCACCAAACTGCCCAAACGCCGGACACTTTCCGCGCGGGCTATGAAGAATAATCCGAGCGGCAAGGAAACCACCGGGACCGCGTAAGAAGTTCGCGTGGGCACCACCTTGTACTTAAAATATGATAAAAGTGATAGGTAGGCGTTTTCTGATTCAACCTCAGCGTCCTCTTCCCACACCGCCTGGTTCGTCCCGGCTTCGAGCGAAACTGGCTCATCATCTCTCTGAAGACGCAAAGCCGCAAAGAACACTTCCACTCTCTCTCTCTCTCTCCGTCTTGGCCGTCAATGTTCCACGCACCGCAACCGAATCATATCGAATGGGACGGCTGAAAGACTGCAGTGAAACGAAAAAAAAAAGAACAACCACAGCCGACCGAAAATCGAAGCTGGGAACGTCTTGCAATAGACGAAACGATACTCGATGTTCGAACGCCTTTCGTCTTCAAACGATTCTCCCAATACCATGGATATTATTATTACTTGCATTATTTATGATGGAAGTTGGCCGAAAAAAGGGCTCCACCGTGTACTGGGCATGAGTTTACAAGATCAGATACTTTGGTAAAAAAATCCCTAACAGAGAGAAAGATGGAGAGAGCGAGAGCAGCACATGCCCGGAGGTGCTTTAATTCGAAACATTGCCCCCCTTCCAAATGGACAAAGGGGCTGCCGGGTAGGGGTGAAGCGAAATATCGAGACCTTGGTGTGTATTATTTCTGTATTTTTATGTATCGCGCCCAATTCTGGGGAAGTATTTTTCTTCCACCTTTTGACTTTTGTTAGCTTCTCCGTGGGGAAGGTGCGTTTTCGAAGAACACTAACGGCTCGTGGTGTTTGGGAAGCTGGGCGAACTGTTCCCGCGACGGTTCCGTAGAGACGCTCTCACGTACGACGAGAGCTTGTACACACGCCTTTGATCCTGGATGTTCCAGAAAGACGCTCCAGGGTCGTCAACGGTCTGAAACGCTGAGGCGACTGCACAAATATACACTTTCACCCACATTTACAAAGGGGTTGGAGAACGACCGAGTGGGTCGCCCCCTAGGCGCTGGGATCGGTTTACCTCCCTCGGTAGGGTTGGTTTCATTTTCCAAACATGGTGTTCTGGTGAAAAAAGAACCATTCCTCCAATCTCTCCTCTCGGTCGGACGAACGATCTGCCAGCACAAGCTACCACTACAATGGTTTGTAATATTTGCTGCACGCTTTTGATACTGGAACAGCTCATACCTTTATTTTCTAGCTTTTCTTCTCTTCGATCGTCATTCTTCTGCCGATCGAGATGAGCCGCTAAAGACCGCAAGCAACAACCATTTAACACGTCCTACAAGCCTTTACGAAGCAATCCCGGTCCCGTTGCTTTAGACTTCGTCCAAGAAAAAAAACAGAACAGACAATCATAATGAACTTGTTCGAATGCAATGTTTTCAATCCTGCTTCCACTTTAAGACGAATTGTTCTCACCTCTTCCCCAGCCACTGGACAAGAACGGAACACCCGAAAAGCCCTTTTCCGTATTTATTATCCCCTCTCTGCTTGATGCTATTCGAAATGCATTCGTAAACATCAACCCATCGTAGAAGAGTGATTAGCACATTAAACATATCTTTCACATACTTAACCGAAGAACGAAAAAAGGAACGAACAAACGAACAAACACATCACACACAGACAGAGCAAGGCAATTCAGCAATCGGAAATGACTCGTTTCCACCAACCGAAAGCATAATGGAACTACCATTAAGATCATTCGAATACTCTTTCCAGCTTGGAGCCCCTGGAAGCCTCTTGGGGATGGAATAGAGCGATGCTCAGCTTATCTTTATTAACATAAGGAAACAACGGCGTCCGTAGAGACTGTGCAGCAAATCCACAAATCAAATAAATGACCGTTCCGGCGTAACGGCCAGCCAAATGGGTGGCACAAATTAAAACACCATCGCTCCCCTCTGACGTAATAACGGCCTGAGAACATGGCTCGATTTGAAATTATGAATTGTGAAACAACAACGCCGGCCTCACTTTCGGCTCAATTGCACCTTAAACCGCATCGGAAAAGCGGTTGGCGCGGAGGTTTAGAGTTGTTCTTAAAAAAAATTAAGCAAATTTCGCCTCCTTCTGTAGGGCGAACTCCTTTAATGTCGTTCTATTCCCATGTTTTATGCATATGGCAGCGCTCTAGCCGTTGTTGCAGGCTTGTTTGCTGCAATAATTAAACGATTGTTGCTTTTTCTTCGCTCGGTGGTTCGCAACCTTCCCCCCACCCCCCTTCCTCCCTTCCCTATCAGCTAAACAATGAGTTCCAAATGATGAATTGCATTACATTTTTACTGCTTCTTTCCGACTGATTTTATGGTTTTTGGTTTTGCTTCCAACTAGTTGGTAGTCCAAGACTAGCTGGTTAGAATTTGTTTAAGCCCTTGCTGCTTAGATGTTTGCAAAGAGCGGAGAGTTTAATGCGTTCCAGTAGCTTTTGTTTGCTCGCATCCTTAATTGCTCCGGTGATTGTGTGCCTTGTTTTCATTTCAATTGCAAAAATTACACCATTAAAACCTTTCATATTTCAGAGGAAATGTATTCCACACCGTCAAGAAGTTGCAGTCCCATTCCGTCTCGCTCATGGCGTTCTGGTTTTAATCAATTTTCCTCGCCCGGTTGCATTCACACGGCAGCATCCCTCCGAGTTTGGCACGTGTGTTCTATTTCGGTGACATTCAGCCATCCTCATCCACCCACCCACTCACACGATGGATGGCACCGTTTCGACGCGGTTCGTAATGCATGAAAAGCAATCGGCATTTCAATGATTTATTGTGCTATTCTTAGATCGATGCGTCGTTTGCCAAAAAATCATATTCAGTCGCACCGAATGCAGCTAAACAAAAAAAAAACAAGAAGAGCAGAGCAGAAGCGACCAGCGATTTATAATAAAATGTTTCAATTTGTCTGCATTTCTTTGGCCCGGGTCCTGGGCACGGGTCTGTGAGCAGAATGTGTTCATCTTCCACCAACTATCAAGAAGAACGCAGCACACACGGCCGCGCTAAACGACGTGCATGTGCCCTTTAAGAGTCGCTCTCCGCACACGCAGCGATCGGATTCGCGATTCGCAATGGACGCGGCGTTAAAATCTCATTTAATGCTCAGCTCTCGTTTATGCGTCTGTCAGCCGTATCGCCTGTGTCTGGTGCGGCCGACCGCATCTCACGGCTCGTCCCACACGCTCGGAAAGGAAAAGGGAGGCTTGCCTCACGTTGGGTGTTATTAATTTTCCCCCGCGTTTCCTGGCGGCTGGGAGCGGAAGGGCATGCAAAAATGCCGTCCTCCACAGAATGCAGAACACAGCGTGGTGCAGTTCGGCTACGCACAATCGGTACATTTATCTCGTCCGTGCGGGAAGAATGAGGCACGACACGGCGACCCGGCGAGCGCCCAAGACGACGAGCGAGCGATGCACCGTCGGGAAGCGACGGGTACAACCGAATCTCGCCCACCTGATGGGACTTTATTCGATCGTTTGCGTTTCCGCGATGGCAACATCTTTCTTTCATCTGCGTTTGGTGGCTTGCGATTATCGCGCACTCATCGCATTCGGTTCGCACATCCCGCGCAAAATCGCGCGTTGAAAGGGCTTCAGCCAGGGATCGGGGCGGTAGGCGCGGGGCTGACAAATGAATAATTAATGTCAGGTCCGATTGTTGCTGTCGGGGGAAAGAAGGCTGCACAGGGGGATGGGTGATGCAACAAGGGGGGTGGAGGGGGGAGGGGAAGAAGGGAACGAAAGATACAACAACCAAACAACACCACTCACACATGACCGATCGTGAAAAGGGTTCGGAATGTTGATCGGTTTTTGTAGTGCGATGTTTTATTTCGCGCTCCTCCTGCTTTCCCGCACGTATGCAGCGAACCCTGTATGACCTCGAAAAATTAATTCCAAACATTAAAAGCACGATTCCCGAAACAAGAGTGCTGCAAAGCAACAAAGCCTCTTTTTTGCAAAAGCGCAACAAAAAACCACTGCAAAACGAATAAAAGCATTTTTTTTGCTCCTCCTTTGCTCCGCTCCTCCACACATTATGTTGCAATTTTGTGTGCCGCCAGTGTTGCATCGGTGTGCACGAAGGGCAACACAAAATTTTAATTTAAATCGTCACAAAAACAACAAACACACTCAACCCAAACGCTCCCCGTTTTTCCGTCGTGCAGAAAGACGGGGAGCACGGACGGCAACGGTTTCGTTTGACACTTTTCGGTAAATGAAAACAAAAAACTTTTCCAACGCTTTTCCACCAAAATCCCATCCCATAGGCGCAACGAACGCGGAGGGAAAATATGTTTTCCATGTTTCCCGTGTCCCGGAGTCGGAGCTTTCATCGTTTGAGCTGCCTTTTTTTCCGTTACTATTCCGCTGTACCTCACTTTTGCATATTTTATGACAGATGAAAAGTGTGGTCGGGAAGGTTGAGGTAAAATGGAAAGTGAGTAAGCTTCCGTGCCACTGTGCCGCTCTGCCCCGCCCTGCCTGTTGCCACGTCCTTGTCTGCGTCCTTTATCATAATTTTCATTTCCCGTCCCGCGCGCACCAGCGCATGGAGCAAATTTTTCTTTGGGTCAGTGAACGCGTGACGTCATGTGCTCTCTCTCTCTCTCTCTCTCTCTGTCCCTCACGGCAATACACAACAGGAAATTTTCACAGCGTTGTTTCTGTCAGCAGCAGGAAGTCGGCCTTTCCCGTGCATTTCCTAACCTTGCGAAAAAGGTCTCCCGGTACGACTTTAGAATTCCGCTCTGTTCCGTTGTGACTCGGTTAGCATGGTTGTTTTTCCACCCGCCAAGAAGAAGAAAATCCCGGTCCCGATATTTGATTTTCTTACGAAACGACACACTTCTTAAGCAGGGAAAAGAAACTGCTTGTAAACCCAGGGGAGGAGGGAATGAAGGGAAAACTTCAAAATTCGGGCACGGTGTATTTTTATATTAAAATGTACTCCCGCTCACGTAACCGTGCATTTTAGAAAAAGGTTTTTTTCGGGACGTGAAGAATCAAGCCTACCCTTTTTGCATTTGTTTCCATTTCGATGCACAATTTAAGAAAGTAGGGAATTGAGCCTACCTTTATACTTTTTCTTCATTCGCGCTAGTCGAGCCCTTTTTTGTCTTGCATTTTGGTTGAATTTTGTTCCTTTATTTCTTACACAATCTTTGATCTCTTTCTACTCGAAAGTAGCGTATAAAATGGTAGAAAAATCACAAACTTTACTAATAACCCTGCAACTTTGACAGGTGTCATGTGATACTTTGGGAGCTGAGCGACTAGAGTAGATAAGGACAAATATAAAAAGGGTTAAAATAAGAAACGCTCCAAAGCAGCAAAAAGTCCTTACTTCTCATAACCGTCTTCGCGTTGACGTTATTGCAAAAGTTTACACAGCGTCTGCTTTCGGTCAGTATCAAAAACCTTTCTACAGACAGAAAGAAAGAATTCTGCTGAAATGCTCAGCAGAAAGAAAAACATACAGAGTTACGTGTAGCCTTTGTTTTTTGGAGCATAAGCAAAACCCTCTTTTTTTCTGAAGAAACGACCCCTAAATCTCATCCATTAAAGTTTATTTGGTCCAAAAATTCTTAATCCAAGAAGAGGAATTAACGCCTTCAAGCGGTCAAAACATCATCAAAAATTTGGTAAAGCTACTTTTGCAGCTTCTTTACTTGCTTTACCTTTTTATCAACTTTCGACCGAGTTCATGGTCCTTCTGTTTACGGCCGTGCGAAGGTACAAGATTGCAATCGCTCTTTAATCGTACGATAAGCATGCCCTTCAAGGTGTTTCGATTTTTCTTCTTCCTCACCGTTTTTGGTTAGCCGTCCAGGTCAGCGCTTTCCCTCCTGAGTACATCAAATTTGAATTTTCATCTCACATCCCTGCCCCCGGAGGCCATGCCAGCCTACCAATATCCTGCTCCAAAATAATTATGGTACGCACCGGGGGGAAACCCATCAAATGACCAAGGTCAGGGTAGGTTTTCGCTTCGAATTGAGTTTTTCCCTCGTGTCCCCACGTCTTATAGCAAGAACTATGCGACAAAAGTCGGTCCAATCGCGTGTGCACGGCCATCGTCATCGTCGTAAACGATTTTCATGTGTTTCAGGTGAGGTTTAAAATTCAAATGAGTGAACCATTACGCAAGGTGGGATGGAAGCAAGAGGACGACAAAGGAAAGCGAGTGGAAGCTAGTTTGCTTCCAGTCTTTAAGAGTCTCCTGAGCGCTCTTTAAGATGCTCCAGCGGCGTACTCGAGGAAGTAAAAGTCGAGCAACACTACTACGGTCCCATTGTGTATAGTGGCAAGTGTTCGCCAGCAAAATTGTGTTCACTGCTGCTTTGCCACTCCAACATCTTCATGGGCCCTGGTCGAAGCAGCAGCTCCAGGTTGTCACAAGCTCATACGTAGTAATATTTCTTTGGAACAATTTCTGCCAACTCTTCCAAACAATTGCCCCTGTTTGACGGAGAAGGAGCGGAGGACGACCGGTGGTACAGGACGATAATGACGATGATGGGAAAACTTTCCCATCCTCCCGTTTGTAAGCACTCACCCCACCGAGCAAACAGTACTTTTTTCCCTCTGTTTACATCACCACCTTAATACAAAATTCCAGCACACAAGTTTATGGGTCGTTAGGGGGCGATTTTCCGATGGCACTTGTTTAAAGTTCTTCCGTGCATGTGGTTCTGCTTACACTTGCTTACACTGCCCGAGATTCTATCATGCATATGTGTCTGTGTTTGTATGTGAAGCGGCCCTTTTCCTCGAGCTTGGGGCTTTTCCCACTGTGTTTGTACCTTCACATTCGTGCTCAGTGTCCTACTTACATTAGAGGACCTTCGAGGAAGGATTCCCTTTGCGTCCATAATGAACAAAAACAGGCAAGGACGCGACAGACGCAGGGACGAGCGGCTGGAGAAGATTTCTGATTGTTATTTGATTGTTCCCATTGTGTTGCGATATTTCCGCCCATGTTACGTTGTTGTTTTTTTTCACTCGCTCTCTCGTTCTCGGTTGCTTCCGGAGTCCCCAGCAGTGTTGGAGAGCTTTCCCAGCCCGAAACGGAAAAACCCTCAAGAAAAAAGCCGAGTGTAGGTCTTGGACCAGGACGAGTGTTTTTGATTTCTTTACATTTCGCACCGAGCCCTGCAGCCTGATGCAGGTAGAATAAAACATGCCGTCGTCTGATTCTTCTCCGAACGCTATGGTTGGCATTTTCCACATTTTTCTCACTTTTTTCCACCAACGCCTTCGACGAATGGATTCAACGGTTTTCCGCACAACTGGACACGGCACAAAATACGGTCGGAGTAATGCCACGCTCAAAGCTCAACAAATTTTTCTTCGAAGGAAGGGCACATTTTTTCCAAGGTGTGCAAACCGGATATTTGAAGAAAAAGCTTTCCTCTTCCACTTGTGACCGACGACAAAACCTCTGGGACGCTTTGTACCACGCCCGGAAGTTTACGAGATGGGAGCAGTTTAATCTCCTTTCCGCGGTATTTAAAACATCATAAATCAATAAAATACAGAGAGATTTTGCATGACAGCAGAGGGAGTGGAATAAGAGAGAGAAAAGGCGAAAGAGAAGACCCCAAAATGCCTCAAAGCAGCTGAAAATAAGGTGGATATTTTATAATGAAATCATTTCCACCATGCCAACGACGGAAAATTAGACTTTAAGCAGTAAGGACACGAGTCATGCGGAGCGCGGAAAAACATGGCCCGTAACGTGATAACGGCTAACTTTTGGCTTCCTCTTCCCCCGAACCGCTTTTCATCGGTTGAGATAAGATTAAAGTTAACCGAATTTAATAATGTCTTCAAGCATGGAAGGGAGGAGCATTCCGTGTCTAAACATTATCGACCCACGCCATCGACTGGGAGGGATCGGCTTCGGATGTTGTTCTAAGTTATGCGTTATGCTGCAGGAACAAGAAGGAGATTAATAATATCCACAAAATGTCTTCCATCATACGGTCTATTCTGTAAGCAGGTTCATTTTCTGCGAAGAGACATTGTTTCCACGCCTTTCAATGGGTCCACAAAGCCGCTCAGACATAACAGAGCATTGTATCATAAATATGAAATTCTAAAACAATGCACCACCTAATCTAATACGTGTCCGTCTAGACAGCATATAACGTGATTAAAACCATAAAAGCTGCCCTGGTTCGAGGAAAAGAAAGAACACACAATTCCTAGGACTGGGCCAAGCCTGAAGGGAACGGTTGAGGTGAATCCCATTTTCCAGCAAATCACATTTCCTGGAGCAATACAAGAAAGCACACGTGCCTAGGCAATCGGACGACAAGCACATTGAGAATGGGCGTTGTTCCTTGTTTTCTATTTTTAAAACAACTTCACTCTTTCGGAAGTCCAGTAAAGTCTTGACCGAAAGCGTTTGTCCCACTTGTGGCCCACATCGCTCCACACTCACCGCCCGAGCGTGTAATGGTGGACAAATATTATCCTTTAATAAAATTCCTTCTCGTCTTAGACCTTGGCCATGGTCGTTGCTGGCTCCAGGGAAACTACGCCGGACACCACGCTTGTGTGCTCGCTCCAATGGCCAGTCGCTGTCATCGGCTGTGGTTGCCGTGCTCTTATTTTGATCACGTTCGTCTCTGCCATCGTCCCACAGCAACGAAGTACAAAAGAAAACCTGTCCCATTCCCAACATAAATATGTGATGTGTCTCGTCCGGCTCGAGGGCGACCCCGAACGACGTCCGCGACGACGACGGCGAGGAAGCGAGTCTCATTGTTATTGTGCCGTCCACAAAACACCGAGATGACACTGGAACGCGCCGCGCACTGGAGTGCAAAGGGCCAAAGTTCCGAGGAAACAATTATTCATTTCGCTTTGTATATTCCCTTTTTTGGGACAAAGCGAATCCGTGGACGAACGGCACGGGACGGGAGGAAGTGGGCAAGACAGCAAGACGCTCACTCACACACTTTAACGGTGACCCTGAACATCGAATCGAGTGCGGACAGGTCCCCCGGCTTTTCGGAACCGAAATCCATCAAGTCTTCCACCGCCCTGGCCATGCGAGAACACAGCCGGAGCGGTTCAGGAGTGGGAGGAAAAAAGGGCTCCGATACGGGGTCCTTTTCAAGTTTTTGATATATTGCCGGGGATGACTTTAAAGGCGACAACGTCCGTTCGTCCATCCGTCAGTTGGCGTCGTCCTCATCGTGGTCCGGTCGGTCGGGGGAAGTTTCGCGTTCCCTTTTTCAGTGTCCTGTTTTCAGCAACCGTCCGCCAATTTTTGCTTCCTTTACCTTCGTCCACTCCTTCTCGTACCGTAGGAGATCATATGAAGTCGTCCCACAGTCGTGCCACCGTTGCTTGGCGGGTAAAGTGCTGGGCAAAGAATAAAAGCATTTCCAGGCTAGTTCTCTCCAAAGGGGAATAGAATCGACACGACACGAGAACAAGTCTCTAATGCAAAAGGCTACTTGACCACTCAGCACATCCTTGTACTGCGGACTGTCTATCGCAGGGACGTGGACGAGAAATTGAAAACAAATGAAAATCGATCGACGACAGGCTTGACCCTTGGCCTAACTCAACGTTTCCTTTAATGATGGCATTGGCACAGGTCGCCTATTCCCTCAGCTCGGCCGCTCCTCAAAGTGCTTTTCGCTGTTTCGTACACCCCCGATGGGTTGGCTTAGGTGCCGTCCATTTCCGCTTTTCTAACCCCTTTAAATTGAATAACAAAAAAACACGGATAAGCGAAACAGCAACTCAATTTGCTATGTTGCTTTCTGTCATGAGAAGCGAAGGGAGTATAAATTGTGATACGAAATTTAACAAAATCAGCAATAAACATGGCACTAAAGGATTTTCTGTTTGGATATCTTTTGTTCTGTAAAACTTATTCAGACAGAACAACATAATCTGAAATGATTTTATATAAAACAAACTTTAGCACCACTCACAAGAATTATTGCTTCAAAATGAGTCATCTCCCTTTTGCAACATTGGTCGTGAAGTCGAACAAAACGCTACTTTTTCCCTAACCATAAAAATATAAACTCTGAAAGATTAATTAAAATAAACGAATTCAAAGTTTTTCTCCTCTCACACCCAGAAAATCCCTCGACGATGGCTTTCTCCCTTGCGACTGCAAACGTTCTTCCTCGTTCGTCCTACGTCCAACCACGCAGCCGGCCATACAAAGCCAATTCCGAAACAGTACGGTCTTGGACCCTCCTCACTTTTGGCATTTTCTTCAACGTTGGACATAGGATACGCGAAATATGAGCATTAGGGCTGTGGCGTTCTCTCTTTTCACCAGACCACGAATTCAAATGAGGAAGGAGCCCACCGTCGTCATCGTCTACATGCAAAGTGGAAAGAACGTTAACCTTCGCTTTTCGCCAGAACCCAACCACTTTAAGCTGGGAGAGTTCCTGCACTGTAGCTCAGAGCCATCCTCTCATCGGTTACAACAACTCATTCCACACTGCACTACTCTCGTGCCTTGTCCTATTCCATCTGCACCCTCGAAAACGATGCCCCGTCCAGGAGGAGTGTGTCTTTTCTTTTTTTACTAACTTTCCTGTTTTACAGTCCCGAAATAAAAAAAAAAAGTTCCTGCAAGATATCTTCATCTGCACCGAGCCTATGCATGCCATCTCGGTGACGAGCAGGGAAGGTTTTGGAGGGGTAAAACACACGCACCCGAAAAAAAAACCCGCAGCATCGATAGCGTTAGAGCGGGGCTACGAAGAAAACACACGCCATGCCATAAAATGCAAATGTTACGATGCCCGCGCTATGAGCTGCTTCTTCGCCACTGCGCGTGGTCACACACAGTGTCATTGCTTCCCGGCCGTGCACACTCCACGGACCTTATGATCTTCACCTTGACGCAGCCAGACAACGGTGCGTATACATGTGGCTCCGCCCGGACGATAGTGAAGTGGTACCGATGATAAATATGACGTGCTATGCGATAAGATGTTTCCCTTCTGCTGCCTTCCACGCAGCCAAGTGCAGTGTGCGCTTCTGCCTTCTCTACCTCTGCCGAGCGTGAAAGAAGAGGAAAAAAAGCCTCTGGAATTCATCCACTAATTTTGTATTTGGAGAAGACTCTCACCCCTCCCGCAAGAGTTGCTGGGCTTCTTATCTACCCCGTTAACGTTGACCGATTATCCCTCAGCGCGATCTGAGCCGAGGCGGACGAGGAAGCGCTCAACAAAAATACGACACAGCATTATGGAAAAACAGTCTTCCAGCTTCACACAAGCACATACTGGCTCCTCGTTTCTTTTTATTACCCATCGCTCTCTACCTTTCCCCGCGAGAACCCGACGACCTCTGCTACAGGAGAAGAAAAATTGGCTTGAAATTTGACATTTCCGAATGACGTAAAGAGGCCCCGCGCGACTCTGGCAGTTTTTCAGATAATCTCAGATTCGACGAGACTGCTGATACTTCTTTTTATTGCTCAAAAAAAGGCAGCTTGTCTGCTGGTGCTGGTGATCGAGCTAATTATTTTATTAACGCAGCACTAAATTAGAATTATCTGATGGTAGGCAGCGTTTTTAACAGGCTCTCAAGGTTTTGCCCTTATCGAAAGCAAATCTCTATCGTGCGAGCGACATCTTCATTCGTTTGATTTAATGCTCCTAGTCCAATGTTTCTGTATAATACCAGAAAAACTGGCTAAATAATTAATTTAGAAACGTTGCCTCTTGATTTAAATTATTAAACCAGCGATTATTCGATTCAATTTGATGGACCAACGCGACCAAAGACGTTATTACCATTAATCGGATAGCGTGTGAAACAAGGGTAATAATTGAAATCTGCAAGAGTGTGGTCCCTCGGTACAGTGTTGGTGTTTTCGGGATACAGCATGTAATGAATTTTAAGCGATAAAGGAAGTACCGAAACTTCTAAATATACCCTTTTTATGAGCCATTTCAAGCAATCTTACCACCAAAGTCCATGTCGTTGCGTTTTTTTTTCTCCCTACTGTAGCCCCTCTTCCGATCCAGTAATCTGATCCTATTTTCGTGTTGTTCCATTTGCTCGACGGCATAAAACTTTGATACATTCAATTACCCAAAGTTGTTCTCTAGGGTGGCTGAAGAAGCAAGCCAAGCAAGACGCACGGAAACAACAAGCTCATTCTTACTGGCAGCAAAAAACAGACACCCCGCCACCGGAAGGAAGGCTTTACTTTTTTGGTGGGTGACACCAAGCTCTGAAGGTAAAAACGCACCAAAATCAACTGCAAACACACTGTGGTACACACACACAGCAGCGGAAGGTAATAACAATTAGAACCTACGACCTACGACTGCACTGTGGCTAGTCGCTGGTGCCTTCATGGCATGGCCATGGTGTTCGACTTTTGGCCCATTACACCCATTACGTAGGTGGTGCGGCTTCCGGTCTGCGGTGCTACGAACGACGACGTTTTCGGTTTCTGTTGACTTGGACTTGGGTGGAGGTATGGGCGAAGAAAATTGTCTCACTTTTCGTTACAATTTCCTCGCGGGTGTCCTCCTCAAGTGTGCTCCAATCCTTTTACACTGGAAGGAAACACGGGCAGCAATAACGTTTAAGGGCACTGTAGAGTTTATAATTAACAGCTTCTTGGGTAAGAAAAACATTCTAAATGTTTTCTTTGTAATGGGAAGGAAGTAAAACATTTTGGAAGAAATTTTTAAAATTCTTGAACTCTGTTCCTCTTTCCACCCGTATATAAAAAACTTTCATTCAATGTATCTATGCATGGTTTACCCTCTCTACAAAACAAAAATGATTAAAGTACCAAAATAGTTCTTTCAGGTTGACATCCCTCAGTGTCTCGGCTTAAAACATTCCTTTTCCCAGTGAAAGTGAAAGAAAAATCGACATTTTCATCATCGAACCACGATAACCCCCATTTATCCGCTTCCCATTCTCAAAGTTAATAGGACACACGGTTTCCATTTTCATCATCACAAGCACTTCAAGTGGCTTGCCAGCCCTCCTTACCCAGCCAGACTTTGTCTTAAAGTGGGAGCGTATCTTCGACCCCTGGCAAACGGCCCCGAAAACCTGTCGGCCCGCGACAGACAATCGTCACTGGATTCGGGTGCCTTCGTCGCGGTTTTATACTGAACCGTTCGGCGGAGAAAAGAAACGCGCTCATTTATCTCTTCGCGTCGACCGCCGCCTATCCTTTTGCTCTTATCGGTGTCTCTTTCTGCCCATCAGTGTTCTCCTCCTACTCATTTCCCTCCGGTTCCATTTGGATGAGGGAGGGTTTTTTTTCATTCGGTATAAGATGAAGGAGCAATAATACACCGCGATAAAAAAACCAACTCACATACACTCACACTCACGCACAGCCCCTTGGTGTATTAAAAGGCATATTACTGCTCCGCAGCATCCAGCATGTGAACGCGGAACAAACCAACCGATTGAACCCCTAGCCCGGGAGGAAGGCCGAAAAAAGGAGGAAAAATAATAATTACTTTTTCTTTTAATTAACACGTTTCCAAACTTAATGGGTCGGTGGGGAGAGAAAGGAAAAGGGACACAGTGGACTGCGAACGGTTTTGATTTTGGTCCCGTGTCTCCTGGTCCAAGCTGTCCGCTTTTGGGGAGCCTTTTTGTTCTTCGTTCGCAGCAATCAGCAGCCGCTACTAAAATGCTGGACGGCGACAAAAATGACGACGTCCCACGTATTTGGCAGTTGGCTGCTCTCTGTCTCCGGACCTACCGTAAATGAAGCTGACCAGTGTCTGGCTGTTTGTGTGAAGAGTAACAACCACTAACAATCCCAATCTTTTATGTCCGTCGCAATGGTTTACAAACTCTTCCATTTAAATCAATAATAGAATGTACTTTAGACTAATATAAAAAACATATGTTATCTATGCTTTACTCACCTTTACGTTGGCGGCATCGCTTGATCTTCATACATTGCTCCATTATTCTTCTTTTGCTGAACTTCATCCATGTTGCCGGCATGTTTCATCCAATTTCATTCACATGTTTTCCGTAATGTCGCCATAAGGGCGGCTTTTGACTGACACAAACGAAAATACGGCCGCAATTGCACTATCAGCATAACTGATTTCTTGGTACGGATATCATTGTTTACGAAACATTACGTCCGATGTTGCACTATGTCGTCTAGTTACGGCTCGAGTCAAAACATTCTCTGATAACACTCGCCCAACGCGCACACCGGCTATCGCTGGAGTGTTTCAGCCGTGAGCAACAATTGTTTAAAGGATGCACTTCACTCCGTATTTAAACAAACATCGGTGGAGTCCTTTACATCGCAAAGGTTAGCTCACTGCTCGGAAGTAGTGCGTTGACTTCTCGGCAAACAACACTGAGCCCTCATACAAACAGCTTCCAAAACCACAGACTAATCGACCACAACACTTTCCGCTGAAACCGGGTCGTTCGTTGGGCTGGTGCGTGCGTGCCTTCTTCGACTTTGGCCAGCCAGACAATCCATCATTCCTCAGAGCACAAGAACCACAAGCACAAACAACACCACGGCCAGTTCTTTCGCGTGGCTGCCCCCGTCTCCGGAATTGGTGAAAGGCGAATTAAGCTCCGTCGCGTTTGCTCGCCGTTACACCGGTTACGGATGACCCGCGCATGCAATCGTCGCCGATATGATAATCGCCCCATCGCCAGCATCGTTCGTTGGCGCTATGCGTGAGTGTGTCTGCATGCGTAACATGCGACCGTTCGCTTCCCAGGTGGAGTCGAGAGCCACCGTGTGCTGGGAAGGTGTCCTCCACACATGCTACCGGGCGTACCGGGCTCGCCTTATGATGCGCATCGCCCGAGAGGTTGCCGTGCCAGCTCAAGTCGAACAACAACTGCATCACACATACACGCACACACTCGTACTCGCAGGCTGCTGGAAGACGAGGGAAGAAAAACTAGAGCAAGAGGAAAAAATGGAGAAACTAGTTTATATTTTATTACCACTATTACCTTTATGTAATAAAAATTAAAATAAGAAAGACAGCAAAACCTGATACCGCGTCCATGAAACCGGACCCTGGGCGAGCGGCGGCAGGGCTGACCGAAGGAATGGGTACAGAAACCTGAAATGGGAAACGGCCGGGTCTGGCGGGAGCATACAGCGAATGTACACAGCGAACAGGAACGAAGGAAGAAATTAAAATAAAAACTCAATTCCTTCGACGACAAACAGGCGAACGGTAGAATGAAATGGTGGCCGTAGTCGAGCATCCGTCCCGCTCCGTGCTCCATTACGCATTACGTTTGTCTCCTCCTTTACACCTATAATTTTCCCTTGCTGCCCGTCTTCCCCTGGCGGTTTCGTGGTCTCTCCCTGGTATTCCATCACGCCCGGGAAGGCATCTCGCGCGCTGCTTACCGATGGGCCGATGCTGCCGTGCCTGACGTGAAAGCCCCTAATAGCCACCGTCTCGGGCTGTACTTATCTTGACAGACCACCACAAAAACACACACACACACACACACACACACTCATGGACTCGAGCAAACGGACGCATGGACACACAACAGCAGCGATCTGGGGTGGAAAAGCTGCGCTAGCTGGGCCATGTTCCTGCGACTCGGCTCCAGATCACTAATGCGACCATTTCTTGCTGTCATTTTTCATACGATCCCTCCAACGCGACGATAACGTCAATGTCAGCGTTAGCGTCCGAGCGCCTCCAGCCCAGCCAGTTCAGGTTGACCGCCTTTCCGTGTAGCTTCCTGCCCCGCTCGGGGCCGTTAATATTGCTTACCTCATCGCACTATTTCGCTATCCCATTCCCGAGCCCTTTACATCGATCGATCCGAAACCTTGCTGCCGCACCTTCGTTGCCGGTCGATGCGAAAAAGTGAAATGCTGACGGTTGCCCTTAAAAGCAACCGAACCCAAGGCTATGCCCGGCACGTCCCGTCCGGTGCTTTGGAGCTCATCAATTTACGCCCGACAGCCGCATGCCGACACGCTAAACACCGAAAAATATCGATTTTGCGCAAAGACGAAGCATGTGTGTGTATGTGTGTGAGGGGCTTCCGTAATCGACGAAATCGATTGCAATAAAATGCGGGCTTTATTGCGGGAAGGCCACGCGGCAGCGAAGGCCATGCTTTCCCTTCCATTGAGCAACGAGAAGAAGCGCACGAAAGGTTGTTAAAATTGTAATGATGCGCAGCCCGTATCTCCTAGATGGGCGACACGTTTGACATATTTGAATACGGGGCAATACGGTGGCATGATGACTGTTATCAGCGGCGCGCGTTCGGTGGCAACTTCACAGCTCCACTGTTTGCCTACCATCTGGTCCGAGGCCGAGGCCGAGGGACGGCCAAAAATGCAACGGCTTTCCGGAGATTCACCGAACCGTACGAGTTTAATTGACCCAAGACCCGCAACCAGTGTCTGACCCGACGAAAGATAAGCCACCATGCTCACCATGTGACGGGCGATGTCAAGAGCAATCAAACATACCGCTTATCGTTCGTCGGTCGTTGGACGATCCGTCAGATTTCGTGTGTCACACACGCACCGTGCTTTACACGTCAATGAACTTTTGTGAGGAATTTGAATCGCTGTTAAAGCGAACAGACTTTCTAGCCCAGCAAGATGAAGAGAACGAGACGTGCCATTTGGATATTCTACCAGTTGTAATCGTCGTGATTCTTTAATGCTATCCGTTGTCCCTATCACGGTACACAATCATCCTGTACAACACGTTGTCTGTAATTAGCCCCCGCTTGATTGACAGTAACTGGTAGCAGGGCCAGCCAGTACAGGCCCAACTTTAAAGGTGGAAGATAATCTCACTGCTTTACACAACCGGGAAAACTTTACCCTTTCAACGGACCGTCTCAAAGCGCCAAGCACGGTGGAGCTTGCGGATAATTGCAGTGTGCAAAACAGTGCGCTGACTCTTTTGTGGCTTCTGATTTCATACCGTGGACCTACGAAGGGGCACAGAGAGATCCCTGTGTTTGGAATGTGAGTGTGACAAACTTTCACAATCAAAAGCTGCAACTGTAGCAACATCAGCCCGTTTCTCGGTGTGTGCGTTCTCCAGCGCTCCAGACGTCTCATCATCGCAGTGGGTCACCGGTGCTGAACTGCAAAACCATAACCTTGCAGAAACGTGCGAGAACGGACGTAGGGTAGTTAAGCTTTTTACCCACTTTTTGTGCAACTTTGATTACAGCCATCCCCATGCACTGCAAGGGGTGCAGTACGGTGCACTTGTTCTGTGGCTTTTTAGGAGCAGCAAACGATTCTGACCGGTCTCGAAAAGCGCAAGCATTTGATTGTGGTGGGATTGCTATGCAAAAACCACCTTGGCCGGGTGCGGTAGTTCAGTTCATTACGTAGTTGAGACCGTTTCCTCCCAAAGGCATCGGTCGGTAAATTCAACTCCAAGGAGAGATAGAGAGAGAGAGAGAGTCTGTGGAGTGGCAACCAGTTCGTGCAGCTTCACCGTACAGACCAAGCCCAAGCTTAATGTCTGCCCTTGATCGGTGCCGTGCCGCTCCACATATCGCAGCTCAATCTGCTCTCAATCTCGAATGCTTCAGCAAGCTGCATGTGTCCGGGAGTGTGTAATGGTTGCCGCACTAGAGCGTTGGCAGTCCAAATCAAATAAAAAGCCTATTACTTGGCAAAAGGCCGGTTTGGGTCCGGTTGGTTGAAGGTGGACCTGCACCGCACAGGCACACGCGAGGAGACGAGCGATCGTGTGGTGACCGTTTGGCCAACGGCACGGAACGATGCATGGATTAAACCTTCAGCTCGTACAGGTTCTGGGTAGGTTCTGTGCACGTTTTTTTTTCTGTCTCGTTATTCTCTCCGTTTCTGTCCCAATGGCCCACGAGACGACTTTGTAGTGGTATAAACTTGCCCAACCGTGGCAGCTATACGGTACGGTACCCGCACTGAGGATCTACCGTAAAGAGAAAAAACAAACGCCCATCTAACAACATTCAACGCGTCAAACGCTGGAAAACTACGGACCATAACCGAATTCGTCATCCCCCGACCGTCCCGCGAGCACTACCCGAGAACGGATGGTGTTGATGATGCCGAGATCGCCACTTCCGGCGGCAACAGTGCGCGTACGGCACGGCGCAAACATTCCACCGGTGCCGTGAAGAAGCTACTCCACCATCCGTCGGACACAATGGACAACAAACGGGAGGCGCAACACAACAGCACACGGGGCTACAGCCGGGGGAAAAAAGCACCATCCTGTCTACATCCGATTCGCAATCGCTGTAAACGACGACACGCCGGGCTCGCACACAAACAGAGGTCTTCAGATTAGGTTTTAATTAAAAGTCAATATTTACTTACACCGTTGGCAATGTGGCGGCGGCGACGTCCGGGAGGGCGGCTCTGGAGTAACGAGTTGCCATTCCGCTTCAAGGTGTTTTTTTGGCCTGGCGCGCCCGTTCCTTGGGCGTCTCATTCGCACAATTCGAAGGGCTTAAGCGGCTTTAACAGAAATGGAAAATTTACAATTTGGAATGGCATTTTTCTACGGCAAAACTCACCATGCTGTGGAAGGGGTGCGATAGCATCCGCCGGAGTCCCCGAGGAATCTTCACCGAGGCGGCTCGTCAATCCTGCAAGTATGGGAAGGCTTTAATATTGTGTCAACAGAACAAGCTTATTAAAAACTCTACCTTACCCCGTGCCCGTGCACATGGCAGAAAGTGTTAAAACTGCCAAATCATCACTCGCTCGCAGAATCTGTTCCCGGTTCTGAGCACTGAGCTCACTCGGTTGCTCGTTGTTAATTCTTCTGCAAACATTGCGTGCCAGTGTTTACATTTCCGCTTACCCGTCTCGCGCCTATTCCGGTCAAACAGGGCGGAATCCGCTCCGCTCTGGCCAAGCCTCATTTATGAAGCCGTATCGATTTCTTTCTGTGAAGCCATATTTGCGAAAGTGACCCACCTATCGCCTGTCAATTGCAGTGAACTTGCCGTCAAAGCTAAACTTTAGCTCAAACCGAACCGGATCCAGGGCCAGTGCCGAATTTCCCATGCCCCCGCTCGACAAAAGCTACACGGTGACCCAAATTACCGTGCGTCAGTTCTTTCCTCCGACCCCGACAAACTCGGTGTCTATTGACGGCTCGTAAAAAAGTGATACAATTTTAAAATATTCACACTTACCGCGGCCACGGGCTGGTTGAAACTTTCACCAAACTGGTTCGACCCCAAACCTCGGAACCCACCGTCACCGCCAATCTAGACGCACAGCACAAAGCGAAGAGACAAAGCGGAAATCGAACGCAGCGCACAAACAAACAGAACTGAACTAACGCCCGAAATGAGGTGACGATGGACGAGGTGACGGCTTGTGACGAAACGCCACTGACCTGCAAACCCCCCGCGAACCGGAAGCACCCGATTCGAACATTGTCGTGGTCAAACCATTCGCACCAATATTGCCTAACAGAAGATAGAAAAAAACATGGAGTAAAATCGAGTGCATCGAGAGTCGTTTGTTTTTATGTTTGATTAATTAGTTTTTTGTTTTATTCACGTGTGTTTTGTTCTTTTCTCTTTCTCGCTCTCGCCCTTTGTTTTGTTGGTTTATTGTGAACCATAACGTACTCGCGCCAGCCCGTTCCTCGTATGTATATAATAAGAGTGGTTTGCCGGTGTATATATGTATATCTTTTTTGTATTAGCTTCTGTCCTTTCATCTCCTATATATCCACTTGTTTGCGATGCTCCTCACTTTGCTTTTACTTTTTCCCATAGTCCTAAAATATATTAGTATATATATGTACGAGTTTTTCATATCTTTCTGTTCGAGCAGGCAACGGAGCGCATACTAGCGGCTTGTCGGCATTTACACATTTACGCATGACTTTTGTTTGCTTACTCTAGTAGTTGTTGGTTGATGGTTTTTGCTATTTTGTTTCTCTGTTTTGCTTCATTGTTTGCTTAACTGCGTTCGCATTTTGCAACATGTTTGCTTTGTCGCTTGCTTTTTTTTCTTTTTTTGTGTGACTATTTTCGCTCCATCGATTTGACACTAATTGCAAACCTTGCAGTTTGAACGTAGACTGAGCGGCAGACGCGGAAAACGTAACGTAGAAAGAATGGAACCCAACACAGTCTACTGCAACAACGTCTGTGCTAACCCTTACCAAACGTCAAATGGAACAGAATGTAACGGTTTTTGCTTTTTTTTTTGGCCACTTTTTACCCCCTCCACCATGAAGAGGGTGTTTGAGTTGTGTGTAATGAAAGCGTCTGTTCTATTTCTCTTTAGTAGCATCCGGTTTGTGCGAGTTTATTCGTTTTGCTTGGTTTTCCACTTTTGCTTTAATTTCTGTATCTAGTTTCGTTCTGCTAAATCGTTTGTTTCTTTGTTTGGTTGGTTTTTTTTTTTTGTTTCTCTGTTTTACTCAACAACTTTTTACATTTGGGGTTTTAACATGTTCTATTTTCATCTTTGCAGTCAGTTTTTTCTTCCATATTATTGCCAATTGTTCATCCCCTTTCCCGTCTCTAGCTACATCGCGGTTTTAGTTTACATAGTTCTGATCATTTCATCACACTCATCCTGTCTGTTGCCTTTCACCATTTTTTCCACGCTACACGCTAAGTCAGTCTGATAGGGGTAATCGAACCTATTCGCTTTTCCGGATGTTTAACACGAGGACAGTAGTTTTTGTATCGTTTCGTTTCCGCTACACTTGTGCGTGACTTTGTGTGGCTTTCAATCGCGTTCAACAGTTCTCTAGGCTACCGTTTCTATTTACATACTTTCCGGCTCATGTGAAGCAGTGTTTTATACAATTCTAACGATCCTTTCCGTATCCATCAGTCCTTTCGTGGTATTGTGTGTTTCTATATTTCAAATATCAAGCAGCAATTATTTGACTCGCTAGTTCAGTATCGCTCCGTCAGTTTTGTTTCACTACATTTGTCGACCAGAAGTAGCTTTCGCGCTGAGAAAATGTTCGTCCTTTCGTTAAATAGCTTGTGAATAAATAATATAAATAATAATTACACGCTGGCTAGCTCCGCACGAGGGCTTGCCTCTCCTTACCGTCACTCACGCACCTAAGCAATGCAAACACCGAAACAGAACCAGAGGAACCGAGGGGGAAAGATGGCAAACTAATTAAGGAAGAGGCCTCTCGCCCTGCTGACGCCCGTCCAAAGGGACAGACGGCCCGAAACACACATGACACTGATTCCACGCGCTGTGGAGCATCCAAGGGAAAGAGAGGGCACCGGTATGCCATTTAGTGTTAATTATGGCCTTCTAGCAAATGGCATTTATCCTTTTTTCCTCCTCTCTTGCGCTCTATCGCTTTCTCGGTCGAACGCAACGATGACGGATGGATGGCAAAATAAAAAAAAAACCTGTCGCACTGTAAAGGTATTGCTGCTTCTTCCGGTTGGAGCAGGAAAAACAAACTCGGAACCTTGGAGGACAACTGGAGGACGAACAACGAAAAGTGAAAAGCGAAGCTATAATTAAAATGCAATTGTGCTGGATGGGTGTGTGTCTGCAGGCCAAACACACACCCACCCCTCTGTGTTGGCAAACCGAACATCCCACTAAGCCCTCCCAAGGTTTCCTTCTTTCACTCTAATGCCAATAAAATCGAAATAAACAAGCCTGGGCAGTTTTTGTTTTGTTATTACGTTTTGTAAAGTTTTATCCTTCGCTTTATTCCAACGAGCAGGGGAGTTTTGTGTCACCTTGGTAGGTATTTTGTTTGAGCTTCGACCGTTTAAGTTTGAAACACATTTTTTTCACTTACTTTTACCTAGCTGAGAGAAAAGAAAAGATACTAAACGTGTGCGCCTCTTTCTTTCGCATTTCTAGTGTGTGGGTTTGGTGTACGAGTTTTCCTAGTTACTGTAGTAATTCCCTAACCTCGTCGCCGACTTTGCGCTCGCGCTACCGATTATTACACTTAAAACTTATTAAATACGATATCACAAATAGTTTTTCTTCCTTTCCCTTCCGGCATTCATTCCCTCACAAACGTGCCCTCACGGGCGGCCGTGTTTTTCCAACTCGATTTTCCTTTATGTTTCCCTACTAGTAATACTTTAAGAGATGACTGTTGTGAGAGACAGCAGCGCACGGGTTTGCGAACAGAAACGGTTTCAGTTCGTTACTTCGAAACGTCGTCGCACCTTCCGATTCTCGAGCAAATTAAATTAAATACAGAGCTTTGTTTTTCATTAACGAACACATTACATTACATACACGGAGCTTAACTGGCGGCGATTAAGCGACGACAGACAAACGGAAAAAAAGTATACACAAAACGAATCTATCATAAAATGTACAAAGCACTTACAAGAAGGCTAACTAAAGAATTGATTAAGAGCATGGGGACGTGCTGCTATTTTACAAACTGCTTTCTTCGACGCACTTCTATACACATACGACTTTAGCACTTTCGTTTTTTTTTTTTTCATTTCAGTTCCGCATCCGCTTCGTGAGACGCACTACGCACCTATCCTTACCTACTGACTAACGACTAACGACGCGTACCCCGCTTCATACCAGGTACGCCTGCACGTGGTGGCCACCGGCGCCGGCGCCCGCATGCGGATGCATCGTGCCACCGTTCTGCACCGGATGGCCGGCACCGCCCGCCGAACGCCACGATGGCCGATGTACGCCGGCCGGCGCCATCACCATGTTCTCGCACTCGAGCGTGCTGTAGTCGGAATCGATGCTCGAGTAGATGTGTTCGCTCGGTGGCCGCTGCGTAGGCACCTCTACCATGCCCCGTCGTGAGGGACGTGGCGAGGGGGTGGCGGTGGTCGCGGACGAATAGTTTGCCTCGTCGATCTCGGGACAGTAGGCGGGCGGGGGTGGCTGCCGGAACATGACGCCGGCCGCTCCTCCCTGACCAGCCCCGCCGCCTCCGCTCGTCTGCTTTACGCGCTCGTGGTGGTCGATGGTGTAGTTGTTACCGCGGTAGGGCGCCTCGACGGGCAGCGCGTACCGCAGCTTCTCCCAGAAGTGGCGGTCGCCGCGCCGCACCCGCGTCACCGTGGTCGTCTTCAGGTAGGGTACCAGCTCGACATCGTTCTCGGCTTCCAGCAGCACGCCGCCGCCTTCCTCCACCACGACCAGCTTGTATGGACGGCCTCGCAGCGCGTCATGCACGGCCCGTCGCAGCTCGCAGCGACTCCACTCGGTCTGCAGGAAGTTCCGCGACAGCAGCACCACTATCCGACGAGAGGCACGGGACGCTTCCAGCAACTGCAGATGGGACGCATCCTCGGGCAGATCCCTATGCTGCAGGCACAAGCGCAACGGAGGCCGTCCGTTCTCCAGCTCGCCCGCTATGCTGCGGGCCACCAGCTCGGCGTCCTTCGCCGAGTACAGCAGGATCGCATCGTACAGCTTTTCCGAGTCCTCGCACCGCGGACCAAACACGCGCACACCGTATCGCGAGAACAGCCAGAAGCGGAGTGGCTCGCGGAACACAAACACTAGCACGGCAAGTAGCAGCAGACAGGTCAGCACGACCGCACCGGCCATTATTAGAATGTACGTTTCGGGCAGCCGATCGCCCGGCAACACTGAGCGTCCCGCGTAAAAGTCACTGCACGCCGCACTCACGTTAAAGTCTAGCTCACGGTGCACCCCATCGTCAGCGCAGTACACGTCCTGCGGATCCTGCACGATGACCGCGTTGTCCGCGACAAACGCCGTCAGCTCGGGAAGGAACCGACACCGACAGCTCCACGGGTTGCGTCCGAGCGAGAGCGACTGCAGCGCCTGAAGGTTGCCTTGAGCGGCTTGCAGCTGGAACAGTGGCATCGTTACTAGCCGGTTGCCATCGAGTCGCAGCACTCGCAGCGAGTACAGCGGCGCAAACGAGCCGTTCGCGATGCTCTGCAGTGCGTTGTTTTGTAGATACAGCTCCCGGAGTAGGGCCAGATTCTCAAACTCGTACCCGTGAATGCGCTGCAGTGCGTTGTCCTCCAGATGGAGCGCTTGCAGTGCCGTCAGTCCCGCGAACGTCCGATTCTGAATCGTGGTGATGTGGCTCGCGTTCGCGTACAGCACCTTCAGGTTCTTGCGCCCAATGAACACGTGGTGCTGCAGCTCCGGGATGTCGTTGCCGTCCAGGTATACCTCCGTCGCGTCCATCGGCACCGGCCGCAGTCCACCGGCAGCGGCCGAGCCCGCTCCCTGATTGCCGCAGTCGACCACGTTGGTGCCCCAGGTTTGGTCGTGGTAGCACGTGCAGTTGGACGGACACGTCATCTCACAGTCGCACGCGTCAAAATCGCAACAGTGACAGAGCGCGAAACAGTGCGTCTCGTACCGGCACAGGAAGTCTTTCGGCTGCAGCGACACAATCGGGCGGATCGGGGAGCCGCGGGCGTGCGGCATGATGCACTCCACGTTCGGCAGATCCATAATCTTGGGGTGCTGCCGGGTCGTCAGGTTGTTCACGCGCTGCATCCACTCCATCGAGCAGTCGCACTCAAACGGGTTGCCGCCCAGGTAGAACTCGGGCAGCGGTCGATCGGTGGTCGGAGCCGGCGCGACTCGCAGCTGGTGCAGCTGCAGCTTCTTGAGCGCGTTGGCGTACAGGTCCACCCGGGCCAGGTTCACCTTGTCGATGAAGGTGTTTGCGTGGATCGTACCGATATGGTTGTCGTTGACGAACAGCAGCTCGACGCTGTTCGGGACGTTCATCGGCCCGAGGTCCGTCAGCCGGTTGTGACTCGCATCGAGCGTCTTCACCTTGATCTCCTCCTGCAGCTTGTAGTAGTTGCCGAGCGACTCGATGTAATTGCCGTGGATGTCCAGCCACTTGAGGTTGCTAGGGATGAACGCGTAGTCGAACCACACCAGATGGTTCTCGGCCAGGTTCAGCCACAGCAGCGAGGCGAGCGTCGCAAAGATGCCGTTAATGTCGGTGAGGAAGTTGCCGTCCAGCCGGATCGCCTCAATGTCCAGGTTGCGGTCGAACGAGCCGCGCTCGATGTTCTGCACCCGATTCTTGGCCAGGTTCAGCACGGACAGACGGGGCAGATCGGCAAACATACCGACCGTCACGTTTTCTATCTGATTGTCGATCAATCGCAGCCCGGTCAGCTGGTTCAGGTTGGCGAACGTGCCGTTCTCGATGCGTGCAATCTGGTTCTCGCCGAGATCGAGCGCCCGTAGCATCGACAGGTCGCGGATGGCGTACGGCACCTCAGTCAGCTGATTCGAGCTGAGGTCGAGCTCCTTCAGGTCGGAACAGTTACGGAACACGTTCGGTTCGACGATGCTGATGAGGTTGTTATTGAGCGTCAGCTTCGACAGCACAAACAGCCCGTTGAACAGGCGATCGTCGAGCGTGTGCAGCCGGTTTTCGGCCAGATTGAGCGTGTGCAAATTATACACCGGCAGGAACGCATTGTCCTCAATGTAGCCGATCGAGTTGTTGCGAAGATCGAGGATCTGCAGGAAGTACAGCTCGGCGAACGTACGCGCGTCGATGCGGGTGAGGGCATTGTGGGCCAGATTCAGCACCACCAGCCGGATCAGTCCCGAGAACGTACCATTGTCGACGTGATGCGAGGACAGCTGATTGCGTGACAGATCCAGCACGAGCAGCTGCTCGAGCCGGTGGAACAGACCGCGGGGCAGTTCGTAGATCTGGTTACCCTGCAGGTGGATCTCGCGGAGGTCACGCGATCCGGCAAACAGACCGCCCGGCAGCGTCTCGAGATGGTTGTAGCTCAGGTTGAGCGTTCGCAGCGAGCCCAGCCCTGCCAGTGCATCACCGTGCACCTCCGAGATGTTGTTGAACTCGAGGTTAAGATGCTGCAGGCGACGCAGCTTCGAAACGCCCCAGCCGGTCGGCACCGACCGTAGCTCGTTGAAGGCGAGATTGAGCGCCTGCAGCTCCGACCCGCCGGAACAGGTCTTCTCCGCCAAACCGAGTGCCTCGGCCGATCGGAAACGGTTGTTGGTCAGATTCAACACCTTCAGCCCGGTCAGCGGACACAGGAAACCGTCCGGCAGGGCACGAATGTTGTTGTCGCTCAGGTCGAGCGATTGCAGCTCCTTCAAGCCGCGCATCGAACCGGCCTGCAGCTCGAGCACCTTGCCCGGGCCCCACTCGTAGTTGCGCGTGTTGACGCTGAGCTTCTTCAGGGCGAGCAGACCCTCGAAGGCACCCTCCGGCAGCTGGAGCAGCTTGCACGACTCGATCCGCAGCTCGCCAAGGGCCGCCAGCCGGCCGAAGCTGTTGCGCGGCAGCTGGCTCTCAAACAGAATCAGCTCACTGCACTCGATGTCCAGCCGGGAGGTACCCTCGGCACCTTGCAGATCCAACCCGGTTCGCTCGAGTGTCCGCAACCGGCAGACCACGCTGGACTTTTCGTACTCCCACGTGCACTGGGAGCTGGCGGCCAGTGTGAGTGCACCCACAAACACTGCCAGCCGGAGAAGCAGAACCATCGCTGAGACGGACTCGCCGGTTCTGCTGCTTCTTCGTTGATGCATCTTGCTTGCTGTGTGTGCGTATCTTTTCTCCTATTAATCTCTTTTCTTTTCACAACTCTTCTGCTCTATCCCGTGCTAGGGACAGCGCTGTGGAGCCCTATCCTACCACGCACCTCACGGACCTGCCACGGCCGCAGGCTTCAACCGATAATTCAAACAGAACCAATACGGAACACAACGGCTCAACTGCGGGCTTCTACGACCATTCCACATTCCACCTGCCGCCGCAGCTGGGAGGAAGAAGGAACTACCGGAGCTTGCTTCCACTCACCAACTCATCACGACTACCCGCGTGCCGCAATTTTCGCACTCACAGACACTTATTAGGAGGGAAATATTCTGAATTTTACACTGCGGCACAGATATCAGGATCGGAACATTTTCAACGCGCCAACGCACCGCTCACACCGCACTGGCACAGCACTCTGAACGGGAAGACAAGGATTAGATTTTCCGCGGTATTGATTTCCTTCCCTTCTTGCCTCACACAACTCGCGCACTGCTTTTCCCACAACACTCGTGCCCACGAGCGTGTTGATTGCTTTCGGAGCTGACACGAACTTCACTTGCGAAAACGGTTCACTAGCGATGTTGGGGTGTTGTTTTTTTTTCTCTTCACTCATCAACTCGTTCACCCCGCCGAACACGATTTGAGGTATGGTTGATGAAAATGGTTGGCTGGACTTTAGTTGGCCCAAGTCCACGAAGTTGCCTTTTACTCTCGTTATATCACGTCCTTCCCTACGGCCCAGAAGTCCATTCGAGGCTTCTCTGCTCTGGACGTACGGCGGCTATTCACATTTGCATCACCACCACAGCACTACTGGGGCACTGGTTTTTTTTTTTATTTCCACCACTTTTCACGATGCTTAGAAGGGTGGAAAAACTCGTTTTCCAATCCGCTTCACTTCACTTCACCCGGAGAGCGGCTGCAACTACACTTTATGATTTTGCTTTCTCGTTATGCTTGCCCTCGCACTTCTTCACTTCACTCTCTGCTCGGTGTGCACTCGTGAAAACTCGATTTTCCAACCGTACACTGAAACTTTTCTCGCAATCGAACACGATAGGCCCGTTTTCTCGCACAACAACACAAGTCCTATTTCGCTTTTCCACACTTTGTCCCCGTGCGGTGGGTATCTGTTCCCGGTTTTGTCTAGTTTCTTGCCCTAACAGTGGCTGGCGTGCACGTCCGTTAGGCTTCGCGTTCGAACTCGAAATAAACTTGAGATGCGTTTCGCTGTGCCTCAAGAATCGCGTTTCGCGTTCGAGTTGTTGTGCTGGCTCTCTGTCCCTGTTCCGTGCGGTCTCTCTTGCTCTTGCCGTGTGTAGCGAGAACTTCACTCTCGCCTACCTGCTCGGCTCTTTGATTCATTCATTTTTGCTTGTACGCATTTCACTGCCATTCGTGGTGGATGAAGCGAGACGGAACTATAGCATAACGCCGCAATGGTTTAGGGAAAGTGAGAAGAGGCATAAATGAACAATTTCCCCTTTTGTAAAGCAGTTTACAGTGCATGGCGGAGAAGAAACAGCAGCTCACCCAGTGAGGACAGTTTCGTTCGGGTGTGTGTTCGGTTTTGCTTGAGGAATTGAAATGAATTTGAGCGAACAGTTGAAGCAAAACCCAAAACATGCACCGCTTGTATCATATTGCTATCGGTCTACCTCCTTTAAAAGGTAGCTGAAGTTGTTGCAAACTTGAATGGTCTAATTAGAGGCTTAAACATACAAAAATGTTGAATAAAGACTTGAAAAACATACAAAGACAAATCGGTTCTACGTAAACATCTTTTCCGTGCAATAATTCAATCAACGATAGTGTACAAAATAAAGTTACATTCAATTTGGAAAGGTAAAAAACTTAATTTATCGTATTCATAGATTTTAAAGAAAAACACAGAAGCGCAAAGAGTATTTGTTATGCTATTTCCATCCCTTATGCTTTCGTTAGGTCCGGTAAACAAGTTACGAAAAAAAATGCATTGAATTATGTTGAATTCTTCGGTTCTGCTCGATCTGGTCACTCAAATTCACCTACCATCAACGAATACAACCCGAACTCTAACTCTTCTCACCGAGTGAGACGATGTTCTTTCACTGCATCTCACTATGCAATTGTATAAAAAAGGGGAAAAATGTTCATTTATGTTCTGTCTCACTTAGTGCTGTTTGTAAAAACGGATGCAAAGAGCTTTCTTCTCTCTTACTCCTTCAGCATAAATACATGCGGCTTGAAAATGAACCAGTCGAGCAGTCGAGCAGTCGAGCAGTTGAGAGAGCGAAACATGAAAAGAGAATACGAAAACATAAACATAGAAGCGATAAAGAGAGATCACAAAACAGAGGCAGAGAGCCACAGCTCGGCCGCAAACATGTAGCAGGATTTTCAGACAAGGTAAAACGCATTTCGTCTTCAAGCACGAAACCTAGCGAAAGTTGAAGGAAGGTAAACGTATAAAAAACACAGAGCTTGAGTAACCAGATGTATTTGTAATCATTTGATCGCAAAATAATTTAATCAAACTTAAGGCTATAGGCAAAATTAATCCAAAAGTATACAGCAAAATGCTCTTCCCAAAATCGAACCGCACGTACACATGTCACATATGTGCTCGGCTCGGAAGCTTCAGTTACTAATTGGACTTTCTCGCACCGCGATGAAGGTTACATCAATATGTAGCCTTCTTTTTTGTCATCAGCGAGAAAAATGACTCCCGCGTAGAAACCTCCAGCAGAGGAGAAACAGGAGCATACACAGACAGAAAAGTTGATTTATGAGCCGGAAAGGATTAACCAGATACAACACGATGTTCGATACAACCGTCATCAGGGAGCTGCTCGAATATCAAAATGAATGAACGTGACTTACACCGGGTGGAAGCAGATCAGCCACCGCCGGGGCCGGGGCGCTGTTTGTGCGTATGTTTGTGCTTTGAATCATCTCATCGCCGGTGGCCACAGACAGAGCGTCCTACCCTCGCATTACAACATCGTTCAAACACCCTGGTATCATATGGTTAAAGCTACAAAATTAGGGTTTTTATTGCGAATAAGCAAGCTGCGGCCGTATATCGTATCCCACACAGCAAAGGGGTACACCCGGTAACATTAGGCACGTGACACGAAGGGCTCTCGGGGGCCGCTACCTATCGCAGTCGTCTGATTTTCCACTCGACCACGTGGCGAGGATTAGATGGCAATAGAACAAATCGACAACGTGCAAGGTGATAGTTCCGCTTGGTGGCCGTGTGCGAAACGCCCCAAGGTGGTCAGATTACCGCTGTCGGGTTGTGAGCGACGCGTTTTCTCTGTTGGCAAAACAGTGCGAACTAGCCAAAAGGATTATTACTTCGCTGAAGAAGGAGGCAGAGCGTGTGTGTTTTCCTCTTTCGTGCGTGAGAATTAATTTCCAATGCAGGGCAATATGACGGCGGCTCGATGTGCAGCACGTGTCCCTTTATCTGGAAGTCATTTAGATTTTAATATACTATGCTTACTGGAAACATCGGTGAAAAATGAAGGGAAGGGTTGAGATGAGTCAAAATTTAACGAAAAAGGGTTATCAATTTTGATTTCTATCATCCTTTTAAAGTGACAACCGCACCACAACCCTGAAACCTCAAAACCACGGAAAAGCTAAATCGGTGTTGCATCGCGTACTTGTGCCACACGTTCGCATCATTAATCACGCTTTCCACCATTTCCGATTAACCCATCATCAATCTTTGAAAGCTGTGACTGCGTGGACGACACAAAGCAAAGTCCCGAATGTGCGCGACTACTCGACACAACACCTTCTGGAGCTTGGCAGGAGGAAAAATAAGGATTCCAGATCGATATCGTGGAGAAATCTATTTACCCAAGTAGCGCTACTTTCGCCTGACCCCTCCCGAAAACCACCTTTCCACCGCTAACCACAAACCGCATGACACACGCACCAGCGTCGTCGCCAGCACGGAAAGGTAAAGTATGACGCCACAATGCTCGCCCGGTGCAGCATATGGTCGAACACAGTGGCTTTTTTTCCGGTGCGGTTCGGTAGCCCGAAATAATCGAACCCAAAATCGATTGCAAAGCGAACGGCAGCGAGGACGCGTCTGGGGCGGTGGCCATTTTCGCTTTCACCTAGACATAGCGCTACCGTGACTTTGATGCATGCCCACGCATTGTACCGGCGGAAGCACATACGGCAGGAGGCAGAGAAGGACATGAAGTGCCGTCCTCCGTCTCCGTGTCTATTTTTAGCCCGACCGCTGGTCATCCGCTTCACTACCTTAGCTTATTTCATACCCTTGCGGGCTTGAATAACTTCAATCGCTTTGAATTCGCTTATCTTTTCTTTGAGAGCACACACTACACAGGCGGAAGAGGGAAAAAGCGCTTCGGAACGAAGACGAGAATCCTTTTTTTTTCTTCCCTGTTTTCAAAACGGAACCAGCGAAGGAGGGAAAACGGAGCGCTAACGGAAAATAAGATACAAACATACACCTTCCTGTGAGCCTGTGTGTGTATGTGTGTGCGTGTGCGTGTGTAGGTGAGTGTTTACAGGCGAGAGACGCTTTTGCAGATAAACCGGCAACAAGATATCCTTTTATTTTTGTTTCATTTTATATTTACCATTTTTTTTTCTCGGAGGGAACCAACCCTATTGCTACGCCACCACAGTGCCAGGTTCAAGCTGTTTTCCTTCTGTCCCGTGGCTGATAAGCAGCCCGGGACGCCGGGGAGTAGCGCAAAAGTATGTCCTCACCCCTCCGACCGCGATGCCATCTGTGCTTACACATTCGGTGCGCAGGCAGTCAGGGGCCAGAATCGCCCCAAGCTTTCATCGATCCGAGCCGAGCAGGACGACGCGTTGGAATTTGGCGTTTGAAAAACTGTAAACATCAGCTCAAATTCCAGCCTCGAACGGTGCTGGCCACCCAGTCAGCACAGCAAAGGGTGCAAATGAAGCATGTTTTGTCCAGCGCTCCTAGCTGTCCTACACCGGGAGAATGTCCTGCCCGAGCGGTAATGTTCTGCAGCACGGTCGTATGGATGACAAATCACACAGGACAGCACAGAAGACGCGCCAAAGCGCAAAACCCGCGTGGACAACAGTTTTTTATCAATTTGCTGCAATCTTTGCCGTCGGATTCGTTGCTCAAGTGGTGAAAGGCAGCCCGAGCGAGAGATTGAAAGGACATTTTGCAACAAAACCGTCATCCTGAAGAGGGGACAACAGGGCAAAGGCAGGATCTCGTCTTTCAATTGACATCGTATCTAATTTTTACAATCGTTTTCTCGAAACAAGTAAAATTATCTGCTCACCAGGCGTAACCGGTAAGGATCGGTGGCCCTGTTGACAGCATCCCATCGGTTTCTGCTTTCAGGTCATTCCCGCTTCCAGCTTCCCACGTTTTGCTTTGTGGAAAAAAGTGCATTCCTTTTCCTTGCGAGACGTTTTAAACGAAGGACCACTTTCGAGCGGTCCTTTCGTTTGCTCGTGTTACCGATTTGTCACAGCCCGGCCTAGGACACACGACGAACGGGAAGCGTCCCTGAACGCGACGTGACAGATGCATCTCCTTCCCGCTCGGGCAAACGGCTTGGGTGATGGCCGAACGTCGATACCAAAGGCCTTGTTTTCATTTATTTATGTGATTTTGTGTGCTGCCTTTCCCAGCACGCGGATCATCCTGGGGATAATGGACCCAAGGCCGGAGGCCTGAGGCCATCGTGGATGATGCTGCAGGATGCGTAGGAAAAGCGGCATGAAGGAAAAAAAAACCCGCAAATTCTATCCCTAAGCCCAGTAAATACCAACAAAGCGATGAAGTGGATGGCAAGCATAGATAGGATTCACCAAAAGCCTAGCAGAGCCCCTAAAAGTACGAAACGAACTGCAAAAGAGACGGCCGAAAAACGGAGCGAACAAGAGAGAAGGGATGAAAACAGCAGCAAGCCTCATAATGATGGCGAAAACGGTTTTGATCGACGGGATTAGGCGTTGGTATGTCGACGGTATTGTCCTGCCATTATTACTGCCGAAGCCTAGAACTCCTGGGCCCGATCGATTGGCTTCACCGGCTCCCTCTTTCTCTCTCTCTCAGCACCCAACTCAAACTGCTCTTTTCTGAGCGTTTGGTTCTGTTTTCGATTAGGGACCCAAATTTGTCAGGTAAAAAACTGTCAACTCACGCAGACGGCTCGGCTATGCCTTTGCAGAAATCATTGTGGCAAATGATGATGATGCTGCTGCTGCTGCTGCTGCCTAGATGAGCCTCAATGTGCCATTTAAGCGTGTCGAGAGAATCCGTCGCTCGCTTTTGTCCACCGGGCGAAAGGTTTGCGGTTTGGTCGATGGCTTTTCAAGATCTCTTGCTGTAAAGCGCGCTTCTCGGTAAAGGATTCGTCGCACAAAGCGGACTAGAAAGGATGAGTTTTAACATTTTTTCCACTGTTGTGGCTAGAGCCAAATTGCTGTTTCCACATCTGCTCGAATGTCGCAGATTTTAATGTTGCAAAATAAATAAAAGACACCCCTAGAGAGGTGATGCTGAGAAAAGCATGTGGGTGTTGTTTGGCAGGATTCACTTTTCATTATTTCAAAGCGTTCCGGAAGGAAGGGCCATGCTTTTCCCCACTGCCACAAAGATCGCCCAAAACTGGCGCTGGCTTCCGGTGGCTGTAATTGTTAGCCCTTTTTGCTGTGAAAGTTTTTGTCGAAAACTCACTGTCTGGCGGCAGGCTAGACGCACAAAAAAGAGACGAAACTCTTTTTCTCCATTTTCCGCAGCTGCTGGCCTTTTTGCAACGCTTGTGGGTGATTTTGCATAAAGTGCAACTGATTATAAACGATGATCGGGAAGGGTTAACGAAGGCCTGCTTTATTCAGGGGTGATTTTTATGGCGAAGGAAAATATTTTGACACTCCGCTCGTCCTCGGGAGGGTTCGTGCCGTGCGAGTGTCTGGTGGGAATTAAAAACTGTGTGGGTTGTTGTATGGAAGATATGGCAGATGTGGTATTATATTGGTGTCGATGACAAAAGAGAAAATTAATGACAAAAATATGAAAAATATTACATTTTTGTTTTAGTTTAGCATAATTTTTGCTGTACATAAAAAGTTCTCAAACGATTTTTAAATAGCAGTCATTTTTTCTTTTGCGACGATTTACTCCATTTGAAATTGTCCATGATTCAAGTGTCAGCTGCCATAATTACCCGCTCTCGACATCATCCCGTATGTCAACCATCGTTTGCACAAGAGATCAAAGTATCTATTCCCTGCCAGATACGCTGCAGCCGCTCCTAACGCATCCCAAACAGACTCTTGCAGCAAGCATCCTATTCTGAAGTACAGCTGAAGAGCCTCAGCACGCCAGAGCCCCGTTTTGTGCAGCTTAATCGTCAAATCATCGGATTCATCCTCGGGGCTTCACCACTTCACCGTAAATCCTCCCAAAACTACTGAAGTGTTGTTGTAAGTGTATGCATTCCTTCCTCATTTGGGGATGTCTTTTTCAACAGAATAGCTTTGAAGTTGTGGTGCTCTAAATGTGAATATCAGCATGTTACACATGCAGGAAAAATAATACCAAAATTTGACAATTTCCGGTCGCACTACTTCACAGCCACGCAAGTAGGAAGCGATTGTTATTCTGCTCTCGAATAGCACTTCGGAACAGGAGGGTCCATGTGTGCTATTCGAAGAAGGAAGTCACACTTGTTAGTTCGGAGGATGTTGAGACGATTCCACAAGTCCCGATGGCATGTCGCGCTGCCCACGCGTTCCTTTTACGATCGTGACGCCGTCCAGTTTTACGACCACACGGCACACTCAGGGTGCACACAAGCATCGACATTGGCTCAAATTACTCTCCCAGCCTATGTCCTCCGATGGACGTCCTGTTTGTGTCAGTGCTTTAGCGAGGACACTCCGAGGGTTATTTTCTCAATGGAGATGAGCCTAAAATCCTGTGGTCGGTGGGGTTCTCCAAGGACTACCTAGGCACAGCACTGCCGATGAGGTAAACATATGAAAATAAAACAAAATATTCCTTATAACCAGCATGTTTCGGTTCGTCACAACTCCACGCGTATGCAATGACACGGTTTTACACGCGCCTTGAGCTGCCTTTCTGCACAGGTATCGCCTCCTGCGTCGAGGTCAGTAGGATTTTTCTTCTGGCCTGGGAAGTGCTTTATTGCACCGCGTGAGGCGGTCGACCATGCATGCACGCACGGGCGAGCGGATGCAGTGATGCATTACATGGGGTCAACCTCACCCGGGCAGAACCCATCGTGGGTCCATAATTTAAAAACATATTCCGACCGATCGCAATGACGCGTTGTCTACCTTTTTGGAATGGAAATAGGGAAAACTTCCTGAAAGTTGGTGAGCAGAACAAACATGAAACGTTATGTACAAACGTTAAAGGTCAAGCGCTTCTGTGGCCAGCGAGTAAGATAGCTTGCAGGGTTCTTGCTCTTGCTTTTCCACCGCCCTGTCTAGCATTTCCTAATATTTTTACCATTTTACGCCAAAAGACAAAGAACAACGCTGTCACACCTCAAAAACGGGAAGGAATTTCCCCCCACAGAAGCGGCCCACTCCAGTGCCGGTAATTAATTCCCCAACCGTGGCGGTTATCGGAGGCTTGTTACTGCTGCGCGGTGGTCTACCGTGCCACATGGTTATCGACCGACCGCACGTCACGGTGATTGAATGCAGTGAATTTGTTGAATTTATGGTGCAGCACCATACGCGTTCGTGCCGGATGGATAGTTCTCCCTCTCGCACTACTCTTTGTCCCTTTTGAAAGGGTTATTATAGAAAAAAAAGTGTTATTACACTAAGAGTCGATAATTAGGAAATAATTTGTACATCCGTATGTACGTCGCTTTGTCCAAATCTTAATTGTCATACACTGGAAAAGGGAATGCAATAATCAACTCGTCGCACCGTGTACGTGTTTCCTTTTAGATCAGTGCAGTTGATTAGTGTGTTGAAATAGGGTTTTTTTTCTTTGAGTTTTCATCAATTTTCCATCCCAAAAGGTGGCGGACAGGTGAACTGGAATTATTTATTCCATTTATTGTCATGCAAATATTTCATTTCCCGTCCACACGCTCCGTCACTGGGTACACAAATATGCCAGTTCTAGTGAGTTCGTTTTGCGCTTCACAAAATAGAACAGGCTCAAATGCACCCACCGCATGCCGATGCACCATCCGGGCGCTTAATTGGCTGTGGGAATATCGATTAGTGCCATTACCGGGCTCGGCGAGGTAGAATGATGGAGTTGACACCGGTGTAGTGCAACAGAAGCAGGCAAGCAAAAAAGGTTACTAATGACCGGAGTCGAGACCCGATGCTGCCTCGTTCCCGAGTAACGAGTGACATTGTTCGCAATCATATTTTATGAAACGGCATTAAAATTTATTGTGCAAAACATTGCTGTGTGTAGGTGAGCGAGTGACATGCAGCACATGCTTATTTGTTTGTCGATTTGATGAGAAGAAGCATTGCGTGATGAACAACGTTGACACGTTTAATACGAAGTAGATTTACAGAGGCTTGCACGATGACGGTTAATAATAGCGAAAACCAAACTCTGTGCTAACATTCTATGCCCAAAATCCATCGAAAATGACTTAATTTGTTAATCGCTGTAAGCTATTAGAGTACAAGCATTTTTATCCCCTCGCGTCGAGCGTTAACGAGAGGGAGCCACTTGCTTCCTGGTACAACGGTTATCCGCCCCGTGGGAATCAGCTTGGAATACATTTTTCATCTTCTGACTGACTGCTAAGCGTTTCGGCCCAAAATCTTAGTGTTGCATCTGTTCCTCAGCCCAACTCAACTCTGCTCTCCTTCGGCTTGCTCTACCGCGGGAGGAAACGTAAACTTGAAATTGTTTTTAACATCCACCTCCCTGGTGCCATCGTACTTCAAACAGCAGCACTGTGTCTCAGCACACTGAACGCCTTCTTCCGGTGGTGCTGCCGATAGTTTCCCAGAGGAAATCTTTAATTACGATTACGCGCACAACAAACATAGACACCGACTTTGCCACTGTCTATGAAGAAGTTCCCCTTTTCCATCGTACACGTTCTCGCTCGGGTTTTGTGAAAAACTTAACCATACCTTAGAAGGATGAAGCTCTTCGTGTGAATTCCGGCGGCATACCTTCTGCACTGGAAAATCTAGGGAAAGAGAATGGAAAACAGCCTCCAAGCAGGATGAGGGTGTAATTGAACAAAACTGGACCCCAAAGCGGGAACGACAATTCAATCAATATTTCAACAGGTTCATGTCGGAACGGTTCTCGATGGGGTCGTTCGACTCTGTACCTTCCGTTTACTGAACTTCGCAAAGGTGTTTCTTCTTATCAAGGATGCGAAAAGCTTAAGGATACATTATACCACACTTTTCGAGCAAATCAAGAAAAAATGGTCTCAAGAAACAGTGAAGAAACTTACGCTCGTTGCGCTGCGTTTATTTCTTACAGAACACGATACAAATATAGCTTGTAACTAGTTTAAAATGATTAAAGCCTTCTCCCTTGATGATTACTTTAAGACCGGAAACGCATTTACTTCTTGTCCCGCAAGCAATGCAAGAAACAACTAATCTCAACCTGCCCCTAAGGAACCCCTCAGCTCTCTGGAGGATTCGTACACAGACCTCCAGCGGGATCGTGCGCAACAGGAAGCGCCCTGCCCACGGCTTCCCAAAACAACCACATTCATCTCGAAAGCCCATTCGGGCTAGCGCCGGTTGCCGCAAGGGACGAAATTCCTGGCGCAAGATGCCGTGACGATATGGCGATTAAATTTGACTACTGGTAAATTACTGCCATCATCGAAACCGGCTGCACACACCGGTCCGCATCTGCATACGGCTTGGCCAGGGGACGAAGGAGTGGGGGGAGGGGGGCATCGTGCGAAACGGCACGAAACATGTCGGACATGCAATTAATGAGGGCATAATCACCTTCGTTTAATGAGATGAAGAAGGTCGCCAGAGGAGAGACTGCAACGAAATTAATCGTCCCCCGCCCTTCGCTGCACCTCCGGCGGGGTGCAATCCACATTCGCTACCGGTTTTGACGACGTTTCGGCACTCGGCACACGGGGAAAAGGTCCGAAATGCGTTTCGTAACGTGTCGCGCATTAGGGACCGGTTCGGGAAAGGTCTTAAGGAAAAGGGTCCCGTTCCGTTCACCCTCGCCCAGCTCATTAGCATATGCCGAATGCCACAAAGTATCGTAAAAGCTCACCACGACCGGGCAAACCGGACAGGTGCCTGCAAAGACCCGTAGCGCACGCTACGCCCGGTCCGAAACGTAAATCAATTTACATTGCCAATTGAAATTTAATGGCCACCAGGAATTGCCATCCAATATGGATGGTTCCGAAAATCCCGTGCGCCGACCGAAAATGACATAGAGATTGGACTTTAATTTCGGAAACGGTTTGGTAAATTCACAACTTTACAGCTCGAGAACGTTGAGGACGTTTCTTCAAAGTTTGGCTATGATTTAACATTCCCTTTGATCCGCTGCTGATGGTGCTGAGGGAAAGAACAGAGTGCTGTTTTGGGTCGAAATGGGTCGCTGCCTGGGCTCTGCTCTGGGACCGTAATGCAGCAGCAAAGTGGAGCCCTCCTTTTTCAACTCAGGCAGATAAATTGATTGCCGATGGATTTCCGGGACCGTCTCTCGATGGAATTTCCTAAATTCGATCAGCAAATAAGCTGTCCCTTACATTAATGCGTTCCCTTTATTTTCAGCTTACGGTTGAAGGTTTCCTTCAGGCAAGTCAATGTCACTAGGGCAATGGAGTACGGCGATTTGTTTGCGATTCCGGAAAAGAATTATATTTTGTGAAAAAAAACTTGAGCTCTATATGAATTATGAACTTTATTCCAATCATGGAATCATGATTCTCATTCTATTCTCTGTACAGTGTATGAAAAGGTTTTAAGGAAACTCTTGCAAACAGAAATAGGAAAATTTCTGCATCTTGAATTATGTTTTCTATTCATTTTTACGATACCTACATGATGGCTAAAAATCATCTCTGTTTACTTGAAATGTTTTACTAGCTCATTTAATTCTCGGTAACTGCTTCACAAACCATTTCTGCTACTGAATTTATATTAATCTTTATTTGTTTTCCCACTAATTCAAACGAAATGCTCTTATTCGTGCGGTTAGCGGCTCATCCACAGTCAGCACGTTTCAATTTACTTTGCTTCACTAGAATGCATCCATTTGCATTAACCGCACAACGAAAACCAAACAACTTCCACGTCAGTGACTCATATGCCCTCCAGTTCAATGCAATCTTAATGCAATGGATTAATATTTAATTTTGCCTCTTCGAAACAAGATCTCAACCGACCGTCCATGAGCCATGACCATGAGATCGTTCCGCTAGATCGACTCCAGACGCTGAGGTTACCGATCGAAGTGAGTGAAAAGTTTCGTGAAACCGCACAGCACGACCTGGGGCGAAAGAAACTCGACCCCACGTGGTGGTGACGGGCCCAACATTTTAAAAACAAACAGCCGCCACGCGGGCTGTTGGCCATTCCCGGCGACCGAAATCAAACCCGCACTGTGTAACCGATCCTGACCGCGGTGCAGGAGGCGAATTCCGGCAAAACGCCATCCCCGTCAGAGCCACGTGTCTCTAATTAACGTTTTGAATTCGAGAACCGCAAAACACGACGAGAACAAACAAACAGCCTCCCGTCCCAGAACGGTCGGGAGACGCTTTACACCGTCTCTGGACGTTCTGGAACGGGGCAGGAAAATTCTTTCAATTTCCAAAAGACATTTTCCATACATTAAAGGGCATCATGCTCGCGTGAGGACTTTTCCTTTTCATGAGAAATTAATCCCTCCCGTTTTTCGGTGCGTGTGATCGGTTGAAGCCCCACTGGCGTGAGACCATCGATGGCAGCGGGAAAAAACGGTTCATCAGCGGGCCATTCACCTCCCGCGATTGCACGATCGCATTCGGCATTTCGGAAGCAAATCCGTTTGAAATTCGACACCCCGACAGTGCCCTCCGTCAGCTCCAACACTGGATTCCCGGGGCATTTAAGATTCGATATTCTTCATCCACCCTATCCGCCTTCCCTTCCAACAAAGCTGTTCACTGTATGAAGATAGCGCTAGATAGGGAAAAGTAGAGTGAAAAGAAAGAGCACAGAGACAAACGGAAGATGTTTCTAATTAGATTCGGAATACGAGCTACCGAAGCGAAACGCTTTTATCGATTTTCGAAGAACGTCAGATTTCCCAACTGGTGACACTGGATTTTGGGTCGGGCGCGGGGCAGACAGGAGGGTGGTGGTGGGCTACAAATTTCAAATTCCGTTCACAATTTTTCTCTCCTTTGGCGAAAGGAGAACTCTTGGAAGTCATCCATGTGTCGCCGCCGACTCGAACAGACATATTTTACAAATTAGAATTCGATTAACCTCGCACTCGGAGCGCTTCCGTCTCTTCGCCTTTCTCCGACGGGTGAAAGACATTCCTGCGACGGTGCGGTATGCGACTCTTTTTTTTTCTGCGTACACTCTCCTAGCACGAGAAGTTCTTATGAGCTGCTAGAACATCTTCCAAAGGTTCCAGAAATTCCGCCGAACGTAACGCATTTGCATGTGTGACTGCGTAATATATGTTGCCGAAGCGGCTGTGATGCGTGCAATTCCAATTCCGTGCCGCTGACTTTCTCTCAGGCTACGGTTTATGGGAAGGAAAATATATTTTGATGAATTATTTTATACACACGGGTCATATAAGCGAGGCGCATAAATAAGACAACGGTTTCCATGACACCTTCGGTGATCGGTTTCCGAAGCAGCTTGTGTCGAACGGAGGTACACTCATAAACATCACAGTAGCCATAGAAAGCGATAAAGTAGCGACAAAACCGAAGAAAACGCAAATAGCCGTTCCAGCGTGCATGTTTGGTAAGCAATTTTGACTGCATTTTATCACCCATAATTCGGTGACATTGGGTCATCCGGAAAGGCTCGGGCTGTAAAAACCATGAGCTACAGAAGCCCATCATTTCCCCCCGCACAACAGATCCTTCCTTTTCCGTCAAAAATGGCATTTGTTTTCTGTTTATAGGACGTGTAATAAAAATCAAAAACGGCATTACAAAGGCGGCGAAAGGACTCGTTTCGGGGCGATGCGGGTACATTTAAGACGAAAGTTGCTATTTAAATCGTAAAACTCGAAGAATCCTCCTTCTTCCCGGATAATCCATCCCTGGGGAGGTTTTGCTTTAAGCGAACCCAAGAAGCATCCTGAAGGTCCCGCCGAAAAAGGTAATTTTAAACGGATCGTTATTTATGAAGCAAATGGCGATGGATGGGTGCCATAAAGTGCGCCGGAGCTCAGCTACCGGATTGAATGCCACGGCTGCTGTTTGTTTGTTTGCTTGTTGGCAACTCTATTCCAACACTGCAAACAGACCTTGATAAGAAAGATATTGACCTGCCGCGGTCATTTCCCGCGGCGTGGACCACAAACTCCCTCCAGCGCCTTTGAAGCACCGGGAAAGGTAAAACAATTTCCTTCTCGATTGAAATCGAAAGGGTTCACCGGCCGGGTGAAATTAATGGCCGACCATAAATTGTCACCTAACGCCTCCCGCCAATGCTCGCCGGCAGGATACGAGTGTGGAGAGCGTTCTGGGCCGCATCCCGTTTAACTTCGATGACAGCATTATTTACGGCCCGCCCGAACGAGGTCGCAACAACAGCAGCCCATCCATACACCCACCCAGAAACGTCAAAGATCACTGGAGGATGATGTTGAAAATCGGCCGGGAGGGTACATTCCAGGCCGGCGTGTGTAATTTATTGTCGGCCACAAGTGGGTTAAGTGTTTCGTAATTTTATCCACCAGCGCACGAATCCGACACGAAGACACGACCTGAGTCCTTGCATCGGACGGGGAGGTGCGAGCTGATACAAAAAAGGGATCATACAGGCGCACTTGTACGTAAATCTCATTAACGCCGAAATCTCTGTTTTTCATCAGGCACATGCTGCGGAAAGGTGTGACGTGCTGACCGCAGTTGAACAGGAGATGCAACTCCCTATGATCCACAGGATCCTACACAGTGTTCAATGGTGAGTGTACTAAGCTAGGCCAAAGATTGTGTCCAAAGATTTTTCATCACTAACCCTCCCATCCCCCGGCTCGGACACTAACGGACCAAAGAGAGTACCTAACTCAGGTTTGCTCCGCCACGGTAAGAACGCCGTGCCTTGGTAAATTGAACGTCGGTCGGTCTGTTTGACGGAGCTGAAAAATTAGACAAATGGGCTGGACGTGACTTTTGGACGAAAAATCAGTGCTGCTCGGCTCGGAGCATCCTTCCGAAAATCCGGGGTGCGTTTATTTTACGACCACTCGTCGTTGTGCCGGGCGTGTTACCCCGGGTCTTATCGGGTGAGGCGATCCTTGCGATTTCGGCCAATTATCCGCATATCCGCACGTTATCTTGCATGCGCCAGCAAGACCGCACAATTTAGCATCTCGAGCACTCGTTGCCGGTGATGGTGAGTATAAATTAGAGGATAGTCATTCTTGGTCCGGAAAAGTCAAGTGCCAGTGAAGTGTGGCTTGAGAAGGTGGAGGATTATTTAAAAGCACACCCCAACCCGCTACCAAAATTGTTCAGCTATTATATACACGCAAGTATTTGGAATGGGCAAACAGTGACGTTCCGGTGGCTAATTTTGGACTGATCCAATCCTTCCCGACACGGTTTGTCGGTCCTGCGCTTGCTTATCTACGACGCTTTGAACCACCGCCACAACGCCATGCGAAAGGTCCTGTTTTGCTGGGTATGCCAACACGAGCTTGACAAATGACAGCAGCATCGGCCATCCTGCGCTGGGTTGAACTCCGCTCCTGAAGAGTATCCTTTCTTTTTTGCTCATTCAGTGTGAGGAAAATGACTGTTTCGTTGTTTTTATTCACCGCTTTTGTTTGCCTGTCAACCATCCATCCTGTTCCTTCCCCTCCATTTTCCGCGTTTGTCATTAGCCGCCAACGCCAATCTGCTCGAGTGGAACGTGAAGAATGTCCAGCTCAATCCCTTGCCTGCCACGCGTTCACGGGGACAGATTCATCAACAGTCAATGGCTTTGACGTTATCTACCACCGGAACTAATCCTTACCATTTGAGATAACAAACAAAACGAAGCACAACCGTACAAAAAACGCCAAAGATACGGTTTTACTACTTCCGATGTGTGTAGGTTTGTGGTCGCCTCCCCTTCGGCTATCTTTGCGCAGAAACCACAGCAATCTTGGTTGTAGCAAACGATACTGGAAGTCGTCGCTTCTTAATTATGTGAAAATAGTCCTTCCCGTGTCCTGTCCACCAATAACTGTTGTTTTTTAAACAGGACAATAAACCATAACATAACCATTGAAGCGTTTCGTTCTGTGCGATGACTCAGTTCCAGCCAAGCAGGGTTTACAAGGCAGAAAGTTGGATAAACTCTGAGCGTTGCATACTTTCGGGCGCTTTGAAAGGATCTTTTCGTGTTTCGCTTTCAAAGTCAAGAGCAAAGGGTCACTTTCGTACATTATCTTCCGAAACCTTTTGAATGACATCAAAAGGATCACAAGTTGGTCAGGAAACCCTTTATATTACCTCCTTAGTTTGAACTTCTGGGGGTTTTGATTTCCCCCAAGATAGGACACAAAACTGACCATTCCACCGTAACGACCGTACCATGTGGCGTAACATCGGATTGATTTCCTAAAATCGTAACCATAATCTTTGGTCCGTCTTCCCTTCCGTCCCTTCCAGCCAGCCGGTCAATCGGTCATCCGAAACTGCACGAGTATACACGCAAACCTCAACGCCATGGCCACAATACACTCCCCTCCGTTGGTTCCTGTGGGAGCCTAGGGCTTGTGTGCGTGCGATTTGGTGTGAGGAAATGAATGAAAAATGTGCTAGTCCCTCCGGTCCGCCTGTCCATTGTTTACATAACGCATTGCATAACTACATCCTGTCTCCGTCCAACCCCATCTGCAACTAGGCGTCGTTTTTGTGATTGCACAATCATATCGTTTGATTCATTCGCTCAACGGCCGTGGAGAATTCAACCCACCGTCGGCCCTACGAGAACGTTGCTCATAACTGACAAGGTACACACTATTTGGAGCCAGCCAACCACCCTGTCGGACTCGGACTTGATCGCTTTACGGCGGAGCGACTGTGAGAAACTGCACCGTCAGCCCGTGCGTTGGTTTTTGGGGTTATAGTTTTTATATCCTTCGTGAGGGGTTTTGAGGGATTCATGGAGCTTTATGTTTGGCTACACCGCACAGCGATTAGGTCAACCAGTCAGATCAGTGGGAGTCATTTACAAATCATAAACACATGTCCCTGCACTTGTAAGTGCTAACTTACGACCGGCCGTTCGGTCATTCCGGTGGCTTTTTGTGGGTGGGTGCACCCAAATCCCGGTAGCCTTAGCATGTCCTAAAATTGTGAACACAATCTCCTTTGGCCGGCACGAGACAACATGGGGTGGGAAAAATTGGAAAATTCCTCGCAAAAGGAGATAGGGCGTGTGTTTGGAGTTATCTGATCCGAACTTTGTCCCATGGATGTGGCTGCCGCTGATGCTGCCGCTACTGCAGAAGAAGCGGAGAATTATTGAAGCGCTCGGCCTGAAGCCGATGCGAGGCTAAGCTGCAGTATTATAAAATTTTCACACAATATCCACACCCTGTACGGAGACATCTGTTACGGGGTTGGATGGTTATAGCCGTCCGGGTTTTACTGTGTTGTGGTTGTTTCATTTTCTAGAGATGGATGTGAAGCTGCATTCTAGTTAAACATTTGTTTCTTTGTAACGATGCGAGGTGGTAAAGCAGTAGCATATCTTCTGCAGTTTTATACAGTGATTCAGAAAGCCTATAAAGACAAACGTTGATAGATGCAATTCGACTGCTCTGCATTTACAGAACATGACTGTTGATGTGATCTTGTTCAAATACATAACTTCTAAAGCATCTGAGCCTTTCACTGACATAATGTCCAAAGCACTTGTATAAAGTTTTATTAGAATGTTAAAACCATTCTAAAACCTAAACCATATGTCATAAAAATTCCCCATTAGTGTCAATATCTCATTTTGCTTGTGTTTAAACAAAGCATGAATCTCCTATCGTTCCTACCATTAACGAATCTTGTTTTGGGCTTTTCCAAACCGCCGTTCAAGCAACCTCATCGACCAAACATCTTAACAAAACACAATAAACCCTGCTTTAACGACGTTCCCAATAAAATATTTCGAAGCCATGAACGCATTTTCTATCGTCTCTGCCTGCCGGTCCTTCACCCTCATATATTTAACCGAATCTGAAAAAGGGAAGCTGTTGCATTGTTTGCATCGCAATTTCCATCGCAGTGCAGTTGCAGTGCAGTTGACAGTTGCACATGCAGCCCGGGTTGGACCGACGGAACCGTGCGCTCTTCCCCCTTCGCTTGCCAAAGGCCGAGAGGCGGGTGGAAAATTAATTTTTCCACCCCGTAAAGCTGTTTATGGCCCGTGCTTAACCTGCATTAATAATTCAACCGCTCGCCTCGGTGACATTTACAAATTCGTGGGCACCGGCGCTCACCCTTGGCTTCGTCTCAGTCCCGGCCTGTACAGGCACTGTATGGCTCTGGTTTGGTTTTACTCCTGTGAATACAGGGGTGGGGTAGGAATGGTTTTATTTTTGGCCTTTACATTACCTCCCTGTTACAACGAAAACTGGGGGAAACACCGTCCCAAAGTCAGTCGCAAATTCAAACTCATCTGCAGCAACTGTATCTGCAAAGGACACTGGGAAAGCGTACTGGAGAATGCCGAGGTGGTGGACTGGTGGGGTGTGGAAAGGACAAACAACGAGATCCTTTATTGCCATCATATTCATAAAATATTTCTCCTGAAGGACTTGCAGCAAAGCGGAAAGGACACTTTTCATTGGCAACATCTCGGCCTCGTCTCGTTTACGCTTAATCGAGGATTCATTGAAATGGCGACCAATTTTTAATTCTGACCAGTCCCAAGGGCTCAAACAAAACAGAAAAAAACAGTGTAGCCCAGTTAGCCTGAAATGAATAAGTAAACAAACCGCCGGTAGGAAGACTGGTTGGTCACCCAAAATGGATCCCTTTGGGGCCTCACCTTTCACGGGCTTAAACCATTCATAGCGGTTTGGCGGTCCCTGCAGGACCTGACCTGACCGTCAGGTGGACGTTTGGGTGGGTTTGGCTGCATTCTGGAAAAGCGAGCAGAAATTATTCATGAACGTTTCTGACTCGTTGACCACCGGCGAGGCCTCGTTCAGTTGTTTTGACCTTCGAAAAAGGTGGAAAGTGGTAGACAAACCACATTCTCCGCTTTAAATGCTGTCAATGCTGGGCAAAGTGCGAAAGTGGCAGTGGGATTAGTTTTCCATCTCGTAAAAACAAAAACAATTTCTTCAGAGTTTTCTACCATCGCGTCGTTCTTCTTGAAACGGAGATTTCAGTGGAGGAAACCAAGGCACAAGCTGCGAAAACGAAGCAGTGCACCAGCACCAGCCCACTTAAAATAAATTGTTTAAATAATGTAACTAATTTAATACGAAAATTAATGTCCATGGTGTAATTAAATTAAATGCAATTGCTTTTACTCTTCATCCCGCGCTCTTCGTGGCCACCAGCACCGCAGCGAACGCAGTGAGTGTTTTGAGGTTAGGTTAGCTTTGGCAAATGGTTCGGCTATTTTCGGTGCCTTCCGGGCAGCGCCACTGGAAAAGCACATCGACCAGTGTAAAACGTGTGTTCTACCTTCCACCGCAAATGTCCAAGCGCGGCACAGGTGTTAGGGGAAAAGGGGCTGAGGTTCCGAAAAGTGCATCCGGTGGGTGCGCTGAAAATGCATTCGCTCGCGGGCCAGCAGGGAGCTATTTTTATTTCGCATTCGTCCGCGCGCCCATACAACGAATTCGCGGTGGCACGGTGCTTGAGCGCTATCAAGGACTCTTGGACTTTGAGCAGTCGCTGTACGCGATTTCGAACGCTTCCGATTCGGTGGCGTTGAATAACATTACAGAAAAATGCCGACCAAAGGGTCATAAACCGTCGGCAGGATAGACTTTCGCTGGCTGTACGGGTGAATGTGAGTGGGAATAATATTCATTTCATTTTCGTTCTTTCCCGGTTTGCCTCGCGAATGCGTAATTCTCATTGAATGTAGGGAGGTTTTGTGACAAGAGAATGTTACCCCTGTTCTTGCGGCCCGCACTATGCAATGTGAGAGTTGAGTTTTGTCAAGAAACATTAAATGTTGTAAAATATGTATTTAGCAATTATTCAGAAACTTTTATTCGTTTTAAGAAAGACGAAGTGCTAATATCGCTTTTGGCCTTTTCCATGCCCCCCTGCCACATAAATTTCGCACGCACATAATTCCTAAATAATCGTAGCGCGATTTTGATGGTCCGCTTTATTTATCTCTCTAATCCATGCCAGCTCCAACTGTGCTGGCACATGCAGACCTGCATCGTTTCTGACCACCGCTGGGCCGAACACCCACTGTGCGCCGATTCCAATGCCACGCAAAGAATGCGATTGCATCCATACGACCACCAGCTGCACAGCACCGTCTGAGCACACTAGCGCACGCTGGGGTCGGTTCTGGTGCAAGTTTTATTTCCTGTAATGAGCGAGAGTGCATAATAAAATGCACCGAACCGAGTGACAGGCTTTTCATTATTTTTCATACCCTTTAGCCAGACGAATGGAGCGAGGCACAGAGTGAAGAGCACGGCGATGCAGAAAACAGCAGCATTCGACGGTGAAAAAAGGGGTGAAATTAAATCGAAAGGACTCATTGCCCACGATGAGGACAATTAACCAGACGACAGGAGCAATGCAGGAGCGCTCGCGCGTTGTACGCTTTACGTCCGCGGGTCCGCGGGTCCGCGAGTCCGATGGAATCCTGGCGATAACAAACCACCGCACAAACTGCACTATGCGCATAACTATTTTTAAACTCGCTCCATATGGGTTTGTCCCGGCCAAGGGAAGGAAAGGGATAGGGCCGTTACATTCATTTCGGTAGCAACAATTGGCTTCCGGAACTCGGGTGCAAGGAAGGATAAATGGAGCGGCACGAAACATGGCTGCAGTAACTCAGAGGGAAGATTGTTAACATGTAAAAGCGGGTGGTAACATTTTTATTAGTCTTCGAATGAGCGGCAATGCGGTCGGAGGTGAAAAACAAGGGCCACCGAAATATAATAAAATAATTTACCTTCCCAAATACCCGCCACCGTTCGAGGGGTTGCGCCTGTGTTGGGCAAAACACACGGTCCGCTTTCCCCGTCCGCTAGCGGGTGCCATAATGAGCTGAGGTATTAATTAAAAATATCTTATTAATTAACTGGCTTAACTCCCGGACCGGGGGAAATCTTTCCCAAAAGCGAACGCAACGCAGGAAAAGGACACAAAAATATGCCGTCAACAATGACGATTACAATGCCCATAATAACTCCGGCCAAGCTGGAACCCCTTTTTGCTGTGGAAAGCCGGGGACGGCAAGTATCGAATGTCCTTTTCTTAAAGGTCCTTTCTTTTATGTGTCCAAACGCAACGCAGACAGGCAAGGGTTTTTTGGGCTTGGACACAAAATTTACGGTTATGACGTCGCAAAGCCTTTCCCTTCCCTTGTGCTGGAGTTGCATTCCTCAAACCCGGAAATGATAATTAACTGCTGCGGGCACACACACAAACACACAACCAGGATACAAAATGAATGAGTAAATGAGGTGCTGACGTAACGTTTTGTATGGTTCTTAGCCGGAATGACTTTTTGGCTGTTTTTGATGCCAGAAAATGCTAACAAGCTGCTGACTTGGGGATTACTAGACATGTAATGGTCTCCTCTCTTGACAGCTACTACAGGCCTGGTATCGCAGATAACCGGAAATGTGCGTCCATGTACGGCATCATCACCTCCCAAACCCTCCAAGTCCCATACAATAACACTTAAAATTAACTGTAAACTGTAATCACAATCATCGCTGCCTCTTTGCGTCCTAACTGACGGTTTCCCTTCTTCTGCAGAGCATCACACGGCCTGAGCCCAGTCAGGCCTTTCCGATGGTTCTTGGTCGGACGTTGGATGGCTGCAGCAAAAAGCCCTTCACTCTTGTTTGGTTTCGTAAGGAGTAGCAAGCCTCGGCCCTACAATGACCGTACTTTGATTAATTACTGCACGACTGCTAAAACCTTCGGCTCATCTGCTTCTGCTCGCTGTGCCCACTCGCTGTGCCCGCTGCTATAATCCAATTACATTCAACTTCTATTCAATAGAATCCGCTCCATTAGAACCCTTTTCCCTGTCTCACGGGTATGCGGAGGGGTGTCCGTCGAACGGGAATGCAGATGATGTCCCTTCAGCCTGGAACCGCTGCTACCAATCACTCTCCATTTGTCCAAACTGGAAAAGGGGTAACTACTGAACTGCTACTGCTTCGATCTCCCACATCCCGAGAATATCGGTCTCTCGCTCTCAGTTGCTCAGAATCCTTTTTGTACGCCCTTCCGATGGCCTGTAATGAGTAAGTCTGCATCTGCATTGTCATCTCGGAACGTCCATCAGCCCCCGTTCGGTACGTTAACCGAGCAGGGGCAATCCCCAGGAGGTCTACGGGTCACCTGCATCACCGATCTAACTCTTCCACCAGAACGACGGTTCTGGAACTGCCCGCTCGTACACCTCCAGAAAGCCATTGCCAACAATTCCCCCGCAGTTCCTGCCATTCCATGGCCGCGAATGGCGTGGAAATGGTGGAATTTAAATTAATCAATTTGTATCCTGCCGTTTTATGGATGTTTTGAAAGAATTTCAAATTTAGATATTACCACCGAAAAGGGGTGCCCGCTATGGCCTACTACGGGACCTTAATCGATGGCGTGGTTGGAATGGTCCCGAGCATGGATGTTCTAAGGGAGGTAGAGAGACAGCGAACAAAGGAGAGTTCAAACGGATCTCTGCAGTGCAATCTGGTTTGTCTGCGAGCTGCCGGTTGACGTCCCGCCGCGCTACGGCCACTTTGAGCAGCGCTTCTCGCTGGCCGACTGGCTTTACCCAGCCACCGCACGCACTCATGAATGGGCGGTTGCGATGCGTACGACTTAGCTTCTCTCTCGCTCTCAGAATGTTTGCTGATCGGGCGGGCATCGAGCCTTCATCCCGCCTGTCATCGGGTTGATTATTTATTCGGAATAATCGTAGGGAAATGGTTCCCGCTGAGTGCACAAGCGTAGCGGATGAAATATGTTGGTTGCGTATGATTTATACACCACCGACGGGGGCTACAGAGACTCTTGTCACTGACCTGTGGCCTAGCCCGGGGAGAATGCCCACTGCCACCTGCAGCCTCGGAGAGTGGCGGTGTATCTCGATCCATCTTGGCGTTGAGAACTTCGATTGGGGGATATTCGTTTCTTCTAACATTCCCAAAGCCTTTCGTAGAGAACACACACACACACACCCGAGACCGTTTGATTAAGCTACCATGTGAGCAGAAACGATGTAATTACGGTCAGGTGACTGCTGTGCTGGTTTGGCAGCTCGGGTACCGGACGACTGCCCAGCGGAGATGGAGATGACAAGATATCGAGGCAAAGCGCTTCGGAAGCTTATTTTGACAAACCGGAGAGACCTGTTTTTGGGAAGAGGGGTTTACGAGACGCGTCACCGAGAGTTGGTGAAAGAATTATGGTCGCGGACACCTCTAAGCACCTCAAGGCTTGATGACGTTCCCAGGGCAATAGATCTTGATCAAATTTCGGTAAGTATGTGTTTGCTTCTGTTAGGTCGATCGACTTCCCCGGAGAAGGTGTCATCCGCTGACTGCTTTTGGTGGTGAACCCAGCAGGAGATTTTGGTCAAATACTTGGGAAAATGCTAGTCAATCAGTGATAGGAATGAACTCATTTTAAATGTTAATAGGATAAATTGAACCTGGAAAAGAAGTTCTACGGATTTTTTTAGCCATTCGATAACTGGATGTTTTCTAACTATCTCTTGATATGTAAATAACACTTCTTGTGGATAACATAGCAATCTTCTTAATTTGAAGCAATATCGATTGTCTGTTACTTAAGCTCTATCAACAGAAACCGCACCCATTCTTCGCACAACATCAAATATCTTGCCTTCTACCAGGAGGCTCTTTCGATTTCATGTCCCGCAAACATTCCCACTTCAATCGTGTGTTTTGGACCTGGACGAATTAATTCGTCACGCTGTCAGTGCTGTGCGCAACAGTGAGCGTCACCGCCGGACTGCCGCACAAATATTGACACTCTCCGGAACGAAACGCCAAGCCAATTCATAAACCGACAACTGACAGCTTCGAACCCGAGCCCGGTGCGCTATTGTTCGGCATCTCTTTCAGGCCGGCATCTCCCGGAGCTTTGTCGGCACGGTTTCGCGCACCATTAGAAGTATCCTTCCGCTCGCCCGTCATCGGTAGCGCTAGCAAGGATCCGCCCCTTGCAAGATCTAAAAAGTCAGCTGAACACTGTGAGTGCACCACGTATCTGTCGCTTGCCGCAACACATTCTTCACCATAGACGACAAATCGGTTGCGGGGTTCCTGAAGACTAATTGTTTCGCCATTGTACGCTATCGCTGGCACGGTTTTTGAGATTCGAATTTGACTCTAAGGACATGTCGGTTTCCATTTTCCCCAGCGACAGTCGATTGATAGAGTTTTCTTGAACTATCCCGGCCAGTTGAACCAAAAACCAGACCTGGTTCCCGCATCCCAGAAGAATGCAACGATTCTTTTTCGGAGCTCACGAGGCACTAAAAGGGAAACCGAAGAGAAGAAAACCTCCGATAAAAGAGTCCTTCGATTGTCTGGCCCGGCGTGCCGTGTCCCTTTTCGCTGCGCTTCGTTTGTTTGTCCCGCTTGACAAAGTGCAGGCAAGTTCGGGTGCGGCTTTCGGTTTCGGTTCATCCTTTTGGTGAAGTGATTTAGAGCAAAAGATGAAATGGAACCGCCCAATAGTGCCACTTCTCCTTTTCGCCGGGGACATTGAGACAAGCCGCATCGGGTGAGAGCCGGCGAAAGAACAAGGCCGAGAGCATCGGGATGTCGGGATCATCATTATCATCGGCCAAATTGACTAATAGAAGACACTGGAAACGACACTGAACCGTTCCAAACGGCACAGCAGGACGCGATTTGCGGTGAGCCCAGTGAAGTCAACCGATCGCACTATCGAGCCCCGGGGGAAAAGGATAAGTTGGGTAAGCTATTGAAAGAATTACATAAAAAATAATTATGAGAACGCTTGTCCTGCTTCGAGCGAGTGAGAAGAAAAGGAAGCGACTTGTCCTTTTGCGTCATCCCAACGAAGCTACCGGTTGATCAAATAATTGACCGTCGAAAATTGGGCCACAAGGATGCGAGGTAGCGATCGTTTCGGATTCCTTCCCAGTAGCCTGATTTCTAGGTAGGTCGAAATCTTTCCCCTGCTTCTTCTACTCCTTGCCTGTTCACGTCTCATATCCCTTCCTGTACCCGCACTTTATCAGCTTGTTATCCTTTTTTTATTGCCCTACGGAATGGCTTAAATAAATTTGGTTTATTTATTCTCTACGAGAGCATTTCCTATCGGGCCCAACGGATCGGCCATCGCTGTCCTTTCGAGCCGGGCGTCCTTAAGCGGTTCCGACTTCCGATCGGCGGCGTTTTTCTTCTGTTTTCATACTGCTCTCTAGACTGGTGAAAAAAAAAAACAATTTCCTGTCCAGGCGGAGGCGTGCGGAAGTTTCCTCGAAACATCGATTTGCGGTCGCTAACGAAGGTTAATCGAAACGATGGATGATGAAAAGCAAGAGAGGAAGCCGAGTCGAATCTGGTGGTGATAAATTACCGATTGGTATCAGTTCTAATTAAGCCGGAATTGGATTGGAAGCGTCGATTTTTGTCGCGTCTTGTGCGTGCCGTGACGGCATTCTTTTGGAGAAGAACTTCCCACCATTTTGCGAGAAAAGAATTGTCGAATAAGCAGAAATGCGTCTTGCGAGGCGAGAGTGGCCTGATCGCTTGCCAAAAGCCTATCTGATTAATAAATCGTTGGTATTAATTTTCGAAATGATTTTGTTTCGATTTGCTATGATGAGAGTGACGTAGTGGCGGCATGAAGTGTCGAAAAATTGTTTGCCAAACCGTGCTATGCAAATCGTCGACATTTAGGCGCACTGAAAAGTGTTTGCTTTGTAATCGCGTTCGACTGATCGGTATCGTTTCGTAGTATTATTTCACGAAACACATCTTTTATTCAACAACGCCCAACTGGCCCTATTAAAACAAAGGATCAATGAATTGTGCTTTGCAGATAATCACGCAGCTTGTTAATTATTGTTCCATGAGGCAACCGGTAGCTTATCGCTGCTCGCTCTGTCCCGTTCACAGCACATCACTTTTAACCTCGAAAAGTTGTTTAACAATCGTAACTCTCACCCTCCACCCCGTTGCGAGCTTTCTCTTTCGCTCTGTATTTCTCGCACAAATCCATCGAACCTGATAATTCCCTGTTTATCTAAAATCCATCTTTTAAGTCCCCAATCGATACAATCCCCGCTCACACTAGGCCGGGCGGCAAACTGGTTTATCAAATATGAATGCGATTCTAAAACCACTTTTGCTGAAACGCAAAACTTTTAAAGCCATCCCACGCACCCTACCGCACGCTAGCACCACCGGGGATAACCAATCTTTCTCACACTCACCCGCCCAGGACGATGGCGTGTGTGCGTGTTGGGTTAATCTGCACCGCCCTGGAGGCCCGCTCGAGAGCCCGAATGGGCCTTTGCTCTCATAAATCGATCCTTCGTGGGTTGCAAGAGTTACAGAATCAAATCCGCCCAAGCGCTGCAGTCCTGCGGTGGTCCCACATGCGATAAACTGCAGCCTCCTGTAAACTTGCATCCCAATCAGGTCCGGAGAGGACGAAAGGTGTGTCACGGGCAGGACGAACCCCGTATATCGGAGAACTGTTGATCATGAAACTTTGCAAATCCTCTTCCGGGGATTTAGTTGCAACGGCAAGCCCTGGACGCTTCCAAACTCTTCTTCGTTGGGATCGCTTGTGTTCGTGTGCTGCTGCAGCAGATCCTTGTGCCACCGGAAGTGGCAGCTTTTCCCGTGCTGGCGCTAGAGCCTCATAAAACATTCATCCCAGCAGCAGCAGCGATAGTGCTCCAATCCTGAGGTAGAATTCACTCGATTCGAGGTGTGCCCGAGCCACGGGTCCACAGTCCAGCGGCTTGTGCAACACGTGTAGCACGTCGCTTAACACGCATTCGACGGATTGCTGCAGAGCAAAAAGGGATTGCAGTGGACAAACAAATGACTGCCGGCTGCACACGCTGCCGCGCGCGCACTGTTCAATGAGAAACCCCGTTGTGAATTATCGATTGAGGTTGCGTGTTTTCTTTTGGGAGTGCTTTGAGTGCTTCCGTGTTGGACCTCTTTTTTTCGGGACGCACGCGGATTTGCAACGGAAAGGAAAGCAAATAAAACCGATGACCTGTACTATTTTGTTGTACGAAGGATATATCCAGCTGGTATGAATCTGCGCTTGTTTTCCCCTCCCGACGAGTTACACATCAACCTGATTTTTCACCTGAAAACTGTATTCAGGCTTTCTGCGCCCGCTTCGCTTCCAAGGGTGCCATATGTGGAAAAGCCTACCACATGGACCGGTGCGCACACGAGAAGCAAGGGCAACCATGCCGCTTTCCCAGGAAAAGATATTCATTTTCCTGTACGTGCAGGTTACACAGGAGCAGAGCTGGAAAAAAATAAACAAACAATACTAAAGGGGAAAAGTAAAAACCGAAGGGAAGATAATCGAACATGCACCGATCGCATGAATATGTTTGAGCGTGTACTTTTTATTTTATTTTACCTCACTCGCTCAAGAGGGGCCGGGCCAGGTTCAATAAATAAATAAAAACTGCACAGTGGTGCAATAAAATATGCACAACAAATGAACTAATAAATATTAAAATGGGGGAAATAGCTACACTGATGTTTGGATTTAACCGATGGCTTTCGCATAACGAGGAGGAAGGTACGGCACTTACTCGACCCAGTTGCCATGCCACAGACCAATAGTGGATAGAAATGGTGGAAAACAATCAGGGTAGGTTTTCTGTGTGTCTTTCTGGAGAGAAAAAGTCCCTGTTCATATTACAAGGCTATGTTTGGGACGGGCTATAGGCTATGTGAAGTTTTTAACAGAATTTTAATCAGACGAATTTGAACATCTTTTTACTACAGTTTCAAAAGTATGGTAAAGCATGCTTAAATAAACACCTCTTTATTCAATTTTTAAACATTTGTTTCATCCAGTTTTATGCTCATACACATGCACTAGAATGAGTTGATCAGCCCTGAACGGTAAGTTATGCTAGTTTTGTGTATTTTAAACATTGCATACATTTAGGCGTAATCCACAAAGACCGCCCTTTTCGATTCAAACACTTCAGGCTTTTGTAACTTAAAGAGAAAAAGGCATGTGTAGTACAAAACTGACAAAAAAAAATTACTGGCTGTTCTTCAGTGGATTGATTATACAAACCATGTTCCATAGAATAGGTTGACCTCTCACATACACTGCCGCAAACACAATCGTTTTCGAAACAATACGTACGTGTCTACTTTGCCATACTACGCAAGACAACGAGCAAACACCCAACCGACCTACCGATGGACAAATGGGCTTCGGTTTGCAAGATGCTGATGCGCCAAACAGTGAGCGTCTTGGGTCGAGTGTGCAATAAATATGGTGGCGAGTATCATAATAAAAAAATCCTCCTCCCCTCTAGGCGGAAAGGCAAGAAATGCCACACTCGGCTGGCACGTGAAACCGATCTGTTACACTCGCCGATGCCGGGCTCCGGCCAGTTCAAAGCTCATCGAAAAACTGCCTGGAAATGAATTTGGTAGCATATGAGATCTATAAATAAAATATGCTTCGATTTCTCTTTGAACCGTACCGAACCGTTAGCAATGCTAGGAGGTTCGTCGAAGGCTCTCCCTATTGTTGGGGATGGGTTCACTTCTCCTTGTCGCACGTGACTGTTGATCCTAGAAACAAACGTAAAACACACGGTGGTCTGGTGTCAGGGCGGATCGGGAAGTGGGTGGATATAAAATTAAGAAAATCCCTTACCGAAGCTGCCTGTGTCTGTGTTGTTTTGCCATTTCTTATCATACACAGCATCCCAAAAACACGCCGAAGAGGGTATCCATCGTCTGCACGGAAGTCGTTATATGGGCGGAAGTGCCGAGACGAGCCGAGTGGAACTGCATGAGCAGAAATACGCCAAACCTGCTGATGTCTAGAGTTTGCATTATTTTAAACTGCCTCTCGTGCCCACACTCCCAGGGAGGGAAGAGGTATGATTGATGACAAAAAGGAAAACAATATAGAAAGCCCGTGTTTGTTAAAGCTGACCGGAGCAGATGATGTTTGAAATATTTTAAAGAATATTTCGTGCAACGAACGGAACCGCTTTATGAGTTCTTTTTAATGCTTATATGAGTCTAGCTTTATTGATTATTTTTTATTCAGCAGACATGTTCACTCATCTGTAGCGCAATCTATTACATGATAGATTACAGGCACTAAAATATTGACACAACTATTACCACCCTACTCACTAAGCAACGCAATCCAACCACTCTAACGTATTGCACGTTGCAATGAAATCTGATCCATTTCGATTATTGCAGCTCCGCACCAATTCCGAACGTTCGTTTGCGTTGGCAAATTACCTTGGCGCAATAAATTAATCCTCCTCTCGTATGTTTGTTCAAAAAATCATAATTCACTCTAATCAGGAGCAACTTTGCGCGTTTATTTCAATTGCACACTGCATGAATGTCTGCATGTAATCTTCCTCCAAAATGCTACGTACATGTATTCATTTCCATACCATTAATCTAGCCGCTTCGTTCGTCTTTGAAGCCATCCCTCGCGGTAAAAGGAGACAAACCATTACGACCCCTTAATTGATGCGTATCAAGCGAACGGAAGGTTCCATCGGTCAGAACACATGTTTCGGGGCAGCCCGTCTGTTCGATGCTTTAATACGATTCGATTAATTTCACTCTGCCGTGAACGGTACGGGACCCGACTACCCCGAACCTGTGGCCCTTAATACCATCACCGATCGATAGTTTTATTGGCAGGGATTGTGGGAGTGATGAAAATGCGTCCACAAGCCATCCCGGTGCTGGACGGGCAGAGGACGCTTAGGACGATCTCGATTTATCCGTTTGTTTACCGAAGCGGCGAAAGCAATAAATAAACGCACATGTGTAATTGCTGTTAATTGCAATCACCTACCACCAATCTGTGTGTATGTCCCTTTCCGAATGGTTCCAGGGGTGCCAGAGATCTGGAACATCTGGGACCATTCCTGCGGGCAAAAAGTTGCACATATGTGTTGGGAACAAGTGGACAAGTGAAAAACGTTCCAAGGGGATGACAGAGATGTAGCTGCTTGGTCTAGGGTTGTCCTGCTTAGTCTAGCTTAGCCATACGTTTAAGACTCATTTTGGGAAGCGAACGATACTGAGCGTGATAACTGTTTGGGGGAAATTTATCGAAAATTAATCCGTCCCTCATACCGCTCCACCAACTTCCATACAGAAGCAATCGCATACCGATGTGACTTTTACCGTTTCCAATTCAGGACACCGATGGCATCCTTATCTCATCCTCACGCTTCAGGATTACTAGCCACTTTTACTGGACCAAGGTAACCGTCCCCTGACGTTGCCTTTTCGCATGGACTCAGAAAGATTTCGATTACTGATAATAGAGTTTACTAGGCGGCTGGATCCCTTTTCTCCAGTGTAAAAGTGACCAACGAAGGGAAAGAAGGCAAGCCATCCCATTTCCCAAGTACTCCGATAAGTAAAGTCTGACTGCGAAGACTATCTACACGGAAAGGCCAACAATGGCTGGATCGATTGGAAGAAACCGTTCTCTCTGACCAGCTGTTAATTCCGGCGATTATTAACTTTAGAGAAATTGTGTTCTTTACTAATGCCCGAAGCCGGTGTCACAGGGATTAAGACGCTCTGGAGAAGTGGTGTGTTTCTAAGAACCCAGAGCGCAGCCCTCAATCGGGCCTTCTTGAAGTTATTTCTCCAGAAGCTTAACGCTTGGCTTCAGATAGGCCTCGGCACAAGCTCGAACGACTCTCCTGAGCAAAAGATAACTGGCTGCCTGCCTGCCCAATTGGCCGCCTTAACAGGCTGCGGAGAACTCTGCAAATAAAATAAATGACTATAAGCAATCGAAACAACGATAATCGCTTTGCTTGGGGCTTTTCAACGTCACTGGCATCATACGTACACACCTGGCCTGATTGGATAGGTCCTGTACGATCGACGACTCTAATTAGTTAGTGTTAATTGCAAATTAAACCGTCCTGCTCGATTGGTTACCGTGAAGAGTGGCAAAGATTGTTGGAACGATAGTGAGGGATGGTTAAATTCGCCGGCCCGACAGTTGCTGGAACTGATATCTGCGCCTTAAAGTTTATTTACTTGCAATAATTTTCGATTTGCGTTTGATTGAATTTTGTGCTAACCGTGGTTTAACGAACTCTCTTCGAAGCGAACATTCACTTTTACTTGCTTTACTTTAATGAAATGAAGAGCTCAAAAACGTTCCAAGTACAAGGCAAAGTAAATATATTTTTGAAAGCTCATTATGACTCCGCTTAAACCGAGCGCAAATATTATTTTAAATCGTTCCTCTTGACATCCACCAACAGCAGTAGAAAGTTTCGCCTTTAATCTCAGATTTAGTTACCGGAAAACGGCATTGACACACCATCACACCATTCAAACGGTAAAGCTGCCAACTCGATAGCCTTTCATTACCGTCGATTGCCACCGGGCGTGAAACGGTCGGGACAGTTGATGTTTCCTGTTGCCATGCTTGCCCACCATACCCGCGAGGAGTGTAATCAGACACATTAAAACATGTTGCAATAGCAAGTCGGTACTAGCCATGTTCTCCCTCCTAGTGTCCCACCGAGAGCCGGAAAAATCAAATGGCTGGTATGAATTTTTACGATCTTTCTGTAAAACCATAAAACCGATGAGAGAGCGCCATGGTGAAACATTTTCGCGACGGAAAAGATGTACTTGTTCTTTTTCGAATCGTCCTCACCAAATCTCTTTCGTTCCCTTCCCGCCTCTGCGCTGGTGAGTAATCGAAATGAGCAAGGAGTCTTTATCTCGTCGCTTTCGTTTTTTTTGCGACACAGGCACACATATCCTACGGGGTGGCCTATCCTTCGCCGTCTCCCAGCGTCAAAGTGGACATTCCCGTTGGAATAAAGAAAATATGAGCTAAATTGCATTCGGTTCCCTGAAGATTACTGCACCGGACTGAAGAACGAATGGCGAAACGGTGAGTGTGCGTGTACGGGTGTGCGGGTGCAAAGCGAAATAGTCCATTAAAAGGAATCCCCTCCGGAGGGAGAAAAGTTTAGCACGGTTGCCCGCTGCCTAGTCACTTGCTCCACCGCTGCGACGAAGCAGATCATCTTCTGCAAGGAAAAGTGCTGCGGATGTTGGTTATGAAACGGTTCTAAACCATTCGGACACACACACACACACATCTCCGGTTTCCCTTACCGTGTCAATGACTGACGGTGCGCCAGGGAGGTTTTGTTACCAAATCTCCATGAACCCGACCGTCCGCCTACCCTTCCCAACATCAAAGCTTTTGGAGCGAAAGCAGGCGGGAACACTAGCACGAGGTTGAGTGTGGCCACCAGTAAAAACTGACGATAAAAGCTAACTTTTTCAATTAAAATAAATTGTTGAATACGCTGGGTGCGCTGGGTGCGTGGATTTTGGGCAAAGGGACGAGGTTTTTTTACTTCTTGTTCTTCTGCAACGCCAGTTTGTATCTATGTGTTTCCGCCACAAAACATAAAGCTGTGTGAGCAGTTGGGATGGATGAATTGGGAACGACCGCTGATGCAACTTCCGGCGTGTCGATACAGTCAAGCCGCGTGGTTTGGTCGTTGTTTCACACTAACACGGCGCTGAAAAACATTGCAAGCAAAATGAGTTTGTCATTAAACTTCGGATGAATTTCATGCTTTGTGTCGTTCATTGGTGTGTGCTAGTCTTTCGTTTTGTCCTTTGTTTTGACACATGTGGCCCCCAACAGCCATTTTCTGTAAATCAGACCTTAACAAGGCGTTGGAATTCCTCTAATTTCAAAGCTCAGAGTAAAAAGCGATAAGAAGAACGCCTGAAGCTATGCAATCCGCAACAACGAAAGGCAAAAATACTTTTAATTGCTATGAAAACAATTTTTTCTGTGAAGACATAATTGTTTCCTGGGTACAAAGAAACCAAATTAATACAAACTTGAAAATGAAACACATAAATTCATCAGCATAGAAATCGAGTTACAACACATTGGAACAATCACTAACTTAGTTGTGTTTCCAAATTTTGTTCTCTGTGCCTTCCATTACATGGGTAGGAATTAAAAGTTTAATCACATCCGCTGCAGGTGCCGAACGAAAAAAACCAAACAAATACACGTTTACATAACACTCTGTTGATCAATTGTGCATAATAAAGGCTGCAAAAGATTTATTCGAGCAGCACATATTGTTCATCCATCTCGTAAGGATCATTCATGCATCCATCGCGCATCGCATACAGATTCCTTCAACTTCAGTCAGCACACAAAGCAACACAATTTGAGTGGATGCCACCCTTCACATCACGACATTTGAATGATTCAAAATATCTTTCATATCGCCCTGTCCCGGCAGCAAAGCTGCAACATTGTGTGCAGAGTGTTGATTGTTTTTTTCTCACCCACAATTACTGCATTTGACACATTTTCCATATTTCGCTGCCGCCGCGCAGCACCGGAAAGCTGCATATAATTAACGCAACACCGGGGACCTGCCAGACCCGTCCAACCGTTGATGCAACAGGGTATGTGCGTGTGTGCCGTCGGTACACAAGTTGGTTGAATTTTAATGACGGAAGCCTGACACTTCAACGTCGAGAGCTTTCCGTTCTGCCGGTGAAAAACGCTTCACATGTATGCAGCTCGATCCAAACGATGGGAACGTTCGATCGGTTGCGAACGAACGTTCCAGCCACACGGGCAACCCCGTAACCTATATCCGATGCGTCGAGCGCCATCCGTCGAACGGCGTTAATCGAAAACGTTTCCGCTCTTTTGCAAAAATGGACGAAACAACAGGCTACCACGGAAGAGGCGAGAACGAGGATGAGGAAGCTTAGGGGAACCATCCTACGATCCGTGGCAATTTCCTCCTGCCTACCCTTCCCAAGGACACTCATTCGTCGCTTGAGCCGTTAAGTGTTCTTCTTCATTATCATTATTCATCTTCCGTGTCCATTTCCGGTGCACGCCAATTTTCACGAGCGCACTTACTTTCGCGACTTATCCGGTTCGGTGCGTTTAGCTCCGTTCGTCCTTTGGCGTCCAAGCACAGGGCTTCGCGCATCCTGGCATTTGGCGAGTTTCCGCTTGGAGGGAATTTACCATCAAAATCATCTCCCATCAGTGTCCCCTTGTGAGCGGGACTTAACGATGAACGATTTCGTGATGGAGGTAATGGTGGGCTGCAGTAGTATCTAAGAGTTTCATTTCCGTTTGAAACCGGTAAAACGAATCCACACCAACGGGGTAAGTGAAGCGTCGCGGGTCAGAAAAGGTGACGATGAATTTTTAATACCAAACCAAAACGCCTAACCGCGTTGGTCTATGTTGAGGTAAAAAGGGACACGGATTTTACGCTCGGTTTTCCCAGCTCGACCACCGTTTGCTAATCGGTACACCCTGCTACCGCAAAGCATTCCTTCAACACCTACGTCAAAATATGTTTTCAAATTCCGGCGCAAGCAATGGTTATTTGGGGAAGATCCTTTTCAAACTGTTTTGTACATGGCAACGATCACTTTGAGCACCACCATCCGTTGTCAAACTCGAGTGGACACTGCATCAAAGTATGCCGGATTTTCTTGTTTTTAGTGCCAAAGGAGCCGATCTTATGCCGAATGTATTGCTTATGAGGGAAAAGTGATCCAAAGGCTAAAAGATGAATTTCAATAGTTTTTCTACGAAACCCTGTTTGTCAACCAACAAACTTTATATCCCACGATACACTAAGACAAACCCAAAATGACACCTTCACCCACTTACCGCTAATTAAAAATGAAATAAAAGATTTCAATTTCCTATCCCAGCGACAGAACCTCCCACAAACCATCGAAGGAAAGAAATGCTGCTGACTCTGCAGGACCTTTTCAAAGACAAAAAGCAACCACCGAATCCTGACCCCCACACCCGAGATGAGGAGGCTTTTCTGCGCTTAATTTCCTTTCATTTGCTTCCACCTTCCTCCCTCCCTGCTTCGAGGACAATTGTTAAGTCGTAGAAAAACTAGGTCGATAGGAAGGCTCGTTGTTATGCTTCGGGATGGGCAGCATGGTACATGGGAAAACAATTAAGGCGGAATTTTAATCAGCTTGTAATCGTAAACGAAAGGTCGGTCTCAGTAGAAAAAGTTTCCTCTCGTTTAATGACTGGGAGGAGTAAGAGAGCAGCTTAGTCTAAATGAAAACTATTTCCTTGGAGTCCCTGGTCAGCGCAAGTGGTTCGAATTGGAGCACACCGTTAGTTACCGTTTTTAACGAGCGCCGGAGACACATTTTCTACCACAGGTCAAGCGAGGGAAGCTTCGGGTCAAAGCGACAAAGGATTCAAATGTCGCTAGCGTACTTCATATGCGCAGATTATTAGCCGCTTATTAAACTTTATGCAAATGAAACGGATGGCTTGCGTAATTTACATTTGTATTGCTATTTTCCCCCTGTTGGCTGTCGGACTTCCGGCTGTGCGACGGTATGTGTTAATAGTTTTACTGTAACGAGGGCTTTTAAAGGATATACTGTCGGCAAATAACACTTTGTAGCACCTCTTGAAATGGGAAATGAGGTAAGCGAAAAGCCTCAGTTACACAAAAAAAAAACCATTGAAATGGGGCGATAACACAAACTTTTGAATGGATATACATGAGCATAACCGTTGAATCTGGTTATTAGTCTCAAATTTCCCCGCCAGCTAATTCCTAGAAACTATGCTAAGCATTACATTAAATGAGACTTATTTCCTACCATTGTTAAGTAAACCCAGCTTCTTTCCAGAAAAGTTCATTCAATGTTTTGCAAAACTGATTGAAAATTATTATGCCGTAAAACCATCTGGTGTTTTGTAAATTGCATACTTTTGGGCTTAAGTCCTTACAACGGGTAGAGTGAATAGTTGAATAACAAGTATATTACTTAATTTGTAGTCCAATTGTGTTTGTCAACAAAAGTATGAATAATAATTTTCCAAAATATAGACATCACTCTACCATAGTTTGCATGTTTTGTGTGCAAAAATGGCTATTTATTCAATGGTAGCTCCTCAAAAACCAATGAAAATAAACAATAATCTAGAAGAATCAATACGCCACACTGCAATACTCTATCGACCCTATAAGGAGGAAAAAAGAGCCAATTGCTATGGTAACAGGTGTCAATGATGTAAAATGAACTAAGTGCTTTACCTAACTGGCCTAGCTCTTTTCCACCGTGGCCATGGCCCAGCCATGGTGGACAATTATTTGCACATTTCCCAGCAGTCATGCCACGAATTTCCCCATTTTTCTATGTGCAACCGACTCTAAATTCGACCACTAATCGGGACGGCTCTCGCAAATAAACGACAGCAAGCCGACCAGCAAACGATGGCAACAAAACGCTCGATAATTCATGCCCGTTTGCCCCCGGCCAATAATAAATAGATAATGTTCAACTCGTGTTCGAGTGTCGAATATTTTCCATCTGACTGGCTGCCTCGCTAGCCGCCGTCTCACAGTCCCGCAATCACCGCCATCCACTACCAACCCTCGACCAAGAGTGAACAACGCAAATTTCTAATGCATTTTGCATCCATCCCGCTCGTCGGCCCCGCTTTTGGTGGCCATTTGTTGAGTAGAGTTTGTTTGGGCAGGCGGGTGCTTGATTTAGTTTGAAATTGAAATGTTATTGATCCTGCTCCGTTTCAGCGTGTGGACTCGCGAAAAGCGCAATGCATGCAATGCCCACAAAAGATGCCTCCCGCTCCGTCACAACCTTCGCAAACGCGTAGCATTTCAATCCCCGCGCGATCAGCCAGGCCATTTAAGCTCATCGACATGTCCAATCGAAACATGATTGCTGTTGCCAGTGCACTTTCTGGTGTGTTAGCCTCGCGCCGCGAAGGACGCTCGGACACCCCCTATACGGTTGCTGGACGTGAAAAACAACAGCCGCAAACAACGTGTAGTTTGAGGTCCATTTGGCCCTAGTGCTGGCGAAATTCTAAAACATTTGCGGGAAGAGCTCCTTCCATTCGTTCCCGTATGCTTCCCCAGTGCTTTGCATCGCTTGCAATGACGGATAACAAGGTTTTCATTTATGTGCAATAGTTTCCGAGTGACTGGAGCAACACTTTTCACTTGCCAATGGGACGTCCGTGTTTTTTTTTGGTTGTTTATCGAGGAAGAGGAGGGATTTGGAGCGAGTCGTAAAAAAGTGCAAATGAAAATACAATGCTCGCACATCGAAAGAGTCAGCGATGGGGAAACAATTTTCAATTTCGATGCGCGATGCGCTGTGATGCATTCGATGATGGGAAACTTCGGAGAGAAAAGGTTTCAAGGTTAGTTCAATGAAGGGAAAACTGATGCTTATCGAATTATAATTTCATGTTAATTTATATAAAAGTTATCAAATCAAATTCCAACCTTCACGAAAGCGCCATAAAGTATGCAATATTTATAGCAACGCCTCTTTTTTAAACAACCACATAGCCTTGGCACAAAGCTATGTTCCTTCGAATACACAAAAATAAACATACACTCCACACATGGATTCTGATATGTTTTCACAACACAAAATAACATTATTCTGCATTACGACCACGTCGATGCCCCTTCCCTCAAGCATCTGTTCCACCTTCCGAATGCATCCATCGATCATACAACGATCCTTCAGTCCACATACAAGTCCCAACTCCCGCTTCCGTCCCTGACGGGCGTGTTTGTGTGTACGATACGCTCGCTTGTTATCGCCGTCACGTAATCCACACCCGATCATAATCAGCTCCATCATCATCATCACCATCAACGCGTAATCGCAGCTGATACGATGTTGCTTGCAACCCAATGGAGCGGGTCGGTACTAGCATCCTAAAGAAGCTTTGATAGATTACAAGCTTCCAGTACGGACTTTACCGAAAGCTGAAACCAGATCAGACGAGTTCCGTGTTTCCTTCCCTCTCGCGATTTATACGGCGTGTGGCAAAATCTTGCCATTTGCAGTGCGTCGCGCGTCTTCAAAGTGGCACCATCTCATTCTCCCAACTCCCTCCCCCCAACCCACGCTAATGACGTAATCATTTTTTACGCCATTCTTATACGACCACCTTTGCACGATTTTTTCATTTTGATGGCAAAGAAGAGTAGGCAGGAAGTACAGGAGACGCTTATCCAAGGTGATAACAACATACAACGGCTCGTTGGCACCATTCCTCCAGAAACAATATTCTACCTCACTTTGGCGGTGAAAATGGTGCGAGTTCCTTTTTTAAGACTTCATCGAGAATCCCCAAACTAATACCACCGTGCCAGTCCTCCTCGGCACTAATCCAATTCACGCCAGCTCGGAAAATGTAGCAACTTCATCCACGCATACCAAATGACTGACAATGGTTGCTAGCTGCGAAGAGGAGCACGGCAGAAGAAAAGATTCTTGCCAAGAATATGATGTTTGTTATCTGCCAGCAAAACGGTACTCCTGGAAGGATCGAGAGCGGTACGCTGGTAAACTAAATGACATTAACCTTCAAGGGTTTTCGCTACGGTGCGATGACTCCCATATGGAGATGACTTGCTCCCATGCCTGTGGAAGGTCTCCTTCCGGTCTCGGTTGACTCGTTTGCTTTACTTTTCGCTCTTGTTATTGTGATTACGAAAATGTTGCTGTTCTGTGGGTCTATAAGGTCTGCTTTTTTGTTCATACTTCATCTATTCAAAAGTGCAAACGAGCCTTGTGCTTTGTTACAAACAGTCTCAGACACACGCGCACACGTACCGGATGGGTAAAAACGTTTCAGATGGTGCTACTCGCATCTTGCGACCGTTGCACTATTTTATAAAATACTCTGTACATGCATTTTTCTACTTTATCACAATATTTATCCAACCATGCACCTAGCGTGCCACTGCCTCAGCATCCACTTCTTTCCTATTATTATTTGCGATAAGCAAAATCTTATAACCACTCGCACCGAGCATGCTGGTGTTCCAGTTTGGACCGCCCGGCGTACAGCGAGATGCTCTGCAACCGTCCAAAAGTCATCCGAGCTGAATGACATACGGATACGTATCATGGGACTCATCATCCATTCCGTCCCCCTCCCTAGGGAAGGCTTTGCTGATGTCTCGGCTTGCTGTCCTGGCTTTGGACAGTGTTGGCGCTCTGATTAGCCTTCCGCAGCAAGCTTACTCATCAACCCAGCCCGCACCCCGAGGCAGCCATTTTATCTGGCGCCGGTTGGAAAAGGTTCCAGCAAAATGAGCTGGAAAAAGCAAGTGACAAAGCGTGCGATGAAGAATGAGCCGTCGTTGTCGTCATGTAGCGAGTGAAATAAATGTATCCAATCTGTACTCGGTCACAATGTTTTGGGTACGGGACTGGGAGGGAAGATTGCTGAATAGGCAACATGTTGACGTTATTGGGTGCGCCCGATGGACTAGCGTGTAGTCCGCGCGAAGAGCGTACGCACATCCCAAGGGTTACATCGTAGTATCGATTTGTAAATACATTCGTAGGTCATACTTCGATTTACTTCACGGAAGACATGGTCATGTGAATTGAGCTGAAGAAAGTTGCCTAAAAGTATGCAATTTTCAAAACAATAGGTGAGCATACCCTGTATTTCATATTTTACTACATTTTATCGGCTATTTGATTTTATTAGCCTATCAAGACAGGGCTAAAAATATAGGGTTAAGAATTTGCAATAGAATTTGTGAAGAGCACTTCGCCTCTATAGCCCACTTTACGCAAAGTTATCACCATCTTCAAATTCTTCTTTCACAACCACTTCACCATTGTTAAGATCCAATTCAGTACTGCGTTTTTGCTCATACTTGGACGAGAACATTTGCATTTTTACCAAAATTGCTGCTTCCTTTGCCCATTACCTGGCTCGCATGTACATAGTGCAAGTCGATAACGGCGAGACGACAATATCGCAAATTGAATTTTAAACTTCACAAAAACTGCCAGCTTCAACGGCTTGCACCGTAGAATGAAACTTTTTTGCCGTGTATCAAAATCTCACGCCACTCCGATTCATCCCTTGTCCATGCCACACCAAGCGCCTTTCCGCGTTGAATGTGCTCAGTTTCTAATAACGGAAATTGTGTTATTGATTACGGCTACAGCTCAATAAATTCTTCCATCTTCCTTTGCAGTTGCTAAAAAAGGAAAAACTGATGCTCCAGAGTAAGGTACACAGAGGGAAGCGCTAGCAAAAAGCGAGCAAGTGAATTCTATCCTCGCGAAAAAGCACCAAGACCCTGTATGATCGTTGCACCGACTTCAAGAAGAGCCAAAATACAGGAAAGAAAAACTAAGGATGCAGCAGCGTGAGGAATTATAAAAATTGCACCGCCCGAGGCACATTCTTCCCTTTTTGCTTCCATGCTCGCTGAAGAGTGTGCATAAATCCATCATCGTTTTCGGATCGTCCCGACTGCGAGAGTGGTTGTTTGCTTTCGAAGAATCGCTGAGCCCTCCATTCCACCGATGGTTGTCGGTTTTTTTAATCTTTACCGCACCGTGATTCTGATTGAACTTATGGCAGCTCTTGCGGGCAAAAACGGTAAGATAGTGATTGATTCCCTTGAGGAACTTGATGGTCAGTTTTTATCAATGAACCCTCGGGGAGAGGGAGAGAGTATTTATGCTGACTGATTGATCTCTAGTCGTCTGCATTACTGCAATGGATCATAAAAATGAGCAGAAAATTGAAGCAAGATAAATAGATCTTATTGAACCTTCAAAAGAGCAATGTCAGGTTCTGATAACGAAATGGAATCAAAACGCCAAGATGTATGCAATCGGTACAGCGGTACAGCAAATCTATCTTATTCTGTCATAATCCCGTTCTTGGTATCATATAAAAAAAAACTGTATGGACTCTAACCTGTTCTCACTGTTTCTTTAGATGTACATCGTTCCAAATGCATCTCTCATCCGATTGTGTTGCATGCATGTCCTCAGGGAAACTCTAAAGCGGAACTACTTGCACTTAATTATGTAACCGGAAGCAGATTACTCCAAAATGGTACGTGGCTCAAGATGGCAAGAAAAAAAAACACCCAAAGAGCACATCCAACTACGAGCCCCGGAAACAACCGGCGAAGAAGGCGTTACTAATGCATTCGCTTTAGTGTCTCATTTGGCATGTTTCACTTTGGCCTCAGTTTCATTTTCTTCGTGCTTTTCACCGCCGCTAAAACGCTCTATGCATTTCGGATTTAAAGGGGATGACATTAGTGGCGAACGTGCTCTGTGCGTTTCTAACAGCTCCCCCAACAAATGCAGCTTGGATGCGAACTCTTAAAGTTGTCCTGCGGCAAACTTTTCGCTGGATGGACGAAGAAACAAATCGCATCCAGTGGGTTGAATAAAATCATATCCCTGCTCTAACCTAGACGAAAGCGAGAAAATCTTTCCCCCAACGGTATCTTGCCTGTGTGTCTTGTTGGTATAAAAACAAGAAAAATGTACATGCTATGATGAAGATGGCATGAAGCAGGAGGAGAGCTACAACAAACCGTTACATTTATGCATGTTCCAAAGTGCCCGTGAGTCGAGCAGAAGGGCACACGGCTTCTCATTTCCTCCCGGTAGCCTTTACGTGCCATTAGGTGAAAAGCCTCCCTGCAAAACGCGGAAGTAGTGCTGGCAGAATGTAAAAGCAACTCCTGCCGGGTGGGCGAAGCAAGGGCCGACCCGGGGGGAGGCTGTAATGTGCCCCAAAGCAGTATAAAACCAACAACATGACACTCGTTTCACCAGGCTCCCGTTCCGTCTTGCTTCCGTGCCGGGCAAAGAAAAGATATTCCTTAATGGAAATCGAGGAAACGCTCTATCCTGCCACTCCCGGGACCTGGAGGTTGTCGTGGAGCATAAAAGTATGATGAACATAATACTTTGTCTAAATCGCACGCAAAATCGTAAGCGCAGCCTGCTTCTACCGAGGGGCGCCAGCAGACAGACACACGTTCCGTAGGTTAACCGTGTGTTACGGTAGCATCCCAACAGTGCGTCCGGTTTGCGGTGAACAGTGAAGGGGCGTCGTGGTGCCGTCGTATTCGTGCTGGATGTGTATGACGACGAGGGAGAAGCAAACCACGGTACAAAACCGACTCGAGCAAATCGGGCCGTCAGGTCGACTCGCAAGAAAACCACAAAATACAACCGAGCAGAATGGGAAGCGTCGCCTCCGGATGACTTCACCGCTATCTGTGACAGATTCTACCGACACCGTTGGGGGATAAATTCCAACCGTGTGGTACCGCGTACCTTCAAGTATTGATGTCTACATTAAGAGTGCGTTCAACCCGTGGGATGGTCGACAAGCTTCTTACCTTGAATCCTAGGGACTTTTCTACTCCTCTGTTACGCCTTCTCAGAGGCGAAAATACAAACTCAACATTTAATCTTTGACTTTCGATCTATCACCCGAGCCGGAGCTCATCGGCATTGGCTTCATAATCAACGCAACTTTCACGGGTCTCCACTTTTAGCGACATAGGAAGCCTGAGCTACCTGTTTCCAAAGCGAAAGATACACCTAATATAGCCTCTCCCGCCCGCCTATCAATTTATGGGGGGGAGATGCTTGGTGGCAGATTATCTGATTTAATAAATATTTATAAGCTACACCTTGGCATGGAAATCCTTGCATGCACAAAGCTCTTAGAACTCCCCTGAGGGTGTACATTGCGTGAAAGTGAAGGAAGTTTTATCGCGTGCTGCATCCATTTCGGTTGCACGTAAGAGGCTTGAAATCTGACGAGAAGATCGATCGGATATAGCATTGTGATGTATGCTGATAATTGCTAAGAGGGAGGTTGATTAACAACATCTGTCAAAACATCGTTCCTTAAAACATTCAAATCCAATTTCAAAAAGCAGAGACGAGTTTTACTGTGTGATAATGTAACAAATCGAATGTGTCATTTGGTTTGCATAACTTTAGGCGCTTTAATACCCGTAATGCTTCGCAGAAGGTTGGTACTGTCAAAATAAACGAGGCTCTTCAATTTATCCACGAAATATCATTACATCTGCCATTTTCAAAACCAACCATCAATCAAACATACCTTATCGTACCTGAAAAGGTAATTACACCAAACTTCCTAAAGCCCAACAAGCTTTCGTCGTTTCTGGCAACAAAGTCCGTCTCTTGTCTTGAGCGATTTGAAAAATTGCCCTTCAACCAATCAACTTCAATCTGCAGGTAAAATTAGACCACCTCAGTTCAAATTAATCAATCGCGATTCAACAAGCATTTAGCTTCCCGCTGCAAATGACCTATGACGGGGTTGTTACCTTCAATTTTGGCAACACAAACCACCTCTAAACAACAGCCTGAGCAGCTCAGGCAACGGATTCAGAATCAAAGAACACAGACCAAACGTTCGAGCACGAGCTTTTTTGGGTCGAGGATACAGAGGTTCCACAGACCGTCCCTGGAAGGTTTCGGTTAAAAATCGCGAGCGTGAAAACTCATTAAAATTACTTCACGCTCCCTGACTGGCACTGGGGTTGTGTTTTTCACATTTTTACTGTTCCATTTCCGTCCTTGCTGCTTTACAGTTTCCAATCGATTCGGAATCGATGGAAAAGGCTTCGTGGAAAATGTGTTCCCTTTCCTTGCTGCAGCAAACGGTGGAAAAGATCAAAGCATTAGAACGGGCACGGATCGCTAGCTTCTCCGACAAAAGCTTAATTTATCAAAAGGCCATCGGGAAACGGGGAGTGCGAACCGTTAAACATAGTAGGAGAACTTTTGCTCATCAAAAACAGGGTTACTTTGCAAGGATTTGCAAGGATATTGCTATAGGGTTTTGGGTTGATTGCTACATTCCCCTTTGGTCTTGTAGCTCCAACACTTTGTGAACGCAAAGAAAATAAGCAAGATGAAGTAAATTAATAATTAAACAAATAAAATGCTAGATTTGGAGGATACACTAAATTGGTTGTTTGAGTAATGAAAGGAGATTTGTAGATGTATGTGCACCTACCGTCAGAGAAGGAAGTACCTCGATAAAATTGAAAACTAAAACCTAAATAAATAAAATGAATCATATGATCGTGAAAAGCTTCTGAAATAGTTCGTTTTGCTTTGGTTACAAAAATGCAATATAAAAAGTTTGTTCATCAAATTTCAACAATTTCTTCAAAGGGTTAGAAGTTCTTCTACTTAAGGGAGGTGTTTCTCATTTTATTTTTATGATTGAATTTAATTTCATGATAAAATTAGTTTTCCTTTACCTGTCCTACCTCCTCTACCATTTCCTTTCCTTTGCCTTTGCGTACCATATACCTTGTGAAAGCTTTTCATCACCCACATACATGGCGATCAGAACAGAAACCGTTGACCTGATATGTTTGTGAAAGAATTTGTTCCTGAAAAACCGGGGTTTTCAACTTTCCTTTTTCCTCTTCGTTTAATCAACCTAATTTCGATTTCCTCGAAGGAACGGGAAAGGTAAAATCATGTTGGTTGGAACGCATGGCACGTAGCTGCCCGATGTACTGGTCGATCGACAAAGTTCAAAGCGCAGAAACTTTTGCTCGAGAAACATGTTTTCATTGCCTTTTTACCGCATGAAATGAGAAAATTAGTTGCAAGGATATTGCTTTACCTGTGTTGATGCTTACCCAAAATTCGCAACCACCGGGGAACGGTGTGGTTATAAGAGTGTGGACATTGTAAATTACAAATGTTTCTGCATTAGTTTATCCGGAACATATCTTAAAAAATTTGGCATAAAAAACGATAAATTATGTTTTCCTCACCTAAAGAAATTCAATGCATCAAATACACGAAGGTTTCCTATATTCAAGTAAATTCAAAATACAGTTTGTAACGCAGATTGCATCACTTTAGGCGTTTTACACTTTGGTTAGTGAAAGCAATGCATGCACCATTTCTGTTTTTTCTTTCCTTAAAGTTTCCTTACTTGAGCCACAACAATAGATCAAAAATAGCTTACACTGGCGCTTTTATTGAAAACAACCTAATTCTACATGAACCACCCGTCATTTATTTCAACGACAGTGCTCCCAGCAACATAACAACGACATGATGCACTTTCGTCCCCGTGAACCTCAACCTAAAACTTTCTATCGTTTCGCACATGACACGACCAAAACCGCACCGGGAATGTTACCATCTGCGCGCGCGTGTGTGTGTGTGTATGCCCTGAATCCTCCCGATACAGAAAACCACCAAAATGGCAAGTTTTTGAGGATTATGAGGGTTTCTAGCAATAACGCTGGCGCAAACTTACAGCCCAAATGCGGACCAGATGGGGAAAAAGGACACCCTTTCCCAGCTTACGCCTTTGTGCGGGGTGCACGAAAACTGTTGCGCTGCCTGTTTTGTCGCCTAACCTCAAATCGTGATGAATGTATGATGCTTACATGTGGCACAGTTTCGTGCTTTGTATCCCGAAAATCGGTATTCACATTTTCAAAGCCCGGACAGCCGGGGCAGACCTGAGGATATAACCCGGAGCGAAATGAGTGGAACCATCTGCAGTGCAAATAGCGCACAGCCAGTTGGAAAACTACGACTCATCCGTTCCTACCGTGCCACCATAGCAACACTCACATTCACAGAAGATGCAAATACCTCACACCAGACGCTCCCTCCTTACTTGCCAACGGAACGGAACTAACTCGTTTCGGCCGCTGCGGTGTGTCTTTTGCACGGTTTTAGTATTGCGGCTTCCGGATGAAACACTCCTTTTCCATTCGCCCCCCCCCTCCGCCCTTTTCGGGCCAAACGGAGGGCTCACAAAGTTGAATCTGGCTGCTGGCAACGTGAGAGGGAAGAGATACAACAACGGGAATAAAAAAAGCGGTCCGATTTCTGCTGCAAACTCACCGGAATCCGGATGATGACCCGAGAGTTGTAACAGTAATGCACACGGTGGAGAAGGCAACATCAACCACACGGTAAGCCGCAGTTTGGCTTCCTGTATCACGACTGTAACATCTCCCTTCGCTGCTTCAGATTGGACGCTCGGTAAATGTAAACGGTTAAGCAGGGAGCAGCTGGCTGGCGAGGTGGGCAGCCTAGCTAGAATATTTATGAAGCCAAAGTATCATCATCCGAGGCGGAAGAAACTGGAAAGGCGAAAAATTAGAGCTCACCAATGCGAAAACTAGGTGAATTCTACATGCAATACATTCTGGCCACACTAGAACAAGAACATACCGATTTACCGCTGCAAATGAGTCCAGCACAAATAGCGGCTAGCAACGATACCGTTTCGAGGGGAGAAATACTCCTTAAGCCCAAGCCCACAGTGAAAGAAGGAAGGAAACTAAATATTGCACGATCCCCAAATGGCATGCCCGATATCGTCCCTCGGATCGGGGGATAAATACTACATCAAGTTGGCGCATTAAACTGCACGATTTTATAGTCATCATCAACATGCGTGGAGGTGCAATAAAACGTGAAATAATATCGGAAGTGAGTTGGCTTACACACGTTTTATCCCACCCCGCATAAAGAGGCGACACAGTATGGGAAGGATCTGTTTTTTTTTTATTGCATGGACAGTAGGCTGCAGAAGGCGAGGGTTGTTGCGACTGAGGAGCGTGTGGAATGCTACTGAATGGCTGGCAAAATGACGAAATAAGTACACATTAACTGCGTCGCCTTCTAGCAACCGTTTCGACAGAACCCAATCCATGTAGGACATAATCCGCAGGAAGAACCCTTCGATGAGAACTGAGGTTTGATATTGGCCTTTTTCGGTTAAAATGGAAAGAAATAGAAAAATACAGGTTATAAAAATGAGTCATTTGCAATACAATTTGCATAACTTACGGGGCGCTCAATATCTGTTATGATTGTTGTCTTATAGTATACAGTTCACATTCCAAATGCTAAATATTGATTTTCATTTAAGGGTTAGTTCAATACAATCTTTATTTTCCATACCATTCGTTTACATTTTCTGCGTATGACACTTGTTCGCTCCACTTTCCTCCTCACCCTACTTTCCTCACAAACATAAACTCGAATAGAAAGCGATCTAGAAAGACGGAACGTAAACATTGCCTTACATTAACAAAACAGAAGCAAGAAGGTGCATAAGTTCTGTATTTCTTAAATTGATTTTTTATGCTGCGAATGTTTGGCAATAGCGGAATGCTTAGCCGCTTCGCCCCAGAGCCTGATACCAAACCGATAAAAAACCGTTTCAAACACAATCGGCATGTGAAAGACGGAAAAACACATCACCTTTAATGTGCATATAAAAACGCCGAAAGACGATTGATTTCACTAATAAATTCCACCGCCAAATAATGGCATTTGTGCCTACACTGCTTCACCCGTGGTGCGCTCTGCTGGCAGTAAATTTCGCTTTCTGGGATGGGAAACCGCACGGCAAGCAGCCCAACTCAGCGGTGCCACTTTATTTGGTCGATACCGGTGCATGCAGGTGCTCTCACACGAGGACACTCTCGGCAGCAGAAACGCAGGAAACGGGAAAGGGAAAATAACACACACACAGACACTCTCACAAAATATATATATTACTGCATGCAAATGTGACACCAAAATGTTTTACCACGCTACGTGTTCACTTTATGCGGGGTTCGTTGTTGTGGTGAATCGGTGAAACGGGTGAGGCGAGATAGGAAATTAAATTTCGACTGTTTTCCATCCTCTTTCTCAAGCTGCCACTGCTCTTTCCTGAGGACAGCAGGCAGGGTCTTTGGAGCACCCGGTAGAATCGTCATATTTGTTTCGTCTTTACGCTCTGTTTGCTGGTCTGTTCTTGTGCTTTTGCAGGAGGCGATTGAAGACGCCGCATGGTAATACGCTTTATTTCGCCTTCTATAAACCACTCAAAATGACTTTGTTTTGATCATATTGATTCTCGCGAGGATATAAAACGACATCACACTTACGAACCAAATATTGAAGTATGTTATTTACCAACCATCAGCATGCAATATTGGAGCGAGTTGTGAAAAATGGTTTAAAATGCTCTGATGTTGTGAGGGTTGCATACATCCGGGCGCATTTTTTGTTTGATTTTTATGTTTCCTTCCAAAACCCCATCTTTTTCAATAATCTCTCATTACTTGGTTTGACCTAGTATTTTAGCTATGCGAAACATACTTTCCAAAAAACCCCCTTGTCCATGTTGTGCTCTGCGCCCTGTAAAACAATAAGTAGCGCTATCGTTTACCATCATCGATGATGTATAACATTTTACACTGATGCCAACGTTACACATTCTCCCGCCGTTCACTAACACCCAGCAAGACAACGCTGCAAAGGCCAGCAAAGACTTTTTACCATTTTGTTGCATCCTCTCTCGTTAGCTGCTGCACTTTCCTCGGAGCAACTATGCTGCCAAGCATTCGATTGATCATCGTAACAGAGGGAATCGGTTTTCTATTATCATCCCTTCTTTGTCTGGTGTCAACGATGCATGGAAATGGGAAGATAGTTCACCATTTTTGCATTTTCAGGCAAATTCCTGTGCTTGCATCGAATGCTTCGTTCCTTTTTTTTATTATTACAACGCTGTTTTCTGCTGCAACACAACGTCTCCCGCCCGATCACACAGCGCCTTTCGATGTGAGAAATTTGCATCTCACATTACCTCGGCAGCCGAAACGTGAATATTAGCATAAAATATGCCACAAGATACTGTGGCAGTGCTGCAGCGCAAGAAGCGCTTTCCACGCGGATGCCTGGTGAGGAGCGCTGCTGTAACAACAAAAGAAATTTTCCACGATTGTCATTCACCGAGCTTTCCCGTTCGGGAAGAATGTGTGCGCCGGGTAAAATACCTCGCACGGTGTGGTACGAAATATGTGACAAATTTGCTCTCCTTCCTCCGCCCATTCTGCGCTGAACAATGGCGCTGTGCGCGGGCAGCATTCTCCGTTCGTCTCATAGACGACGTGAGGATTCCAGCAGATGATGGATTCATCGAAGCAAATGTCGCGTTTCTACGTCGCTTTGCAACCGGAATTCTAAGGCATTGCTCGCTTCCGCAGGTTGAGCTTCTTCGAGAAGAATAGAATGTGTTTCACCGAAAACCGAAAACCCCTTTTTCCTACGCAAATGGCAATCCATCCTCAAATTTACACGAATTGTCACTTCTTTCCATGGGTCCGACGGGCTGCGTGTGCCTCCTTGCCAGTGCGTGATGATTTATTGTGGGAAAGCCAACACCCGAGCACTGGAACCCGGTGCATGGACCCAACAAGGAGTTCCATCTTCCGCTCCTTTTTTCTTCAAGGGAGTGCGAACTTTACTGCAGTACGACACCGCCGACGCTCCTCGTGGCTTTAAGCGTTACGTGTGTCCCTGTTTAGCGCGAAGGACATTCCCGCAGGAGCTACCGGGCGGCATCTTTATCTTTAATTAAGTGATTTTAATTATCTTCCCTTTCCCCGGGAGGTACCCGAGAGGTTGCGTTTTGAAATATTTATGACTACCAGCGGCCAAGCCGTCCCTGCGTATCCCAAATCCTTCCAGTAAATTGTCGCTTTACTCTATTTCGCTTAATGTTTCCTCTTTTGCTTTTCTTGTCTGTATTGTATTTCAGCCTCAAGCTAACTTGACTTCAGCTTGCTGGCAGAGAATCCCGCTCAGCTTCTTGAAAGCATTTCCTCCAGAGTCTTATCCTTTCGCTCTCGGCAGCTCACAACGAGAAAAAGCCTAGCTGTTGCTTCGTGATTAATTTACTGATAATGTACAAGCGCTTCTTGCACACATACAAGCTTCTGTTACAATCTTTACAGACACTCCTGCAACTGCCACAGCGCTCACAGTAATCCAACCATCCGAACGGAAAGCGACCCACTTTTTCGGGGAACACTTTAGCTTTAGGCTCACTTTGGCGCTTACAACGTGACTTTCGGCTCGCTATCTCCTGACTGCGTGTGGCACGAAAACTAACGACGAGTACGGGTGTGGTGTAGTTTTTCTTCTCGCTGCCTGTTTGCCACCACCAACCGACACCGAAACCGATGGAGGCGCCTGATGGTTGGTGCTCATTTGTGGCCGTCTGTGACGGTGCTGCGGCTAATTAACTTTTCGGGAAAGCGAGACGAGACGATCGCCTCGTACCGGGTGCTGGTGCCGTGTTTCTCATTAAGGAAACAGCTCAAAACCTGTGTCACGCTTGTACGTTTCTGGAGCAGTAGGTTCTTTGCAGCGAGTCGTTACGCAGACACCGAAACGATTTTCGACTTATACTTTAACGAGACCCTGTAAAATATTCCCTTCTGGTTTCCCATAGTAAGCAACTGTTTTAAAAGTTTTTCCGTAAAATTAATATCCATCTTTATTTATTCATAAAGTTACTTTAATAAACCTGTACCGAGCGAAATCTTCCTGTCAATTCCGTACATTTAATTACCTATTCAAATGCATCATAGTAGAAAGTGACATTGGAAATGCTCTCTTAACCATTTTGTTATTTTTAACCTCTTTCCTCAAACCCGAATGCAATTCCACCCCAGACAGCTTTTTTGTGCCGCAATTCAACAAGACAAGTGCAACTGCTGGTCGGCTCAAAGGGAACAGGAGAGCGTACAAAAAATACTATTCCACAAAAAGATAACGAAATAAAACCATAAAACTCATAATCCTCGTTGCGTCGTGCAAATCCATCCAATTAATTTTTCATTCTTTCTCGCTGCAATTGCTTAACTGCACCTTTCTTTGAAAGATGTTTAAAAAAGAACAGGGAAATGAGGGAAAGGGCACCGTATTTTTGTTCCGCCTCGAACAATCCTCTTGTGCTGCGTTTTAGTTAGAGCTGCTTGAAAACGATTCGGTTCGGGTGGAACGATCTTTTGAATTTATTTTAAATCAACCGAATGAATGAACTGTATCCCGTGCTAGACTCTTGCTTTCGATGGCAAAAAACAGCAGAGACAGAAAACCGAGTACAGCGCAACTAGAAAGCCATCGAAGCCATTGAGTTATGCATCGCTTTGAAAGGATGTTTTTTCCATCAGCCAGTCAGACATTAATGCGAAACAACCCACCTGTGTGATGCCAATATACCCCGCGCGTTTCGTGCCCTTCCACCACCACACACTCAAAGCATCCTGTGTGTAAAATGAAATACAGCTATAAATACTTTACTGAGCAGTAGTATGGAGGGCAGAGTAATGGGAGAAGCTCGGCAAGAGAAACTGAATACAAAAAAAAGAACCTGCTCATCATCAGCATCCCATCATGGACTTGCATCATCCGCTTTTGTGTGACTCAAAACCGATTCATTAGCAAATTAAAAACCGTTAGATTGGCGGAAGAGAAAATTATGAATTTCCTGGAAACAACTTTTTCCCGCCGTTGCTGTTATCTCGCTTTATGTATTTATATTTTCTATTTTTCTCATTTTTCGGATTGTGGTTTTCCATTGACGTGGATTCATCATGATTTGATTACACGCTTTCAGGCCGAGAGTCAAGTTATTGCCGACAGTAAAAACGGGAAGAGGCTTCACGCAAAAACCACACCAACCAACCAGCCATGCTGCACGCGTCATATGTGTGTCGCACACTAATTTGATTGAGTTTGGTTGGTTGAATTCCCGTGTTACGTAAAAAGCCCCTAACAAGCCACAAACGATACCAGATGGATGGGTTTTGCCTGCCGGTGTATAGAAAAAGCGATTAGGTGGAAAATCAGCAAAACATTCCACTGCGAAAGGAATGGGTGCGTTGGAGTTTAAAATTGAATAAAAAAAAGAATGACCTTCTTTATTCATAATCATTTCAAAGAAGCACAAAATCTCTATAAAAGTTGGCTGATTTTTCATTACTTTTGATTACAATGATTAATAAACACAAATAAATTACTCTTCCTCACATCGTGCCTTTAGTTACGAACGATCGACTGTCAAAACGCCTAACATTATGCAATCTGCGAGTCAAACTGCCCGTTTACGAGCAAACTTTATTCCTGGGTTTACACAGCGTATCATGTAAAACTTAAACAGCTTGTTATTTTTATCGCAACTTTCCACCCATCCCTTGATAAACCAACCTCTCTGCTAACAACCACATCGTTTATCCATTTCCTTCCAACAACCAACAATAAATTGAACCGCTCGTTTCGCCCAATTGTATCGGGAAAATAACACGCTCGCAGCATGGGGAGCCTTCGTTTTCACCATCCAAACTGCCCGGCGTAACAAGTCAGCATTACTCACCATCGCATCATATCACCCGCATCTCACCTCATCCCCTCCTGCCACACTTTATATTAGTGCATCTATTATTATTTACGACGCGATGGGGAACGCTATTTTGATTCGCTTTAATGAAGACATAATATGATTTTCATTCGCATCCTTCCCCCTCAGTGTTCACTCGCTTTTTCACCATCTAGAAAATGGCGAACGCAACAAAACCCGTGTCTGCGACCCCTTTTCCCGCATGAAAACAGCTTCCGAGGCATCATCCTTGGACTTGCCGGGAGCCTTCCTAAGATCCATTGCGCTCCCCTGGTGTTCCAATAGCACGCCAGCAAACGGTGTAGTTCCCCTTTCTGTGGGCGAATTTATCTTTCCTAGGCCTCTGCGCTACGATGGTCCCTCGTTTTCTTTGGCAGCCTCGTAGGACGAACGAAAGCATGCGTTGATGAAGCTAGCAGAAAATACATATCAGTTTCATAAATCATACCAATCGAGAAGGTCCACCGTCAACCGGTGTCCGTTTCGTTTTGCACAACTTTCTGCGTCAATTCATACATTTTCACTGCAAGCAGTCCCTAAACAATGTGAAAGAAGTCGTTTGTTTTTTTTTCCACTCCTCTTGCTTGCTTCACTGCAATGAGGTAATAACAAGAAAAATAAAAAAGCCTCAACTTGTTACATACGAAAATCTTTTTTATCAAAAAGATGTTTGATTTTTCCCCTTCGCTTTGAAGCTGTTAGCCACAAGCGAGATTATCCTTTACAGTGGCTGCTGCTCTTCTTTGAGAAACATAGAACGCAAAACAGCGTGCGAGAGAGAGAGAGAGAAAAAGCACATCCCAAATGTCCTCCTACGATGAGCGGAAAAAACGTGGGCCTTGTAGGAGATAAAAATAAATTGGATAAATTTGATGCTTACCAGCGTGGCTGATGATGGCTGACGATTCGACCGCTTTTGGGTAGGGCCTGTATTTTTGTTCTTCTCCTTTCTTCCTACCATGAGCAGCTTCCACCCTTAGTCAGCGAACCGACGAACTGTTAACGGGTGAATTGCAACGGGTTGATCTACCGACCCGTCCCGACCTCCCTGCAGCAGGGCGATGGGCCATGGTTCGTCAAAATAAAAGGAAAAGCCCGTAAAAAAAGTCGAACAAAATAAGCGCGCCATCACGGGCCTCTAAACTCTCGCCATTTTGGGGCAAACGACTCGTTTTTCCACCTACCCATGAGCTAGGCCGATGCGACAGGGATAAGCATCGCATTGGCATCAACGGGTTTTGTTTCGTTTGTGAACCTACGGCATCGGAAAAGCGAGAGGGAGACAGAGAGTGCGCGAAACAAAACTTTCGGCAGCCCTTTTTACCAGATTCTCGATACGTTTCAAGCTGCTTTCTTGTTGTTTTGAGGTAAAGGCAATGTTAAAAATAACGAGCACTACCGGTTTCGTTATGGGTTCGGGTGCTTTTTGTAACTGTTGTGGTGTTTTGCTGGTTTTCGCTCCTTGTTTGCTTTTTTTTTTTTGTGAAAACTGAAACGACGTTCTAAGCAAAACAAATTTTGGTTTTGATTTTTTTGCATTTTATTCTACGGGCAGTGAGGAGGAGACAGGCCGGGGGGAAAACGGGCTGATAAATCGGATCGCCTTTTTGATTGTCAAAATATCGCTTGTTGGATCAGAACTTCCTGTGCCACTTGGGGCGACAATTTGATTGGACGGTGCAACGATGTAAAAAGCCGACGAGAACTTCGTTACGCCAAAGTTTTGATCAGTTTTAAGCTATAAATAGAACAAGCTATACATTTTTTTAGTTTCCGTGTGATAATGTTTTGCGTAACAGTCACCGAGTCAAAGATAACTAGATTCTTATTTTTATCTGATTTTTTTTAGTTGCAACTTGAAGAAGAAAACAAACAAATGTATACAAGTATTATAACATGACTAGTTGACTCCTAAATTGGTTCTGTAAATACTTTCTTGACGAATCATTTGATATATTTCTTATTTACTAAGTAGCACTCAGTTAAATACCTTTCTTTTTTTAAGTATAAAATCTCATCTAAGCTCTACCATTTGGTACTGTGCGTCCTAATTCCTGATCTCATTATACGCGCCCCATTGGCATAATGCTAATGAGGACGAAATAACAATCCAGTCTAATTGTAAACTCAACAATCGAAAACTAAAAAGCCCCCGCGCAACGTGAAACGATTGCAGTTTAATTACGCGGAATGCATTGCAAAAATCAAACGAAATGAATAAAGAAAAAACCCGTCAACCCTTCCATGCACTGATCACACAATGTCGCTTTAATGAATGCGACGGGACGAAGGAATCCACTCCCGTCACTTCACGCTCCATGTCAAAGCAACGATTTAAAGTACTTTTTTTTTCCTCCACCACGAATGAATCCGTTTTGCTTCGTTGCCTAATTGGAATATCCCAAGCATTCAACTCCATTGGCTGTTCGGGACGATTTCGAGATTTGCCTGATTTTCCATAAAGCCTCCAGAGAGTGTGTAACCCTTTTTCTGCTCTTCATCGATAGTAATGTGTCCGTGCGCTCGTGTCTTTGTGTGTGATTTTCCTGTCCTCGCTTCGATTCCCGCTCATCCTTTATTTCCTTCGCTCTTTTGTTCGGCTTCGGCGCGACATCAAAGTGAAAAACGCGAGGCCATTTTGTTCCGTGGCGGCCCGCTAATCGCAATACGCATCACGCATCGAAATCCTTTTCATGCGTAATAACGCACGGAGCTACCCTTCGTCAACCCTTCATCGTTACGGATGGCGCATTCAAAAAGGCGTCCCGGTAAGAGCCACTCAAAATGTGTTCCCTGATGTCTGACGTCCTTCGGTCTTGCTTCTGTTCTTTTTTACTTATTTTAATCCATTCTGCGCCTCACTCTCAAGAGCTCATCGGTTGTGCAAACATATCGCAAAGAGGGGCGCATTGTTCGTGCGTGTGTGCGCGTGCTTTGGATGGATTTTGTCGTGCCTGCTCCACACCCAAACACCACAGCGGAGAAAAACAATGCCCAGCAAGTGATGCATTCGAGGTCCATCACCTCAGGCCTCTCATAAATCTTGCAACACATACACACAGCCGCCGGTGCCGTCGGTCACGTGGTCCAATTTATGTGAACGACCGATAGCTGGCGAAGGCGACAATTTTCCTTCCAAATGCAGTGAAGAGGGCACATTCACCTCACAGCAGGTGGTCTTTGGAGAACGAGAGGAGGAAAAAAAAGCAGCAAGTCCCTCATATATTTCGATTGCAATCTACTTCAGTGATACTCTAATTCCCATTTTCTCGCTGCATCTCGTTGCACAACCCTTTCTCAACTGGTGGCGGGTGAAGTGACTTGCCAATTCCAACCAAAAAGCCCTCAAATGATGTATTTTACGGTACGAAATTCACAGCCTCTGGCCCATCTGGCCTGAAACAAAGACGTGGAACGGGATGCATCATAACCAACCACCGTACACGTGCGAAACCTCGCCGACAATTTCAATGCAAACCACCAAAGTGGAGAGGCTTCGTCGTGCGAAATAAGGATGACGTATTCCGGACACGCACCGGAATGGGCCTATTTGTTCCATCGCTAAACAGAAGACACCAGGAAGTCTGCTCGTTAGGGACGCAGAAGGACGAACTGCACGCCGAGTTCTATAATTTTCAGCAAATAATCATGGTGATATTTTACCATCAAACACTCAACCGTTGGCATACGGTTTTGGGAAATTTTGGGGTGAATACAACCCTTTTTCGAAGCAATACGGCCTGGCCGTTACTACCGAATAAAAAAAAAAAACAACCCTTTTTCGCATCAAACGAGGTGCATTATTCATGTGACAGTGGCATCCTCGAGAGCGTTCTTGGTAGATGAATCACGTTCAACTCCATGCAAAATGGAAAAGTTTTGCAAAAATACAGCAGAATCACACAAGAACCCAATGTTGTCTCTTTAAAGCGCCTAAAGTTAGGCACGTTGTGTGATAAAATGAGCTTTTTAAAGATCTATTTTAACGCCAATCTTTTAATGTAACTTTATTTATCCCAGAAAATACCTATACCACCGTGCAAGCACACTACCTTGCGAAGGGTTACCAATATAATAAAATCCCTACATCCCTACACCGCTGCCAATGTCAACCCCGCACGTACGGGCGAACCTCTCAAACCCATTAGCAATACAAATGAGTTCACATTTGCCAGCGTGAAGTGTTGAGTGTTGCTGCGCCAGAAAGCGGAAGAGAACCAAAGGGACAAAGAAGAAACGTAGCACAGAACGTAGTAGAACTCTGATGGTTTACGTCTGCTCTCCTCCCTCCCAGCACCACCATCCGTGTCAAAGTGCAAGGAGTAATTGCCGAAGCAGAGTCCTGACGTACACGTTAAAAATGCTGCACATCTCGGCTGCCGTGCGTTGAAAAATGCTACGTGCCGCTGCCCGCTCGAGTACCTGAGCCCAATGTAAATATCATGAAAGATGCATATTTTAATCAACTTCATTTTGGTGGGAAGAGGTCCACAGGGCCGGGGGGAGAAAAATTTAAAACGAAAAAAGTAAAAAAAATCCAGTTGCGCTAAGGGTAAGACGGAAAAAAAGAAAACACCGAGACGGGAAGAAAGAATCGTCAATGCCACACGCTCGTGCCACCGAAGGAAGTGACCTGCCGTTGTTTAAAGAGCGACACGGCACTGTGTGCGAATGGGGAAGTAGTTTGTATGTGTGTGTACACACATCGGTACACTCGTTAAAGGATACGAGTGTTGTTTAGGACGTGTTTTCAAACCGATCCGTGTATTTGCCTTCCTCTACTGTTTTCCACTGCACATGGCAATGGACTGTTCCCCTGTTTCGATTTCCCAGAAAAAGGGGTTTACGGAAAATTCACTCTCCACTAGTTAGAATATCCCCCACCCTAAGTGGGAAGGATGAGAAAATGCACCCAAAGCCACCGTGCACACGGGAAGCGTCGAAATCCTGCTGCGTACGACAAATGATCCTCCTCATCACCTAGCCGTATCCGTTTTAAAGCCAGACCGAACCTGCTGCACCAGCACGTGAGGGATTGATTTCCATTCTCAGCATACCGTAACCCGGGCTCGGAATGGAATGGTACCGACAGACCGACCCAGCCACCCCTTTCCCCGACAGTAACAATCTCAAGTCTGCAAACGACACATTACGGCCCCTGGGTGAAAGTGAAGTTTCCCATTCGGTGCGAAAAACGGGCCAGAATTCAATCGATTCGCACCGACACCGAGCCCAAGCCCACCTCTAGGGTGAAAGTGATGCAGTATTCGAATAGTTGTTGCAGGTCCCGCTCCGTACCGTACCTTTTTGGCGCAGTGTACGAGATGGATTGTTGTTTCTTGCCGTTGATGTGGGAGCTTTGCATCTAGCTCTTTGCATCCTGTGGGTTGTTTTTGTGCCCAAGCCAGAACAGAAGAAAGAATGGAAATCGAAACCTATGATTCCGACACCGAAAGGAAAGCATTTTGCTTGCTGCACGATGCCTTTGTGAGGTATGCATTGTTTATTTTAAACCAGCCAATAAGTGAAATTCCCTCTACTTGTAAGCGAGGAAAGGAGTGTCCAAAGAGTATGGGTTGTTGATTGTCGATCTGTTATTGAAACTATTTGGCTATTTAGATTGATTTTCTTTGAAGAGAGGGTTTCATGAAAAAAAAACGCTTTTTTTAATTGACCTGCCATTGAGCATAATATTGTGATATGTTCAATCATTCGAGAGAAAAAACTTGGTAATATGTGTGATGATAGGGCCCTGCGATCGTTCCCAATAGCTTTAAACATTAAAAATGCATTTCAAAGAAAATGTTTCTGCTACGTACGCCTTGAAGTATGCAATCTGGAAAACAATCCATACCTAACAAGCTCCTAATTGTTTTCGAAACTAACGATTTTTCATTGCAATTCGTCTGCTTTTATAAATAGCTTAACTTTCTGGTGCATTGAAAGCGTACATTTCGTTGCAAAAATAAATCCATCAAATCGTGATCCTTCAAGCTGTTTCCGGCTGCTTATTAACAGCACCTTCCGCTACCTCATCCCTCAATGCACCTCCAAAGGCACTCACAAGGAATGCAGCTGCCTTTCCTATCGGTGAAAATAGCATGCGAAACAACAACAAAAAAACCGCCCACCAACGCAGTGGAACAGCAAGCAACAGCGTAACATATTCCACGGTGCAGAATTTTAATGAACTGCAACGAAATAAATTCCACTATTACAACCACGCGACTCCATTGGCGGGTCGGCCATATTTCGCGTGTCTGGGCTGTGTTGATAAAAAAGCCGAGCAAAAATACAACATTCTCTGCTACCTTGCGATGTGGTGCTGCAGAGTGGAGAGGGAAGGTTAAGAGAAAGAGAGAGAGAGAGAGAGAGCCTTGTCTGGTAATTTGAATTGTCGGCCACCGCCGCCTTCACGCTGTTCGTGGAACTTTTCAGAATCAAGGAATTACACTCCTGCTTCGCCTAAACGTTCACATAATTATCGCAACAGAAAAGTGTGCCGCTGAACCGCGGCCAAGCAACATAAAGACGCCACTTTTGAGCAAATCGTTTTCTTCGGCTCGCTCCCGCTTCCGTGTTGAGTTCACCCAGGACCCGGGGGACATTATCCTGACATTTCTTCGCCCAAATTCATTCCTCCTTCCTGCTCCGGTCGCTCGAGCCGAAGGTTCCTTTTTGGTGGATACACGCCGGTGCTATATTTTCATTAATTTATCATCTGATAATTAACTTAACTTCCTTCCATCCCGCTTTCTGCATTCATCTGTCTGTCTGACAGCTGACGCTTGAGGAAGGTGCGGTCGAGGCTGCCGAGGAGAGGCTTCGACTCTTTCCATCGTTCATTGGCAAGCTTCAACGAGCCGTCTCAGAGGCGTAAAATTGAAAGTCCTGCTCAAAAGCTACGCGAAAGCGGGAGAGCTATTTTCCTGGAATGATACAAATATTTTGCTCCCTTTGTCGACACTGCCATTTCTAGCAGGATGTAAAAACTTTACAAAACACACCCCCCTCTTCCTCTTTTCCGTGGGCGTCGGTCACTGAGCATTCTATCTTTCTGCGTTTTGAGTTTCTGGGGGTTTGAGATTTCGAACTGAAATATTGGTACAAATAAAGGATCCGATGGAAAGAGCGTTCAACGACCGTTGGCATAGCACAACATCATTTGTGATGGATGGAAAATTGAGTGTCGAGTATTTCATTCTGTTCGTAGGGATAGAACGGTGCGCTATGAAAAATTAACTTTGACTTCTCAATTTTTCGGGCAGCACTGTAATACAAAGTTTATGGAAAGGCTTTGCTTGACTGAATTTATGCCTAAGCTCAGTGGGCAACTTAATTAGCAGTGGCGTTCAGAATTATCAGAAGCTTAAATCAAGGCGTTTTATTTTTTGTCCTGATTGCATACTTTAAGGCGTGTTCAAGCTTAAAATAAACATATTGAGCCATCGCATTGTATTATGTCTCCTGGGTATACCTTTACTCTGTCATCCTTCACAAGAAAACTTTTACGCCATACTGTGCCCGCTATTCGGTTGTATTGAAGGATTATAACAAGCTTATTACCACGGTTTAAGCCGTGGATCACGGTGAACCCAATGAATGAAAAGAGCTTAGCTGGAAGACTTTACAAACTAAACCGTTATCAACTGACTATGAGTAAACAAATCATTCCATTGGAACGTTCGCTTTCGTGGTCATTGCGCCAAATAAATTCCGTTTTTGTCGCTTTAGCTCATTTCCAGCAAGAAGCTAAATGAACTTTTGACTTTTTCACAGCGAACACTGTGCGTAAATAGGTGCTCTGTTGGACATTCGTGTTATATCCTTTTCCACAAACCCGCAGAGTAATTTGAATTTTCGAAACTCTCCATCATCGATTGACGTATCGTCAAACCTACCGGACGACTCCGATTGCCATCACCTGCTGTTTTCCGATCAAACGAGCCTTGTTTTCTTGCCAAACATCACAATGCGTGTCCGGTGACGTATCAGGTAACTTTTCACTGCATTTTTCCCCCCGTAGAGTATATCATTCAAAACGTGAAAGGAAGAAAAAAAAGAGTGTTGCAGACAAGGACGTCTGGTTGAGTTTCAATTTCGCATCTCAGTACCTTCTGCAGGTCGTTGTTGTTGAGATCGTGTTTATGTTTTCCACCGAGGAACCGCAAATGCTCACATTTCACGGACGACAGAGGGAGGCACTGCTGACCGCAGTCTCGTCGAACGTCCAAGGGCGGGATGACTTCCAACGTAATCAATCCCAATCGCAAAGCGAGCTCGACGTTGTTGAGTTTGCCCGAAAAGTTCAATCAAGTGGCCATTTACCGTGCCGCCGTGCTCTGTCGCTTGTGCGGAAGTTGATGAATCGAACCTTTCGTACATTCATCCCGTTGGCTTCTGAGGCTGGTGGCATGTTGTTAAGTGATTGAAAAATGCGACAAATGAATTCGTTCATCAGAGCCGACACTTCATCTCTTTCGCCACTGTTTGTTGGAGTGAGCGGGAAGCTATTTTGAAGGAGTTTTTTTGTGTGTACGAGTGCCGAAGAAAAGCCACCGAACAAAAGCCCCCGTGAAAACGGTTTCCAAACTCCCAAAAAGTGGACCAAAACGCCGTAACCACACTCACAGTTGGGAGAACTCCCAGTAGAAGTCACTGTACCGTTGCCCTTGCCCTCGTCGCGTTTTCATAAAGTAAATTGATTTCTCTTCACCCTTCTCGAACTACGTCAGATATTTTACCTCCTCTAGGGAGGCACCGCAAGGGAAAAGGAAACCGCCTAAATCCAAACACTGAACGTGAGGAGCCGGCTGCTTCCGACCAAACTTCCCGCAGGACGAAAGTGAAAGAGCAACTAATTTTGTGCACAATTTAAGATAAATGACAGCTTCTTTCAGGGTGAACTGAGCGCGTCACATGTGACTGTCACCACCACTAAAAACCCTCCATCGCTCGTCTTTTCAAGCCCACGGTGTTTTATCGCTAATGGAAGAACCTTCTCCTCGACCTGTGGGTTGGAGAGACGGTACAAAGGAAAGAGAAAAATCGTGCCGTTTGTTTTTCCACACGAATCAAGAAACCCACATTCACGGTTTAGAGGCAAGGCTGTGGTGGCTCGAATGTGGTACGATCATTTCTGATTTCTTCCGCCATGCACTGGCGGATAGACCTGGACACGTCAGACAATGGATTCAATTTCCCACCTCCGAGCGCACGAATCTGGAATGAAAAGAATCGTAGATTCGCCCGACTTCTGCCACTGCTGCTCCTCACGTTCGAATGATTTATGATCATCCCGTGGCGTGTGGAAAGTGCGTGAAAACTCGGAAGGAAAAGAACGCTGAGCGGGATTTTAATCTCAAGAAAGGGACTGGCACTAGGCATTGGGACCAAAAGGAAAGAGCTTACCGTCAAAACGCAACAATTATTAATGTGAACCTTCTGGAACTTTGAAACGTACAGTCCAAAGAATGAAGAGGCATGAAATGTATTATCCGGTACATTAAAGGGACTCGTTGTGTAAGCTACATAACATATTTGCGGAAGGACGTTACAACTAACACATCATACAATTCTAACAATGATTCTAGATTCTGTATGGATTCTGCACCAACTTTCCAGACATAGACCCCGTAAAAACGGCTTCCCAGCTCATTGCGACACAGCCTTATCAAAACCAACGCTATCCGGTCTCATTATTTTGTCGTATCGGGAGTTGTCGAGAACAAAACACACGATACCGAAAACGTCCGGCACAAAGTTGTGCCACCACTAAAATCCTTCCAATGGGAAGCCTCCAGAATGCAACCGCCAGGAATGAGAGCAGTTTTGGCCAATTTTACATCCATACCCCCGCGCGCTCGCCGCTCCGCCCTATCTACCTCAGAAGCTATCAGACTTCGGATGTAGGATTGTGTTGCAGAAATCAAAAGAAGTAAAACATAGCACTCTCGGCAAAGGAATAGAATTAGACGCCCAAAACCTCAAAAATGCACTTCACTCTTTTCCTCCCGCTAGCAATGTTGCTTTTTATTATCTTCTTCCCCTAGGAAAATATTTCACTCCACCCAGGGGCCAACTTCTCGGGCCGCAAAAAGGCACTGCGCTGTCTACTAATAAAATGAAACTAAACTCGAGGACAACAATTCGAGCTTGTTACGGAGGGCTTGCCCGACACATAAGCTCCACCGAAAAAGTTCATCTGCAAAGTCCCGACAAAAGCTGCGCTAAACCTTTGACCGAACGGGCGGGCGTCCGAAATAGGGCTCAATTTTCATCCAACCGAGAGATACGCTTGCTTCGTCCGGCAACAACTTCCCTCGAAACAAAGTAACACCAAAAAAACATGTACGCCTTGCTCGCTACATATCATAGAAAAACAGGAAATCAATTAAAAACTTCCCTATTCAGCCTACTGCACTGCAGGAGGGTGGATGATTCCTGCAAATTCAGTTTCTTGTTTAGCAGTGAATACGAGCAACGCCATAAAAGCGACAGCTCGGTACAGATACAGGTGCAACGACTAAACTTTGAAACTAATACACCAGTTCGGTCGTTTGGAGTGCAATTTTAGGCTTGATGATGTGATAAAACTCCAGTCATTCAAATGAAATGATAGTAATTTTTATATTTAGGTTAAAGCGATGTCTGCCATAAATGAACATGAATCCAAACTAACTGTAAATATATAAGCGCCATGCGTATTACATATCTTCAGGGGTATTTCTTCAGTGCACTCTGCAAATTTGTTGTTTACTCATTCAATCATTTAAAAAACAATGCTAGCAGTATAAATGAAAAACATTCTGATTTCCTGGATTAACCAATTAAATTAACAACCATCTCTACAGTTTTACATGTTTTTACACCAAAATCAATTTGCAACCAATAAAACATGACCATAATTGTTCCAGGCAAACCAATCAAACTCATCGTAGCTCTGGCAATCGAAAATTGCCATTTTCAATTGCTTAATACGAAGCCGAACAACTCGTCCTCGGAACTGCAATTCGGATCAAATTCGTGTTAGGATGAAGCTGCAGAGCTGCAATGAAAACCAGCTCAACACCATTTGACTTTTACCCTAATAACCTGATATCTGCAATATCGAACGCCTACCCATCCGTTACTGCTGCAGTTCCAACTACATCAGCTGTCGATATTGGTGATTTGTTCCAATTTCAACCACCTCCTGCACACCCAAGCATCGTTGCCATTTCTGCAATTCCAATCCCTCCCTTACGAATGGATGTTACTATACAACACACAAAAACGATCGCCCATATCGGAAACATATCGGTAAAGATTTAAGCCCTCGTGCCACTCCTAACCCACTGTACCGAGACATCGCAACATCGAATTGAGCTGTAATGCTCAAATGTTGCCTTGATTGCGGCGTTCCTAGGTACCACAGCGCTCTTGTAAATCAGATTTACAACACCGATACACCGGGCACCCATACTACCGCACCTTGCACATTGTGCTTCACAATCGATTTATCAAAATTTAATAAAGTACTGAGCTGAAGATCCGAAAGTCCGCATCCCTGCTCATTCTCATACCAACTCGTTTTGCAGATTCCGTCTTTTCAAGTCAGGGGCAAAATGGTTGGAGTGTTCTTTATTCGTACTGACGATGCATCTCTCTGACGAAGGCGAACGGGATGGCTCGGAATTGGTCCTGATGACATGTCGAAACCGAAGACCCACCGTACGGTAGTCACCACTTGGTTTCACCTTCATAATCCGGATGGATTCTTGAGCCAACTGTGCTGCAGAATGGGATTTCTTGGTTCTCTTTTCCCTCGGTGCTCGACACTGGGTGCCACGGGCGGTCTGCTGAGAGTTCTCCGGCGAAAGGCAGCTAACAAGGAAAGCTTAAGTGCACTTGCAATAGAGCGGCAAGACTTGCGTAACGATTTTGATGTCGTTTCGATATCAAGATGCACTGACTTCCACAGCTGATTCAAGGTTAAGCTTAGTGCGGAGAAAGTCCCGTATGGACTTGATTATTTGTGTAATTCTAGACCGGCTTATAGCTCACCCAGGCCAATCAGCATTATCTTTATAGCTTTTCACTCACTGTTAAATCCCTTAAATGCCGAGCAGCTCTTGAACAATTGCTTTCTAATCTAGCAATGCGGCCATTGATACGAACATAAAATGCTAAAAATTATTTGCGACATTCTTTTTCGGCCTGTCCCTGAGGAAAACCAATTGCCTGCCTCATTCCTGATGTATTGTAGCATTGCCATCGCTTGGCGTCCATCCGCAACGAGTAAACACACTATATAAAAGGTACACAAAAAAACAACAACTTTCACCTCTCTTACCACACCCCACTGCAAACGGCGGCGTGGTGAGGTGAAGGTAAATAGATTAGAAAATTGCTGACCGTGAAATTACTTTCACCCGATGACAACTCCCTCAAGACAGGCCCGTTATTAGTCAAGCCACCTTCTCCTACTAGGTCCGCTGCAAGCCTTGCACCGTCCAGGGCGTCTATTAACGTTCGGTCAGTAGCAAAAGGATACACGCTCCAAGCCTCCCGCTTCGACTCCTTCGGCTTTCGTTTTAATTTGTTTCTGGGGATTATTTTTCGGCGTTTATCTTGCAGTGCGATGGGACGAGGACGAAACTATCCAATTACTATGCTAACGCTCGTCAGCCATGCGAATACTTTCTTCCCATTTCTTGGCCACGGTTCGCTGGGTGGCTGATTTATGGCCCATTTCTTTCGTGAGGTCTAGAGCTCTGCACCTTTGAAACGAAAGTTACAAAAAGCTGGAAGGTAAAATGTCACTACAATTTTCGAAACATTGTGGTAGAGTACTTGCGAGGTCGTACAAAGCACATCATCATCATTATGCCCATCACTCTTCAACTACGCCGCACAGGACACCCCGTAATGGAAACATCATTTACAATCCAGAACGAACCAGGAAAAACGTCAGATACTCTTCACCGTAGGCGAATAATTGAATGTCCATTGTTCACTGGAGTGAGTGTGTGTCGTCAAACTCAAAGTAATTTCACACCTCCTCCCAACCCGACAGGACTTCCTTCTGAGGAGTTTATTCACAAGACCAACCAGATGGCCAGATTATCTAGCCATGGCTGATACTTGCAACTGTGTCTACATTGTGTCACAGCGCGCTGTCACCAAGAACAAAGTCGTGCTTTGAATGTAGGCGTAAGAAAAATGACAACCATATCTCGCACTGAAGTGCTTTCTTTGTAGCCCGCAACGAGAAAAACTCGTAAAAGCATTGTCCCCGAGGAAAAACCTTCAACTCTGGTCAAATGGAAAAGGTTTTTTTTCCTTTTCTCCGTTCATTGCTGCACAAGGAAATCTTTACCAGTAATTGATAACTTACTTAAGTTTGTCATTCTTTTTATCCCGTTGTGTCTCTGCTGTGTTTGCTGAATGGCTAACAGCGTAGTGGTCAAACGACCGGGCAGTCTTCCGCAAGGACATCGACGGAAGAAATCCCTAGCGGAACAGTTCATCATTTTCCGCTGCGTAGCCTAATGCGCTGCGGAATGCCTCTTTGATGTCGGTACATGCCCCCGGATACAGCAGACTTGCGAGAAATGGCATTTGTGCTGATTGTTTCTAAGACGTTGCTTCACCCATCCTACCCGCCTAAACCAACACACAGCGCAGGAAAGTCATCTTGACCAACATAAGCACCGCAGCTGGCCCCCGGAGGGCATTTCCTGGCGCTTTTGTCGTCGCGCAGTGGGAAACCTTCCAACGGAAATGGCTACATTTTGCAAAACGGGAGCTACTACACTCTCCCCAAACGCTCATTTACGGCAGGATGTTTGCGGTATAAGGCGACACACACAGCTGCGCCCTCGAGCTATCGAGGCATCCTTCCGGTCGCTATGCTCCAATGCTCCATAGAACAATCACAACAGAGGGAATGATTTTTGTTTGTTATGTTTTAAAAACCACGTTTAATCACATTCACAATGCGGAACAAATTGCCACGGCACGACACGACACGTGCTGTTCGTCAGGCACCGTCCATCGCTAGCTGGCGGTCGTTCTTGCGCCATCGATATCACAGCAGCGATGCCTTCTCGCGATGGTAGCACTCCACCGCCCGGAATGCCGTCTCGCAGCTGTCCTCCACTTCGACGCCAGTGCTGCACTTCTTCACCAGCGCTTCCACCTTGGACTTTTCGCGGTTCAGCGAGAGCCGCTCGATGGCATAGTCGTTCTGCAGCTTGCCCGTCGCGTCCATGAAGTTGGCCTGCTGCAGGAAGCAGCGCAGGAAGCACTTGGTGTCGGCATCCACCTTCGAGAAGTCACCGTCCCGCAGGAGAATCAGATGCTCCTTGTTGAGGCTCTTGTGCTGCTCCAGACATCCGAGCGCGAATCCTTCCGCCTTCTTCATCTGGTCGTCGGTTAGCGGCTGTTGGGAGGAGGAAGGTTTGTGATCCAAATTTAAGGTAACTACCCAGTTCCATCTGCTTCTTTGGAGCTCTTCTACTCTACCTGTGCTGCAACGCAGACAGCAAGCAGAACGGTAGCCAGCAGTAGCTTCATCTTCACGAATAGTCTAAACCAAACTAATGCCTTCCAAAGAACCTCAAGACCCTTTTTATAGGCCAGCCAAGCCGCGGTTCGGCTCGGACACACTCACACACATACAGACCAACGTAATAATTCGTTCTCGAAGCGTAGCCCACAATCATACTCATCAAATGATGGGCAAATAATTACTATCTGCGCATCAGATCGGCCACCATCACAGAACGACCTTCAACTACATTCGGTGTGCCATCGTGATTCCTGCATGCGATCAACGTCACGGCACTTTGTTGTGATTCGATTGTGTGTCCCCTTCCCATCGGCTTCAACCACTTTGCTACATGACGTAGACACTGCCAAGACCGCATTGCCCTCCTCCACTGAAAATGAAACCGAACGGTAGCAGAAAACCATGTCCAACAGCCCATGTCTATTACATTTCGGTGACGGCAATGATCCGTCTTTATTTAACGTTGAATTAGTCAAAAGTCATTCTTTTTTGGTTTCACGTTGCACTTAAAGCTAGCGGGAGGTCAACAAGCGACACGAACGGCACAAAACTCATCCTAAGTTGCAAAAAAAAAACTCTTTAACAAACACAACACAAGCCTATACACGGTAATCAGATGCGTTTCAGTCCGGTGCAGCTACTCGAGTAAAACATGGGTAGCCGCAAAATTGACCATGGCCGTGATCTTCCGGAATCGTTACGGTCGTCCACGGCCGGCACACGCTTAAAAGTTGGTTGAGACCCACTCCGAGACGGCAGTTTCGTGGATGCACTGGTACATCTCGAACCCCGTAACGCACACCGTCTGGCCGAAACGATCGATGCAGTTATCGTACACTGCTTGAGCCTAATTTTAGGAGGAAAATGAAATATGTAAAAGCTTGTTTAAGAAGAAGGAGCATGAGTATGCTTTTTTCTTTCGTAACGTACCCCCTCCGGCTCCAGATACCGACCGGCGAAACCGATGATCAGCGTTTTGTTGTAGGTGTAGTCGTCGTACATGAAGCCCGACTTCTTCATCAGACACTCGGTGAAGCACTGGAATGGCAATCAATATATTAGCCATTGTGTCAAGAATTAGACTATCCCTACGTACCTCAATCAGGGGATCCCGTTCAGTAAAGTCACCGTACTTTAACGACACCACAATATCCATATCCATCTCGAAGTCTTTCGTGCAGTGATCTATTGCCCCTTTGAAGTCTTGTGCAAGCTGTAAAGACCACGATGAATCATCACACAATAAAAATGATAACCATACAGGCATCTTCGCTTTGCTTCGTCGCACTTACACAGCTTCTCGCAGCCATCAGCAGCAGAACCATCCCCAATAAGCACCCACTCTCGAAAGCTCCCATCACTTAGCACTTTCTCCACTCGCAAACAAGACGTATTTCGCGCAATTTGTCACACTGTTGTCGCTGGCAGTAGTACCGCACTTGACCCGCTAACCTTGTTGTCGTTGCCGAATGTGTACACGCACGCACGCGCGCTCCGTTGTCCAGCGATCGATGGTTCAAAGCAGACTGGAACCGGACTCCGGAAATCTTCTTCACAAGACGCACAACGCGCCGATCGTGTGCTTTCTTTTCTTTCGACCTCCATTCTTTCACCCTGCCTGAATGGGGAGGGCGATCGTTACAAATATATCAAGCCCCACGAGGGACGGACTGACACCAAACATATGCGTGAGAAGATCTGTTTCGGCGCCCCTTGACTACCGGTTTATTTTCCTTCTCTCTTCCTCGCTTGCTACACCTTTTTTGCATCCGTAGTGATCAGATTGTGGGTTGGGTAGGACCGGGCGTGAAATGTAGGAAACATAACGGTTCTACCGATGCTCCCGATTGCGATCAATGAGCCGCTCGCGGGCATTCGTATGGATTGCCGATGCGATCTCTTCGGGTTTGGAATACATTATGTTCACGGGGGTGATAAGCGATACTTTTTGGGCCATTTTTAGTTTACCAGACGACCGTTTTCGGACCACCTTAATCAGGGAGAAGGTTCAACACAAAACTGTACGGAAAAAGGTTTATTGACAGATGTTCATCAGCTTATTTTTGGCTGTCCCACTTCTTGTTAGCATTCTCGTAGATGCACTGGTACACATCGAACGCCGTGACGCAGTACGTTGGCGTTAAGTTTTCCGTGCAGTTTTTGTACACCACCTCGGCGATTTCCTTCGAGACGAACCGTGTCATGAATCGCGTGATAGTGTCGCGGTTGAATGTGAAGTTGTCGTTCATGAATCCTGCCCGTTTCACAAAGCATTCACCAAAGCACTGTGCAAAATCAAAAGTTAATTCAGTTACCTTCTTCGCACTGGTAAAAGCTTCAGTCGAACCTCACCTCAATCAAAGAGTTTCTCACGGAGAAATTACCAGCGCGCAGCGCTTCAAACACACTCGGTTCGATTTCAAACTCATTCCGGCATCTGAAGTATGATCCCAAAATATCTTGCCCATACTGTTGGAAAAGGAGATGGCAGCATCAGTTGACAGGATCGTGATGTACTCTGGAAGGTTTACTTACGCATGAACGCACCAACAGCACGATCGTGCATCCCGCCAGAAGCCGCACCATATCCAGCCGAACCATATTCACCTTCCGATAGTCAAATTTAAACTGAAGCAAGCGGTAAGATGCTGGGCTGGATATCGAGGGCATATTATTTTCGGGTGTGAAGTAGCACGAATGAAAAACCTGCCCTGATCCCACAGGGTGCCTTCCAAGACAAACTCCGACATCGTTTAGAGAGCTTCGGGAACCATACACGTACAATAAACTTTCTCCATCGTTTCAAGGTGCAAGATTTCGGTTTATTAGAGTTTCTGGTTAACCCTTTCCAACGGAGTGCACAGATCTGGAGGGAAAAGCTTGTGATGTGGATAGCAGAAGACGATTCATTCGTAGCGGGAATGGGAATCGATGTCAGCCTCTTAGAACATCAGTGTGGCACGGTTTTCCATGTAGCACTGCAGCAGACGGAACGAACGCTCGCAGGCATCCGGTCCTTCGTTGTTGCGACAGCGAGCCACCAGCTCCTCAGCCTTCTCCTGTCCATACTCACTGGCCAGCTTCTGGGTCAGCTCCTCCGTCTGTATGTTGCCATCCTGATCGACGAACCCGGCGCCCTGGAAGAAGCACTGCACGAAGCAGCGCGTGTTGCGATCGGCATTCTCGGTGTCACCCGATCGTAGCCGGTTCACGTCATCCTCCGTAGCGCCCGTCTGCTGCATACACTTTCCCGCCAGTTGACGGGCGGCCTCACGCTGCTCCTCGGTGATGGCGGCCTGCAATGGCACCAAGCTGTCAGGTAAAGCATTGCGGAGCAGTGCTGTATCAACAACGAAAACTTACCACGGCACAGGCAATGAACGCACTGGCCAACACTAGACAAGCGATGGTTTTCATGGTAGCGGGAGGGTTTTGCTTTAGCCTTTGGAAGTCGACACTGAGGTATGATGCATTCTGAGACGCGTCGGAACGTTTTTATACTGTCATAAAAGTTTGATAAGGGCGCAGCGGCTAAGTTATTGCTTCGAATGGGCGAAGTTATTAAGGAAAGTTTAATGAAAATGTATTGCTATCGTTGACAAAAGCAATTATTACCGGACTGATAAGGCGGTAAATGCCTTTAACCTCATGATGGTGTATTTATTCCAGTGAAATTAAATGTCATCAGGCTTTTAACAAACTGTTAGAGGTTATTTATTGAAGTTTGAAAAAAGGTATTCCCAAACTTTCTTATTTTAATTTATTGGACACCTAAAATAGGTCATTCAATACATCTTCACCAAACCTCATTTTGATCGAAGATTCGTTTTCCCATTACCCAATGTCGTGGTTGCCCCCAACTGCTGCTTTAAAGTACTGCATTGAAGAATGATAGTTCCCAAAAGGATATTGATAAATAACGCTTCTTTCCGTTTTCCATTGCCCCACCTCAAAAAGGTATGCGTAACGAACAATTTTCGCACAGCTTTTCTTCGTTTTCTTCCCATTTCTTCCATCAATGAAAGTGCGTTGTTCCTCTCCCCCTTGGCAGAAGAAAAGCATTCTTCATTCACTCCATTCGAGGAACGTCACATCGTTGATGAACGATTAGCGACCAATAAACGCTTCCATTGCGCTATAATTACACCCCGTACGTCATGCAGCTCCATCAACCCATCAGCCTTGGACCACCGCCGACACAAACCGGTTGAAAAAAGGTCGTAGATTAAAATAGAATTAAATACACTTTGAAAGATAACCCTCCAACTGTTCTGCGTTGAATAATGGAGTCATAAAGAAGAAAAACAAATGAGCGACTAATGAAAATATAATTCCAATCGTCATGCACTTTTCCACCTTTTTATAGGCGGTGTGGTAGAAAACGGAGCTGCTCTTTTCAAAACGGAGTGCGTGCTGGATGGAGCCACACCAGCTGATGGGTTCAAATGACCATCAGCAGTGCTATTCCCGCGCGCCGTTCCTGTCGACACGTGAGTGTGTGTAAATTACCATGCCGGAAGCTAATTGAGAGAACGTTTGATGGAACAGTTGCATTTTCGTACCATTCCGGTTCAAATTATTGTGATGGACGTACATGCAGCTGGGAATTTAGAGAGTGGCGCAGATCAAGTTGACCTATATAGTGTCGTGCAATTCGGGAATTCCATCAGACAAGCTTCCCACATCACACACCGAGCGGCAGAGCAGGCTGATGGCTGACATTGAGTCGTACCAATTGACATTCAATTTCCTTCAGCGTTCGCGAAGCTTTGGTCATGGACGATGGTTGAACGATGGTGCCGTGACTAGGATTTTAAATTATTTAGAACTCATTTTCACGCTTCCGCGAGCAATCGATCTGGTCTCGGGGAAGTACCAGGGCATAGGGGAAACTTTAAACTTGCCCCAAAACGTCCACGGCAGCGCGGTGGTGCCACTACCAACGCACAACGGGTGCAATTTATTGTTGTGCATAATTTGTGTGATTATCCAGCGCGACAATAATTGATGTCCCCGCGCGTTCTCTCGCCACGTTCCTTGGTTTGTGTTTTTCACGAGTCTGTTTTGGGGCCAATAATGCCTACTGGGGCTAGACCACACACTGCCAAAATAGGTTGATGATAAACTGCATCGGTTTTTCAGGGGATGGTTAGTTAGTAGGGGCGTGTTTTTCAATCGTGCTTACCCTAATTAAAACTGGTCGGTTTTCCCTTGGCGCCAATCGGTGGTGAAGCGTATAGTACCTTTGGAATGCTTTGTTGCTGTCCATGAATATTGGAAATGACCAACGCAATATGAGAGCCCTTTTATTTTTGAAAACCAAAGAACACATTTTGTTATTTTGCGGAAGATGTTAAAGTTCAAACTTTATATTGTCTATGATTAGGCTTTTTTTCTTTTTCTCTTTCAAGTTTTTTCATTACATTGACAGCTATCAACACACATTAATCTTTTTTACGCTTCATCTGCTTCCGACCTAATCCATTGCCACTTGCCCACCGGTCGGATGCAAGTTGCATCAAGACCGCACCACTTCCCTTCGCAATCGACCAGTCATAGTAATTGCCCTTACAGCAAGACACGTTTTCTAGTTGCGGTAAGCATTGGCCGTAGAAAAAAAAAAAAAAAACACGAGCAGGCGCCATTCCGACACCGACCAGCCTACGATAAAAGTGAATTTCGCGGCAAACCGCGTCAATCACGCGACCCGCGTGACCAGCCAGCTTCGCAAAGGCAGCACACTTTTTACTAGTTCAAGTTCAAGGTCCGTGTCCGTTGTCTGCGGTTCTACACGGGTTTGTACTTTGGCAAGTTAATTATCTATTTTTCCTCATGCTTCTCCCTCTGTCTCTTTTTCTCTTTCCTATCAGTGACCACTTACAATGTAGCTTCCAAGCGGTCTAGAACGTTTCGTGTTAACTTATTGCTAGTTTTTGCCTGCTCCGATGTTGCACTTCCGTTCATCCGGTGTGCTCTATGCACTCGTGGGATGGGGAAGTGCATCAACTTCCCTTGGTGATGACAGCTCGGCACGGCGGTGAACTGGTCGCGGAGGTTGACGGACTCCTCGGCCCGTTAGCATGACGGTGGCCGGGCTGGGTGGGCCACCTTGACGGGTGGTTGGACTCCTTGAGCACGTCAAGCTTTAGAACCCCTTGCCAGGCGCATTAAATCATTCATCTCGAAGCCGAGCCCCGACGCTGGCGGAGTTCTATATAAAGCGACGATAAATCTTCGTTCCAGCATCAGTCATCCACCAGCAGTCGTCTGATAAGTTCTAGATCAAGTCCTCTGGAATCGTAACATCCAACCACCCTCCACCGCCACAATGAAGACTTTCGTCGCCATCGCTGTTGTTGCCCTGGTCGCTGGCACTTTCGTAAGTAGCTCACGGAGGCTCCTATAAAGCCTGTAAGAAAGAGTCTCATTCCCACTTTTCCCCTGCTTGACGTAGGCCCTCACGATTGACCAGAAAAAGAAGGCCGAAGGATACGCGGCCGAGTGCGTCAAGACGACCGGCGTGCCGCCAGAGACGGCGGCCAAGCTGAAGGGTGGCGACTTTGCCGGTGCCGACGACAAAACCAAGTGCTTCGCCAAGTGCTTCCTCGAGAAGGCCGGCTTCATGACGGACAAGGGCGAGATTGATGAGAAGACCGTCATCGAGAAGCTGTCGGTTGACCACGATCGGGCAAAGGTGGAGGGACTGGTGAAGAAGTGCAACCACAAGGAGGCCAATCCTTGCGAGACGGCCTTCAAGGCGTACCAGTGCATCTACACTGCCAAGGGCGCTGTCGTCTAAGGCATCCCTGAAGTATCCGAATTTTTGGTTTTGGTTGGTCAAAATGTGTTTACGAATTATTTATTAAAACTCTGCTTTTGTGATACTTAAAAATGATACGTTTTAGTTATTTTCTCGAAAGCAATACAAGTTGACTTTTGTCAGCATTTTGCTTTATTAAGGCTCCTAAAAAAATTCGTTCATTCCAAGAAATGAAGGTCCTTTTCCGAAAAGACCCTCTTTTCAATAACATCCCCTAAGAACAAGAAAAGTAATTTGAGTGACACACGTTTTCGATCGGTTTTGCTGATGAAAAGCTTCCAAACTCCGCTTCCAACCACAAATTGCTAAACATTCTACATCCCATGCTCTCTTTCCCCACTGAATCGATTGCCTTAATTAGCATTGCCAAAAAGAAAACTGTCAATTCGTTCAATCAGAAAGGCATTCGCATTGGTAGGCTGCCATCGAAAGTCATCCTTTTATCCCCGAGCCGTACCGTCCCGAACCATCGTTTCATGTTTTACATTTGTGGGTTTATTTTTTGCGGTACATTTAAATTTGCCTTTCAACTTGGAGAACGAACACCATCAACAACCGAAAGCCCCCGACCGAAGCCCGCAAAGGAAGGAGAAAGGAAACCCCGCAAATGGGAAAACCTTCCCATCAATCAAGACCAGGGAACATTTCAACATTGTTGTCGTGACATCAGCACCGATAAGAAACTAATCAACCGACCGTGTGTGGGGAGCTGCAGAGCTGGTTGGATGGATGGATGTGGTGTATCGAGTCCGGGCTGATGGTTTACCGCCTGTTGTTCTCTCACGAGAAATGAAGCTTTGGAATACGATTTTTTTTAGCAATTTGGAAGAAGTGGCCATCTGACAGCACAGCTAGTCTGATGTCCATTTCAAATAAGAACTCTGACGGGCCAAACAACCGATGGACCATCTGTGCTGCATATTGATCCATGAATGTGATTTCGTTTGCGTTGATTTTTGGGAATGGTTTGCATTACTTACACAACGAGTTTTGCTTATTGTGAACTAGGAAATAAATGTGTTAGTGTATTTTATTTTTCTTTTGAAGAAAATCCCATTTTGTCTCCTGTCATTGCCAAACTAATCGGTTTCCACCAACAAAACTTTCAGAAAATCAGGTCAATTTTATCCAACTTTCCTACAACTCAAGTACAGTGTTCAGTCGATTATCTTCACCCGTTTATCACATGGATTCCTCGTAATCTGAGTTTCCGCAAAGCAACAGCCAACTCGACCTTTCATCTGACCCAGGATTCCGGAAACATGGAAACACACACACATACACATGCACACTAAACTAAACTAAACCTTAATCAACCGATCCCATCCGGTGGCTATTTGCTCTATTATCAGCCCTCCCGTAGACCTTTTCCTTGCTTCGTTGTTACATCAAATGCCTTCTAATCGATCACTACCAACCAGATGGACGGTGGAGACGGTTGCTTGGAAAATTGCAAAATTAATTCCATTCGAATCAATTTGTAAATGGCACATCATTTGTCATCAGATGTCGCCACCGTCCAGCGGGAAGCGATCGTCCGCACACCTGCATCGCCTTTCGTCCTCATCCCAACGATCTCGAACGCCCCGTAACGACCCAACGTGCGGTGTCGCGGCGGACTAGGACTACCTTGTCGTTGAGCCCAACCGCTGGACACACGCTCGTAAACATAACCTCAAACGACCACCCCCGTGAATCCATGACACCAGCTGTGGCAGACCGATGTGTGTCCGTGTCTACCGGGCCCACCAGCACACCGTGCTCCGAACCACGGAAACGGGCTCGGATGATGAAGATACAAGTAACCATTTGATGAGTCTTGGTCGGGTCGGCCTCCAAACGTCCCTACACTTCCCCGTCCGTCCAAAACCGGAAAGACCAGATTGAATTAGACTTGTCGTGTTTCGTTTAATTTACCTTCGCCTGAATTGATTAATTATGCCATTTTCCTGGCCCTTCGCCCGAACCGATCCGTGTTTTGCCAGATCGGCAGCAACATGTTACCTCCCACGGTACTGACTTTACTTTTCGGCGTGCGGAATTGGAACCGTTTCCATTAAGGCGCAACGAGCAGCTCGTGTCGCAATATGTATATATTTCATCAAGATAAAACGCTTACCCCGAACGCTCACCCGCTTCAGATGCGACCGGGTTAACGGTGATGGCCGTTGATAACTGGTAGGAAATAACATGTCAAAGTTTCGGTGCCGTGGTATGATTTTGATCTTGCGTTAACCCACGACGAGCGGGAAAGTCAACACACTGCCGCAATACAATTTGAGCTGGGCGTTCTGTTTTTCCTTCAAATCCTCAACCGCCGGTCGTCGCACTTTACAAGCCCAAGACGCTAAGCCATGGAAAAGTCAAGAGGGTAAGTGACTTGGGATGATATATTCAGTGACAGCCAGCCGAGCTTGCAGACACACCTGTAACCCGTTCGCAACCAATTGCCAACCAAAGTTGTAGAGTTGGGTAAATATTTTAACAAGCAAGATGAGACCACTCATCGACCACGTTCGCTGGCAGCGGTAAGCACGTTTGGCCCGCAGTGGGAACTAATTTCCTAAATGGACGTCCGTCGAACGTCCGTCTAATCGTCACCTTTTACCTTTGACCTATCGGTTGGGAAGATAAATCGTTGCAACTCTCTCTGCAGGTTTATGCGACGAAGCTGCATCTCCTTTGCAGAAGAGCAGTCAGTTGGAATAGATAACCTTGTGTAAAAGGGTTGTAATCTGTCGGATAGTGTTTATCCAAACGATATGGTTTTGATTGAAATTTTCAGAATTATTTTATCAATCACGTATGTATTCTAAGCGACGCGTGAGCTACACGATACAGAAATGTAAAAATGCCGTGGTTTGAAATGCATATTGCATTCTTTCAGGTGAGCTGAGCTACTTTGGAACTTCATACAATTTGAAATACAATCCACTAGTCATGTTTTATAATTGCTCTGTGTTAATCAGCTTCCATTAAGCCGAATTGCACATTGCAGAAGCCCTAGAAAACTTTTCAGATCCGCTCCATCTGAACCCCATCTAGACACCTTTCCAAGAATGATTTTTTTTTTTATTCTGTTAGTGACGGCCAGGCCGTATTGTGTGACTTAGTGTACCCGTCCATATCAAGATTGTAAATCCTGCGTATGGGGGGTGGTTGTGATTAAGTGTACCCATAGCAAGATAGTCACAATCCTGCGTATGGGAGGCCGGCAGTGGTCCGAATGAGATTCGAACCGGCGACGGGCCTTTTGACAGCCATACGCCGTTACCACTCGACCACCGAGCCGGCCTTTCCAAGAATGATACAAAACATAAAAATATTTTCAGCACCACTCTTACCCCTAACACAATCACTACAACAATTCATCATTGAGAAATAGCCCAGTTCCGGACATTACTTTACTTGCTCTACCTGCGCACAGAGAGATAAAATGAAAATATTTATTTCCATACCATGAATCATAAATCCGCTTTGTTTTCCCCCTTTAGCACTCGTGAGCAGTGCAAAGTTGTTTTTGTTTTTCGATTAAACCTATCATAATTCCAATGCAAATGATGATGCCCCACCTTCGCATCACTTCCACATCGGAAGGTTACTCTCCATCTCGCTTTACTATCATTGGCGGCCACACAAGGGCTGGGAGTCGAAGATAATGCTGCTCTAGCCTTTGGAACTCACCGCTTCATTGTGCCTATTGTTTTTACGGTGAGAAGGAAAAATCGAACATCTCTCATCAAGGTTCTAGTGGGAGATGTTGGTATAAAAATGTATGAGCAGCGCGTTCTCGACCGATACTCCAGCAACAGGTGCGATAGAATGAAGTTCTTAGTGTTTGCCTTTGTGTCAAGTGTGGTGTGCTTAGAGGCATTCGCCAATGGTGCAGCAGCAGTAAGTGTTTCGATGAGAGAACGTGGACTTAAAGTCATTCTTTCACATTTTAATTATTTATCCTAAAAAGTCTCCGCCAGATCTGGAAGATGTAAGCAAAATTGCCAATGGAGAAGCATTCGCTTTGGAGTGCCTAATAGATAGTGGACTCAAGCTGGACTCGCTGGCTTCCCTTTCCGCGAAGGATCTGGACACAAATGGAAACAAAATTAAGGTAAGATCCTGAGCACCAGGACCCTGACCAAGCATTAACCTAACAAATCATGTTCTCCCACAAGTGTTTGGTGAAATGTTTCTTCGAGAAAACGGGCTTCATGGACAAGGACGGTAAGCTGCAGGAGGCCACCATCACCGAGCAACTGTCCAAGTTTATGCCCCGGGAGCGCATCGAGTCGCTCGTCAAAAACTGCAACTTCCAGGAATCGGATGCGTGTGAGACAGCGTACAAAGTGACCGAGTGCTACTTCCAGAACAAAGCGGGACTGTTCTAAGTATGTTCCGCTTCGACCGGAAACCATGTGATAGCGTCCACGTGTGGTTGCAATGTGTGGTGTAAGCGATCTGTTGAATAAAATACCGCCAGCAACAGTTCAGTGCGGTATGTATGATCGGAGTCGCCAGTGTTTACGTGTTTGGATGTCGCTTAGTAAGATGCTCTGGTATGGGTTGCGTTGAAAACGCTAATGAGCCAGATTAAATGCTTGCCTGGAGATTGTACAAAAGGTGGAAAAAGAGTATCTTTGCGTGATAGTAGTTCTCATTAAAAATTCATAGTGCTTTGTTATGAAACGAAGGCAATTTGTGCGCTTCTCGCAATCGCAATTTAGAAGGTGCTTTACTTTTGTCTCGATTGGAAAAGCTTATTATTGTCTGTGAACTGCTTAGCAAATAATAATCATAATAATAGCTAATGACGTGTTGATTAGCATTCGCTAATGAGTGAGGAAACCTGTCAATCAAGTGTTAGAAATCGCGTGTCTGTGGGGAAAGTAATCATAAATAAAAGTCCTTTGCGCAGTGCAGATTTGACGAAGTTATGAGTAAATTTGATTGTCATCTCCAAAGCCTTTAATTTACGTTCTCTTGTGTTATATTGTGTTCACAGGATTAATCCTTTTCGTCAGCTATAAACTGTTGATCCAATTACAACGATTAATGTAGCTGATCTTCTTCGAACAAACGGTTTACAATATGGTAATCACATTCTATGCAGCACATAAAACCAAGACAAACTGCCTAGAATGGCTCAGTTTTGTTCACTCCGGCTACATTTTTCAATTAACCTTTCAAACTTTACTACTGCCGGATCCGACTTGTGAGGCTCGTTTCCATTAATGGCAGACGACGCGCTGTTCCAATAGCTTTCTCCAAGTCCCTTGCAAGACATTATCATAAAATTTGGTCTATGATTCAATCTCCAACCCGGGTTTACTACGGCTTTAGGCAAAATGTACATGCTCATTTCCCGGGCGCTCCATCCGCTTTTGGTGATAAATTTTAACACCGTTTGTTGAGACAACATCGAAGCTTTCGTCCTTTCAGGAATCATCCCACGGCCACTGTTTATGAGCACGTTTTCTTAATGGAACAAACATTTCAAAAAAAGGGATCTGATTTGCTCGCAACGTCTCCGCTCGCTGTCTTGTCAGATTGACAAATTTGTCACACATTTTATAGTTATCGCTCATAATTCCGATCGCATAGATCGGAGGAAAATAAATCCCGAAAGTGATGTCGCTGACGCTGAGAGACGCTGGAGAAATGGTCGTAAAAAAGATCAACTTGAAACCTAAAACCTCTGACACAAGATGGATTTCGCTAAAGCCAACAATGGGTGCAAACTGTGTCCTTGTTGTCCTAACTCAAGCTCTTCATAAAGGACAGTGACACGTCGAGCGAAAATAAATCGAATTTTAAACCATCGCGCGGACCGCGTGCCACAGCTCATAAACCATTTATTAGTTTATCTTGTAAGCGTTCTACGAACGGAATGGTTAACGTATTCTTCACGCGCACCAAATCTCCTCACCACCCGGACAACGTCACTCAGTGTGTGAGGTTTATTAAAACAGCATTCTTAATTCCTGTACAAGTGGATGAGAGCTCGCGGAAGAAGAACAGTTCTTTACGTTTAATTAAAACTCGCCATGAACGTTCCCTCAGTCCCATATGAGAGATTTGAACGAGATTCGTGTTGCTCCGTCGCCTTTCGCTGTCGAATCGAGTATGTATGAAGCGGTTTTAAGGCGATCCAAGGGAACTATCCCATGCAATGTCTTGTTACCAGTTTCGATAGTACAAAAACATTTTTATACTGTATTTCTTAAACAGTTTGTGCTGTAAATTGCATATCTTTAGGCGAATTTGTGTAAAATTTTTACATGTAAACGAACACAAATTATATTACTTTACCAAAAACGTCCCCTTGTCATGCTCTTTTTATCACCTGCTTTGCCTATCTCGGCAAGGTTGTCAATGGGGCACTCCAAAGGTACGATGAGCTCATCAACCCAGAACGGCATTTGGAAGCTCCCAGTGGAGAGCATCCCCAAAAATCTCGCGAACGTTCCACGTCTAGTGTGCGAACGCGACAATGTGGCACAAAAAGCCACATTGGCACGAGAATGCAAACCCTTCAAACCTTGAATGAGAAAAAAGTCATGCCACTAAAAAACCGACACAGATTCAGCGAGCACACGGGAAAAGTTTTGCTCTTCTGGATTAGATCATAATTAAGACAGGACCCACGGGAGGAAACCGTTGCGGCTTTCCGTGTACGCTGAATGCGAAATTGCTCTCGGAGCGTTGGTTTGGTCTCGGCGCCACCTCCGGCAGAACAAGGTTGTAGGTTGAACAGCCGTTTGAAGTCGCGTGCGTAAGTTTCAAACGGACGACGACCTTCAAACTGTTCTTTAGATGAAATTAATTTCGGTATGCAGAAAGACAGCACGCCAGACAGCATCCCTGGGATGGGAGGGTTTATTTGTTAATCGTATTAAATAATTCGTTACCAGCTAAATTTCGATGCCATTTTCGTGCACACTGTCCCTTAATGAACGACGACGAGAAGGTAAAGCTGTACCCAGGATTATGGAAGTTTACAAACTTTTTGATTATTTTAGCGTAAAGCTAATGAGGTTCGTTTCAGACTGACATTCGAAATGCTGTTCAAAGGGATGCCATAGGGGAGGAGACAGGAATCTCTTCTGAACTGATTCTATCTAGGATTATTTTTTAAATCATTATCTGCGACGCTACAGATATCCATTCTCTTCCTGTTTAACACATTAGCTAAACAAAATAAGATGAAACACACTTAAGGAGGTGAAAGTTACAATCAGCTTAATCAGTTGAATCTACATGCCATCCCTTAGCGTGCCTTACCGTCCTCAGACGCAGACCGTCCAACTTCAAACAATCTCTACCATCGAACAGCGATAATAATTCACAAACTTCAGTACGAGTATCACAAACCATTCCACCATTGAGCTTTCACGTGAAACAATTGGGAAAACCTCTACACCCTTTCCTTCGCTGCAACATCATGAACAAAGCTCCAAAACATAAAAAACGGAAAAAGAATTAGCAACCATGTGCACACTCATTTACCACTTCGCACACCATTGCTCGTTTCGTGAAAGTTCTAATGAGTTCCGGGAAAAATGACGATAAGACTGCTGGGCGGAGAGCTCGCTTCTTTCAGCATTTGCCGAATGTAATAAACAATATATCACAGTACCGCAAACAAATGATGTCAAATTAATCGCACCACCTTCCAATGCTCGACGCGTCGAGCAGGATAGACGACACTGCCTGTTGCAAACTGCGGGAAAACTCCTCACAAAACATTCCAGGAGCAAGTTTTGTACCCCGTAACGGGGTTTCGCGAAAGTTGCAACACGCTGAAGTTGCTCGCATTTGAGAACATACAATTTGCACCTTACACAGCCTTTCTGGGGCGTTAGGCAAGGAGCAATACCAGCGGCAAGGAGCAGAAGGACTCCCTCACAAAGAAGCAGCATAAATTCTCATTTTCGCCAACGGCATCAGTTCGCTTTTGTGTTTGTTAAGCTTATCTCTTCCTCGAAGGATATAAAGCTCACGCCACAGTGCTGGTTAAGAGTGGCAAGAAGAGTGCAAAGCAGCGAAACGGCTCCCTTTGTCCGCTCAATGAGTGCGAAGGAGCGAAATCGAATTAAAAGTTTTGCTCCCCGAAAGCCGCCGTGCCTCGTTCCCTCCTGTCTGCTGCCCTTACAAAGTCCCTCAAAATTCGCTTCTTCTACGGAACCCACGGTTGGGAAAATTATCGAATGCCTCCACCGGCGTCCCTACTGTCCAGAAGAGTCACCGACTTTTTTATAGCCACCGGCAAGAACCCAAAAATTTATTCAAATTTAATATGTTTATGTTTGCACTTTTCGTTCACCACCCCTTCCTTGGGTGACTATCTTCCGTCTCGGTGCGTCTCGCACGATTTTTTGGTATCAAAACGAGACCAAAAATTTAGTAACTAAACTGTGTTGATCTCTTTCTCTACCTCGTTTTCTCCGACTTACAAAGGTCGAGGGGATGGTTACCAAACAGAGCCCAAACAAGCTCCCGGACAACACCGAAAGTAGTTCAATTACAGATTTATTGTAGTCGTCGCAACGCGTTGTGTCTACGCCCAAAGGGACCTTCAATGATTTTGTTATACTTCTCTCAGAGTTTGGAGAGTTGCTACAATGGCCTGAGCTTCCATCTGCTACACGTTCGGTGCTGCATATCTGCCACGAACCGCCCAAAGTACCGTGGGAGCACTTTTGGAAAATTAGTCAATTTTGTGTTCACAATATTTTGTGGGCCCCGTAATTTGGCACATCCTGTTGAACAACTCACTGGTCAGAGTGGGGAGGAGACTTTTTGGTTAACTACGAAACACAACAAACTCCACCCTTCTGCTGCTGCTGCTGCTGCTGACAGGCCGAAACTCCACCCCGGAAGTCGATGAAAACCGCACCGTATTTGTCATCACATTCAATAGTGTATTAAAGGTGGACGGGATGGAACACAGCATCGTAATGGCCACCGTCGTAAAAAGCCCCACACAGCACTACCCTGTCCCGTTCAAACTGATTGTTATGACGTACACATGGGCAATAAAACTTCCGGGCTTCCAAACATGTTTGCGAGCCTTATCTTCAGCAGACAAGAGTGTTTGGATGAGTTTTTCAGCTATCTGATAACGGGCCGCAAGTCCTCATAATGGCTGGATCACCAGCTTAATGGGGGTCCTTTCCGGTCGGGGACAATACTCCGGTGGGACCAACAGATAAAACAAATAAAATTATGTACACCACGTACAGCCGTCCTTGGAAGTTGCACGTTTTCTTCAATTTCGCTGTCAAAATTTCCTGTTCTTGACGATTTCTGGACCCAAGGAAGGGAATCACAGACTACAAGATTGAATATTATGTTTACAATCTACAGTCCTTGTGCTCTTGATACGCAGATTCACAGTGAATCAAATCAGCAACCCAACAATCTGGTTCGTATTTCATCTGAAACCATTAAAAAGATTTACCGAGTGCTCTACACTGACAACAACCCTCCAGAAATCTTCCAAAAATACAATCCGTAATCCGATACTATTTATAACGGCCAGGAAGATGTACTTCTCAAAGGCGGGGACCGTGTCCAGTTTTGGGGCAATGTCTCTGTTCACAAATTACTTCCCGGTGCTCCACACCGCTGAGATACTCCCCAGGAGTCATAATTTATAGCTGGATCGCTTTCTAAAGGTCAGATTTCTTCACCAAAAGCCGCAACAATCGGAATCTTATGCTGGATTTTTTCCTGCTTCCTCCAAACCTTAGCCCCAGCACAAAGGTATATATATACACTTGATGTCATCATTCTCGAGTGTTTTTGGAAGACAACATTGAAACGAAAGTCTATAAAACATCTCAGTCTCTCTCAGGGGAGTCCTTTGCGTTCTTTAATAAGACAAAGTTGAGTTTGTTGGAATGAAACGGCTAAATTCATATCTTTGTCCGCTCAGTCAATGTCCGTTTCGTGCCGAGCCCAGAGAGAGAGAGAGAGAGATAGAGAAAAGGATTGTAAACGGCATAGTTTCCATCCTGCAAATCTTTTACTTTAGTTCACCGCCAGAACAAAAGACCCAAACAAGAAGTTATCCTCGTCGCAAGGAAGGTGAGAGTAGCTGGAACCAAAGCCCGACCTTCATCCCACTGAACTTTCGCCCTAAACAGGGGACCGATCTGTTCGCGCTTGTAAAGGACCACCGGAACACAACAGTGGGGAGAGAATAATTTTAATTGAAACTTTATTACGGAACCATTTATCTAATGGAAGTCGTAAAATTCTAAAACTCCTGCACGAACGAACCAAAGCCTGGGCCGAGGTGCCGCTCGCGCTCACGCCTTATAAAAGCTAATTCATGTTACGGATAATGAAAGTTCGTTATTGCTGCATTTTGTCCCATGAATGTGCGCCATGATTCAATGGACTGTGGGGGTGTTTTGAGAGGTGAGAGGACATAGAGTCGGCTGGTGTTGTGGTTGGGATGCGCGGAAGTACTCTTTGTTGATTAGCAGCGGGAAAAATGAAACAGCCTCGTTTAGAAAGATGAGTTTGATATCGTCAAACGGATGAGCTCGAGCCAGAGGCTCGAGAAAGAAGCCTTCCGCAGCACGATGAATGAGGTGAAAATGAATCACCAGCAGCCAAGGGAAAAATGGAACCCCTATGACGCAGAACCAACACACACTGCGTACGACAAATGCGTAACACTCGGACGGATTGATGGCTCCGTCATCCATTCAGCTGGAAGGGAGAAAAGATGTTAATGGGACGTAAGACATGTTGCTTTTACTTTCGATTGGAATTGACGGGGAAAACTCGTTGGAGAAGATGAGAACGACAAAGTTTTACCAACTACTGCAAATATATGTCCTACGTGTTGGGTCTTGGAAAACTCACCGATGACGACACCCATACCTTGCTTGTTGCATTCGGACCACGACAGGCCTTCATTCCTATAAAATAACAATTCTTGGCTCATTTTAGTAATATTTTCATAGCGAGGTAAAAAAGAACACAACTAGTGCGTGCTGCACATTCGTAGAAAAAGATGCTTCACTCTGACAATACGTCAAACAGATTTCACTTCTCAGGAAATCACCTATTGTCACCAACAATTTCTTCAGAATTTTCTGAGTTGTATTGAATTGGTTTTCTTTCCCATTTATCGTCTGGACTTGCGTGCTTTGAAGCTCCACCACGAAAAAGGAAAAGAAAATCTCCCCAGCTTTGTGTTACTTCAGGTAGGCTCGGTTCTCTAGTAAAGCTATCCATCTTGCGGAACCAGGTTAAAACAAATAGAATAACATCAATACACGGAACCAACCTGACCGGTTGCCTTCATCAATTTTCCCGTAAACTTCTTCTTTCTTTCCTCCTTTCTTTCGACAACTTGCGCAGAAAAAATAGGAAAAGATGCTTGAAACCGATACCCTACGAATTCGAAGCCCCTCGCAGACGGATGAATTCATTTTTCAAATTTTATCACACATTTTCTAGCCTTATCACATCGACGAGGGGAATCAAAGCCGTTCCATTTTGAGCTAGAAGGAAAGAAAATTATCATCCTCAAAGCATACCGATTTATTCTTTCAACACATCTCTATATCTGCACGCTACAGCTGGAAGCTGCCCCTATTTTGCGAACGAATTCCACCGGATAGCTAGCTATCACCGGAAACTGCCGTCTCGTCTCGTTTAACGAAGCAAAATCAATTTCAACCCTCAGGCGTACCTGAGAGAAATGCGCCACAAGAAGCCAATTCCAACCACCCGAAAACTGCGTTCGATTGCAATTTCTCCCCTCCGACGTTCCCTAAAACGGTGTCCCATTTCAGCGAACCAACGTGGCAAACCTCTCCAAAACCTCTCAAACTCGATCATCATCATTAAATCTCATCATAATCGCATTAGAGAGCCGCAAAACACCTGATGTGTGCGTGTACGAGTCGCGTGCTTCGATCGGAACGCGAAGGGACGAAAAAAAGCGGAAACTTTTCACCCTTCACTATCAGTATCGGCAACCATACAGTCACAGTCAATCCTTTAAGAGGCGAGGAAGCCATTTTTGCTTCCCTCTCGTTCTTATGAATGGATTTTGCAACCTTTCTGCCTACCACCACGTGGTAGATTGCTTTGAGCAGTACACACACTCTCACTAACTTGCTTACTGTTCACGACACCTTTCCCTCCCGAATTTTAACGGCCCGTCAATGCACCCCAGATCGATCCATCCTTTGGGATGGATCTCCTCCAACTGCGGACCAACGAAACCGACCCTTCTTCAGTCGTTTGTCTGCCGTCGTTTGTATAATGCATTAAACATCTCGACGAACGTCTTCATGACGGGAGGCGGTGGTATAGCATTCTTCTCCAGAACGAAGCAGGGTAGCCTCGGGTAGTAGCGCATTATTATTACTCATTCATGCGTACAACGATGTACGTGTCACGAAAAGGTACAACTTTCCTTCCACACTCAAGGGTTTTTAAATATTTTACAAATAAAATTCCACACGCAAAATCAAATTCCGGACGCTCTTGAATGGGGTTTGGTACATTCAGCAAATATGGAATTTGAAATGAAGATCCCAAAATAGGGATACTACGCAATCTATATGCTATTTTACACTGCAAGAGCTCTTGTTTACGTACCATTTAGGAAAGGATTGAAACCTTGTCACACGCAGTAACCTATTTGTCGTGCGCTTTGCATAGCTTTGGGCGTTTTCAATTCACGCTTTTGATCGAACATATCAACTCTCAAGTCGGTCGAACATCACAACTTTGACAAAATTTATGCTTAAGCAACTATTATTCTTACGCACAATACAGCTCTCTTCCCAAAAATACATAAACACCCCAGCTGTCAGAAGACAATCATCACTAATAATCAATGAATGTGATCATTAACGAAGGGTGCTTTAGGGTCGATAGTGTGAGCAAGGGGTTACGATAAAGTTTGTCTTTCCCTTACTTCTACATCATCCCCAAACATCCCACCAACTTTTCGACCCCAGTAGCCAGCACAGTACGAGTTTCGCTTCAAATGAGTTTTACTTTTCTTCGAGATGTTCGCCATCAAAACATTACTTGCTGCTCTTGCCTACACAACAAACACTTTGGCCCAAAAACCATGCTGTGACTTACTTCCATTACAATCAGATGAATCACCCATCCCGGCGCAATAACTCATCAGCCGAAAACCGTTGGCACCGAACCCGTACCGTTGAACTTTCTTCCAATCAAATTATGATTCCGAACCCATCAACAGTCTTTGTCTCGTGGGCAGTTAAAGTGAGTGGGAGCGGTGGGGACAGTAATCTTTTTCTTTGGGACGAAAATTACAAAACTCATCAGCACAGCAGTCCTTCTTTTTGCGTTGCAGTTACTCCCGGTTCCATTCCACCGATAGGGCGACTTCCGGCACAATTCGTAGGGATAACTAACTTTCAATACGTGAAGGCTCCCCTCTTTCTTCAGCGTACTTTTCTCTCTACACGATTTCTTCTTCTTTTAGGGGAGCAATTTTTCATATCCACACCCGGAAGTGGACCGTTCTTTGGAGTTTTCTACCGAACAGGAATTGTCTTTACTGCTTTCGTTTTCAACGAATATTTCTTTTATTTTTCACTTTTGGATTTGTCAAAAAATTGGTTATAGAACTGCAACATTTTCACCTTTCACTGCTTTCTTTGCATTGACAGGTTTCATGATGTTTAAATCAATTTTCAGTCCAAATACACCCCTCAATACGTTTCGAAAAGTAGATTTTAAAACTGAATTGAATTTAAAATATGACAAATACATCCATAGAGAATAGAAACACACAAAATGCTTTAAAACACTTTTATTTTTTCCATCGTAACGAGAAACAATCTTAAAGCGCAAAGAAAAAAATACATCCATGAAAACACAACGTTCCCTTGATATCATCGCTCCAGCGTACACAAACATAAACCGGCGCTTCTCGACTTCTCCCCCCCGGGAGTGGCCACAAAGAAAGATGAAAACTCGCAACCGGAAGCAAACGCACCACCTCGCCAATAATAACAATAACAATAAAAACCAATAAATTCTAATACTTTTCATTACAGCGAACAATTTTGACAGGTCGCTAAACTTTTTAATACACCCCACCGGATTGCAAAAAGGGCCGAAAGAACCGTGGAAGGATGCAGAGAAAATCTGACAATTTTGTATTCTTTCCAAAGCAAGAAAACCCGGAAACTTGCGTCCAACGTCGAGAATTCGACGACGAGGGAATTGAAGCAAAATAGCAAAAGGGGAATGGCGAATAAGCAAGGATTGGAGCAAAGAAATATCTTTCGCTGGGAAATTCCCTACGCAGCAAACCGTCGCTGTCGGGTTTTGTTGGCAGTCCTGGGCCTGGTCTTTTCGGGGTTTTCGAGAGTCACTCTTCCGGATCGTCTTCAATTGGTTTCGGTTCCTCGGCTGGGCCCTCGGGTGGTCGGGACGGAAACCGGAAGCTGACAGTGAACGATGCGAAAACAAAAAACAAAACACAAACAACGGCGAGACTGGAATCCTTTTCCCTTACGATCCCCCCTGCGTCGCGCTTAACTTTCCTCGGCACAAGTCGATATCGATGACGATGATGATGCTGATGACGGTAAAGTGATTTAAGCCTTTTTCTCACTTTGCGTGGAGAGGAGGTCTGGAAGGGTGAACAGGCAAGCAAGATGGAAGCAAAACTTTATCGAGCCAATCGTACCGAGACAAGTTTCTTTCGCAACGGATGTCTCACGGGCACAAATCGGCTTTTCGATGAAGTGGAGCCACATGCCGACAGAATCTACATCGGATCGAAGGGTTTTCTTCCTTATTGATTGTTCATTTACGCCAGCGAAGCGTCAAACTCCCTGGGACGTGAAACAACGCGTCATGACAAATTGCCAACCATCATCATATGCCATCAACTTTAGCGTTCGACTGGGACGCTCGGTGCTGCGACAGTTGCCCCATCGGAAGGTGCTTCATCATTTTGTCAAGAATGTAGCATAAACAACATAAATAACCATCAATAGCGGCATTCAACTGCATTCTGTCGTTGATGTCGCACGGCTAGGACAACTACCTTTTAGGAACAATTGTTTGTTATGGGTCAACTGATGTCAATGACCTCTGGTTTGGTGTTGATTTGGAGCGAGCAGCGTTGGTTTGCTAGCTATAGCAATACGCCTAAAGTTATGCAATTCGTACAGCAAAAATATACGTTTAGTGTAACAAACCTATTCGTTTGCAAAAGAGATCAATAATAATACTTAACTCTTTTCGAAATCAAGACACAAATCTCGTCTAGAACTCAGCTTCTCTTGAATAGGAATTAATTCTCACCACACTAGAACACGTCAAAAGAGCTGACAGATGTGTGGCAAGAAAACAGTACTCAAGTGACATCATATTTTAAGCCAAATACAATTGTTTCGATCTTATTCTCCTCCCGAAACCCTCCGTTCACTGTAGTCATATGCTTTTGTGCTTCATTAAACTTTCATACCTCGGAAAACACCATCACAAACACAGACACCGATCTCTTGAGGAACGGTGCTTTTACCGGCTCAATTCAATCCCACTTTTGAGGCGCGCAAAACTCACATGAATCTTCCACCGTGGTGGAAGTGAAATAACAACAATCGTTCGCGTACCGCGCTTGACGTGGCTTTTGTGATAATGCGCGCCGTTGGCTGGAAATCCCACCGATGCCATAAATTACCCGTAAATAATAACACTATGTCAACGGGGTCGGAAGCTTACGGGCGGGCTTACGACACCGGATGAAAGATCTCGTACCGCCGCTCCAACATCATTGCTGGTGGCAGTTGTCGACACGACCTTCCGCCAGACATTGGTTACACGTGGACATGAAGATGGCGTTTGGCTTACATCTTACCTTTAAGTCATATGCGTAATTTGAAATCTGTCTGCCAGATGGCTTCCACGAACGACGCTCGCTGACACAACGAAAAGCCAGTCGAATGGAAATGTAACTGAAATAAAACCGCCCTACCCGCCGGTGCGAGTTATTTATTTGTTTCGCAACAGCTTCCAGACGCCGTTGAGGAGCGACTCTCGCGAGTGTTACCCGTTGACGGGTTCTAGTTATTTCCCTCTACCTCTTCCCATTAACACCACGCTGGAAACCTCACTCATATTCCTTTGGTAGCGAACGTATAAGGTTTTATTGAATTTACCAGCCTTCTGCACGCTGCCCCTTGGAGCACTATCCTCCCAAGGTACAAAGTATAAATGTCTCACTCGATGTATGTGTCTTCAGATCAGTGAAGAAGCTCTTCACGCACCACAAAGGAATTCCGTGAAGTTCCAATAGAATAAAATGCATCCCTAACCACTGCTCTTTGTGGCATAGCAACCGACGTAAATTATACACCCGAAAAGACAAAAACTTTCTGAACAGTCTTTCCGCCTGCAACCAATAAAGCATCGTCACGAGAGCTCCAGAGCGACGCATAATTGAGACACACGTCAACCTGTCATTTGCGTGGCTAAGCTACCGAAGCGACATTGGAGCAAGCTTTTGATGCAGTTCTTTCGACTGTCACAGAAAGGTGTTCTAGGAAATATCCGTTTCTATAGAGCCTCGCGTCTCATCGCTAAAAGTGTGTGCCATAGCTCCGAAGGCGTATAATGTTCAAGTATGTCAACAAATTATTAACAGCATTATCTATTTATTTAGGCAACTAGTTCTCTGTCTCTCTCGAACTGTCATACCTTCCTGGCGCTTTTGTGACGTTAAAAGTTGGAACAAACAAAGCTCGATGACACGTGCGGGCAAAACCTAGTAGGCCGACCTAGAAAATCTTCACCTTTTTTGCCTTATGTGAGTTTTCTTTGCACGATGCAAGGCCACGCAGCAGCAAAAAGGGTTGCGAGGCTGCGGCGGCCATATTTTGTGTGAAAGCGGAAGGCCGTCCAGATGAAATGTAAACACTCGCTGACAGACGTCACAACTCAAATCGAAATGGCGACCGTCACCTAGATTTGCTCTGTGTGTGTGTAGATACAAACATTCTGAAAGCGGTAAATGAAACAAATCTTCTTGCAGCTTCAGAGTCTAGGGGAACGGTTTTGCCTGAAATGTAGTTTACTGGTGAATTTTTAAACTCTATTCACCCACACACATGCAAACACCGTACAAACAGGAGAAATTATTTAACAAATCGAATCCATGTGTTTCGTTTTTACTCCCTCCCCCTCCCAGCAAGGAGGCAAACAGAGGAAGGAGAGAGAGAGTTAAAAAACTATTCAGAATATTCGTTTTGTTTGTACAGTGGGGGAACCCTTTTCCCATCTGCTCCGCTCTCGACGAAAAGAAAACGGTCGTCCAAGAAGGAAAACACCTCCCATGGGTGTATTTTGCACCCTCCCAAAGAAAAACGGATGCCACCCGTCCAGACCGATAAAGGCTACGCAAATGAGAAAGGATAAACGCTGCAAGCAATTTGTAACTCTGTGGGTGTGTGGGTGTGCGTTATTTTTCCGTTTCCTTTTTTTTCTTTTCAAATTCCGACAAACTAAAGGACCATTTCAGCATCCACTTTTTTAGCTCTCTAGTCCCCGAAGAGTCTGTGCGTGTTTGTGTGTCTGTGTTTCACTCACATCTTCTTTACATTACATCACCTCCCCGTCCACCGGTCACACGAGGGAAAACACCTTGCCGGAATCGTTTTACTTCCATTTAACCTTCATTCGAACAAGGACCGTACCACATTTCCTACAATGCCCTCCGCTGAAAGGACTCGAGTTGGTAAATATTTAGTTAGGCAGCACCGGAGCTGCCCACTGCGGCAGTGATGCTGTGCAGCTTAAAGAATATTTTGCCGACTTTCCTTCTTGCCAGCCTCACACCAAGAATACCAGCCCCGCACGACACAGCTCTTAGCCCAGGCAGCTTGGTAAGGACACAAACACAAACCGGGAGCAAGTTTTGTAGCTCCATTCAGTAGTCAATAATGGACGTGCTTCGGAGCTTCCGTTGACAATCGTTTTTACAAATCGTTTTGCATTTGAATACGACAGTGCCCTCCCTCTCGTGCAGTGTGAGGATTAGGGAGAGCATTGTGAAGTATTTTTAACAAACTAACAATTTTTACAGCGGCATCATTGGACAAAAGAAAGCTTCTAATCTCCATAAATACACACACCATACAAAAGCCTAGATCTTATCGAAGAGTTTAATGGAAGTTTTTGGAAGATTTTTTCTTCTCGTTTTCTTGTGACTTTCCATAAAAAAGAGCGTTTGAGGGAATGGGCAAAATACGCACGAAACTCTCCCCTTTAGGAATAAAAACTTTATTTTTATTTCCGACAAACATTGAGCGTAAGCAAATAAGCTGAACGTAAACGTCGTGTTAGAGAGAAAGCAAACATCGACAAGAGTGGAAACGACAGGAATTTGGAAAGCAAAAAAGGGTATTTTATTCTTCGGAAAAAAAGAATACACTCCACTTAACGACTATTCTTTCTCTGGTGCTCCATTTTGTGTGTCTCATTTCGTACACCGACACAGAAATTAATAAGCTGCCCCGGCAAAGGGCCTTTTTCGCTCCATCCCGTTCTGGACGTCCTGGAAGTGTCACTTCACCTTGCGTTTCTACGCTCATGCTTCATTGCGCCTTTTTCTTCCGCGTTTTCAACCGTGCCGTTTTCGCATCGTATTTGTCTAAGTGGCTGAATAGTTTGCGAACCAAACACCAATCATCCCTTTTCGCCACCCTTCACGATGGTCTGACGAAAAAAGAAAGAAACCACCGTCTACCGTAACAGCGCTCCAGACGCCGTCTGGACTGATTATGGGCAATGCGGTATATTTTCGACAGAATTAGCCTCGTGCCGGGGACAATAAATAAAACAAAAAACCCTCCATGCCCGGTTCGCAAAGAAATCCATTCACACTCACCCCCTGGGGGCTTACACCTTGGTCTTCTCCTGCAAACCACAACCGGAAGTGGCGCGCTCATACTTTGCCACCCATGAATTCCCGATTTCCTTCGTCACGCCAAGGAAGGAAGGAAGCGCAGCGCTTTCATCCATTTTGCTGAGCGTTTTCCCTCACATTGACCGGGCCCGTCCGAACGACGATTATTTATGGCACGGCTGGGTCGAAAATCGGACGTGCCAGGATCGTTTGCTGGTTACGGGAATCGTTCCGGCTGGTTCGTTGTCGATTTGGACAGCTAAAAATGAGCTACTTCCTACCGTTGACCGGGCTTGGCTAGGCTTGGCAGAGGCGTTTGTTCCATTTCCGATCAGTATCCCACGGCGGTACGGGCTGCTCCAAAACAAATACATAAATTACTCCCTCATTTTAATGTCGAGTCGCAGGTTCCGTCCTTTGGACGATTGTGGCCCTTTTCTTTGCAAAGAAGGGAAAACAATTCTGTTGCAAGGATCTCGCACCAACATTCCCAGAACGACAGCGTACGGGAGCGAAAAATAAACTCGTAAAGTGTTCCCTGCTCCTGTCGGACCACTTAGTGATGCGTTTGCCTTCACGCGCACAATCCACCCAATGAAATGTTTCCCGGAATAACGTGCATATAAACACCTTATGCTATTTCCTGTCGCGATAGCGATGGGTGACGTCCATGTGTGTGTGTTTTTTTCATGGTTTGCCAGTTGAAAATTGAACTCTACCACCCCGCACGTCATACATATACCAATCTAGGTGGGAGGTGAACAAAAAGTATCCCCAGTTACCTCTTCGTGCGTCGTCATCGTTTTCGTTTAGAGTAGACTTTTAAGTAGCGTGCAAGCGTATCGTCCTTCCACTTGAGCCATTTTTTCCCTCCAACTACAGGCCATTATTTCAGCACTGACCTGAACGTCTACATTATCCAAACGTAGATAGCAATGCAGTCCAGTGCAACGGTGGGCTTATGCTGAAGAGCTTTCGGACGTCATAACGAACTCTCAACCCACTGCTCACCGTGCAAATAAACACGGACCAACACATCAATCCGGGTCCCCACTCGGTCCCCCATTCAAGTATGTTAATTATGGCAAAAAGGGACAACAACGGAATGGGCCCTCGGAACGGTCTTGGAATGCATAAATAATTGCTCCTTTTTTTGCGCCTACATTCTTTTTCGCTCTTTACCACCGTTTTAACCGCCACTAAAGCTTAAGAAACAAACACGACCACCTTTCATGCCTTTTCCGGGGCTGGGAGAAGCGACATCCTTTCGAAGACGCCTCCTTCAATGGGTTTATTATGCGTGATTTCTTTGCCTCCACATCGTGAGTGGCGTGAATGGCGTGTCAATGTTGTGGTCTCACAATTTCCACACATTCCCTCACTCGCCTGCACAGCAAACTCGCCAAAGGGAGTGCAAACACAACGCGCCACGATCGCTCGATTTGAAATAGTATAATGGATATATATGCCAGAATGGGTATGCGGATTACGCTCGGACTCCTGCCCGCTCGCACATGTCCTGTAATGGAGTCATTTGTTCCAAATATGAAACAATAAATGGTAAAATTAACGACCCACGCACGTCCGTGCGAGTCGTGCGCGACAGTAAGTCTTTCTGGGACGTTGGCGGCGCTGGCTTGGGCCATAAATTAGCCGGCCACGAATGCAAAACTAGAAGGGTCCCTCCAAATGAGCAATTAATGCATACTGAGATTGCCCTGGGCCGCGGTTTGCTTTCGCGGAAGAAAAAGGCAGGTCGTAAGGATATCGATCGAGTGTCGACTTTCTCTGCCCTTCGCAATTGTGCGATTGCGATTGGTGCTGGTCAGTACGTTATGGGCCGTATGGCTAAACGCTTCTACTGGATGAATAAATAAATATTTCATCACCCAATCCATCAATTGGCACTCGTGGTTTCGTTAAATTACTGCAGCATTCTCGATTAATTATCATTTTTATGACCATCCACTTGCGAGGCGTGATGGATTAGTTTTGCTTTCATTCAGCAATTATTAGAAAAAAGCTTATCCATGACCCTTATCTTGATGTGAAAGCTTCAAGGTACTTCCAAAAGCAAAACGACACGACTTCTTGAAATTTTGGAACAGTCTGAAAACTTCATTTCTGCCTCATCTGAGATGATGAGGTTACAAATACGCCTAAAGGTATGCAATCTCCATTCATTGACTCCTTTTCACTTACTTTTAAGCGACAATCTGCATGCTTTCCTTCTGGTTCTATTAATATCCCCTCATTACCAGTCCCTACAATGAAGCAAAAGCAGATCATTTATTTAAACTCATTTCCACACCGGTATCTGGATACTCCCAATGGACAGCAAAGTTCATTCGAAGCAATTGACAGAAACTTCATTAGTGTGTTTTGTATCGATAACGTTGCCCCATCCCACTCCCACCAATTTTCACGACCCATCCGCATCGTCCCATTTAGTACAGCAAATGATGAAAATTGCCTTACTCAATGGAGCCAAGATAAGTGAAACCGGAACTGGCAACGTAACGCGCCAAACATCAACAAAAAAGCAGCTGTGTACAAATTCCATCAAACTTTCCGCTTTTACCGGGAGAATCCGAATCTCGACTACCTCTTCCAGCACCTCCTGCATCGTACAAGTGCTTTGGCAAGCTTTCTACGTTGCGCTGCAACAAAAGTGCCCCGAAAGAAACCAGACAGAGAGCGCGCGCGTGTAAAGAGGAAATGTAGGAAAACTTTTGAATTATGCATTTTACTTTAGTTTTCTTATAGCGCGCTTGCAATCGCACAGGGCAAAGTCTGCGCTACCGGTAGTAGCGGTGTGAAGCCCCGTTCCATGCTATCCCCAGTTCCATTTTTAACACTTTTTTCTCGATTCACTCCACTATTTGCATCCTTGCATCGATGGCACGCTCTTGCTCTCCTTTTTTCTAGCTTTGCCTCCTCGGACGACGGACCGACCATCTGGTTCACTTTACTTCCCAACCGCCCCGGGGAGAGCCCGGAAGGGTTTCGCTTTCGTTTCGCTTTGGTCTCGTTTCTTCTCGCATTCTTTTTTCTTTTCTTTCTTGCCATCGCCAACAAGGAGCACTCGCTAGACACGGCATCCGGTATCGCGTGCTGGTGTCAGGCAAGGGATTCTCTTTTTACTCCACCGAACTGAAGCCACTTTTACAGCCAATCTTCAGCAGTACAGCAGGTTGTCTTCAAAGGACCAAGACTTTTCCGATCGCGAATTGAGGTAAAGGAGAAGAGAGGCAAACGGAAGGAAGTGGAACAAACTTTTCAATATTGCACAGCATTCACAGGCGAGAAACGGTACCGGATGCGGTGTGCAAGGAGTTGTTGCCCATCGGTAGTGTGCTTAAGTTTTCCTTTGCCATTCACTATTTCATGTTTTTTGGCCTTGTGCTTGTCAGTTTTCTTAAGGTCTGGAAAGAAATTTTCATGGCATGGTATCTAAACGATCGGAATGCATTTTACGTTATCTGGATTAGCTGTGCAACGCAAGCGGTAAGATCCATTATATACGATTATTTGAAGGAAAATGTTAGTTTATAGTTAAAACATCTGACAGACTTCTAATATGTTTACTGAAAACCTGGAATTTCTTTGAGAAAATACTGATCTGCGTAATACGAGTATGCTTTATATTGTTTAAGAAGCCTCATGTATACAGTTTGTTAAGGTTTATTATGAATTTAAATGTTTATTTACTTCAACACTCCTCACAGAATATACGTAAAACTCATGCGTATTTGCAATTGCAAACAAACAATCTTTAAAACCAACGAATGTAATTACACTCCATGATTCGATTACAACTAGCAAATATTCCATTTCAAAACTCATTCACCGAGAAAAGCTTTTTTCCACTCACTTCGCTCGTCAAAACTCGGCTCACATTGCGCATGGGAAAAAGACTTTCGTCCACATTCAAAGCTCTCAAAGCAAACCGAACACAGCCCTCAATGGCCGCACAAATCCCGACTGCCCACGAGATCTATCAAAACAAATCTATCTGATTGAGGTGCTTGATTTTCCTGCCAGCCTACAGCCACTTCAGCAAAGCGGCTGATGAATATTCAACGCTACTATTTCTGTTTTCTTTTTTATTCGCCCGGTACATTTTCCAATCGCTCTGGTTCTTTACCATACGAGCTGAAGGATTAAACCGTGCAAGTTGTGGTCGATCGTAAAACTGCCGAGTGGAACACATTCGATCGGTATCCGAGAAAGTGTGCTTGAAAGTTTTTTTTCCTCCTTATCAAGCTCAAGATTATAGCTTTTTCCCTTTCTCTCTCTCTCTCTCTCTCTCTCTCTCTCTCTCTCTGCTTCTGCAGTTTGCTCTCTATGCAGCAGATGTAAACCTAACTGGTGGACTTTTTATTTTTTGCTGGTCTTTTCGTCTCGGTGATTCCAGTTTCTCGGAAACGACCTCTTCCAATGGACCACTCGCATGCTGAAACTCCTACAGTGAATGTGTAAGTAAATAAGCATACATTATTTAATGCTCCAGATGGAATCGCTTTCAAAGCTGCTGGACGTGGGCTGATCGGTATCCTTGCCGCCCGAGGCGGACACAATTCCCAGAAATCTACTCCGACCGATGGAAAGGGAAAAGCGGCCCAATAATAACACCAAAACCACAGCACGGAGCAGGAGAAAAACATAAATTGCTGGAAAAACTCCCACTATTCGTTGGGCACCGCCAACCAACGCCTAACATTGATGAAAGATGCTTTTCCAGCGGCAAATATCAAGCGGCCATACGCATCCTCACGACAGCGGAAATCCATCCACCAAGGGGAAAAGCGCCACCGCAAACTTTGGCCACTCGGTGCCAGGCTTAACCAACCGAAATGATTGGATCGGCCATCAGCTTGCGTATGGCGAGTTTCGGCAGAATTTATTGAAATGTAAGAGCTGCGACCGAATCGATGTTTTCCCAATAAATCAAATTGGATTTCCACTTCAGACATTTTTTTTCGGGTTTTCTCTTCGTTTGCGTCGACTTTCAAACGCACCAGCAACCGAGAGGTAGGCTAAATGGGGAACAAAAGGTCCACTTGTCGATATTTTCCCTTTCGTTTCGTCCAAAAGTGGGTAAATTTGGAAGGATTTTCAGCATCCATTCATGCGGCATCGAGGAAAAACCAGATGGCGAGCGATTTCGTGCAAAAGCTAATCATAACTCTTGTTATCGGTGAATCGGATGCAAAGTAAATGTGATGCGAATGTAAATCAACCTCAACTTTGCTGTGTGTTTGGTGCTGTAAATATCATTTCCAAAAATAGATGAGAGCCAGAGTTTAGAAGAAATATTTGATGAAGTATGCTCGATACAGTTTACATTGGTTATCGATCCGAAGGTTATTCTTACGCAATAGCTTATCCTTTGCTTGAATATTCATTTCTGTTTTGAATACTAAAAATCAACAAATTGAGTGTAAGCTGTCACAAATCACCACTCACTGCTAAATCCTTCCATTTTCTGGTAGCGCTTCACAAACACTCATTTGTTGTTCAAGAGCCGATGTAATTAGAACACAAATTGGTTCCGTTTCCTAGATAACCACTCACATCCGACTACGAGATCCGTTTTAGACTGGCTCCAAGCAAACACTATTTGGCCAAGCGCCTCTCCAGGCCCAAGCCAATGGCAGACGATTAAAATTTCCAATTAAATTGCCAAGAAACAAATCAGACGTACACATGTCCTTCTCCAAACGTGCCAAGCGTGCTCCCAACGTAAGGAAATTGGAAATCCTAGACCATCGTACCGTTCCCCCTGTACGTTCCACTTACACCTCCTCCAACATTCTGATACCTACTACATCCACCCGAGTCGCAGGCTTTTCGGCGGCTCTAATGAATAATGTAAATTTTTCGCTCCTAGAACAAGAAGAGCAAGGTAAATATTGATTTTACTAAAGTGAAACAAACAAACGGTCTCGCTGGCGCACAACAGCCCGACGCAGATAGCGGGCTGAAATGCTGTTTGTCTTCCATTTTGGCGCTTGCCGAGTGTGGCCCTTCCAACATTCCTTTTGATGCTGAGGAGCAGCTGACATTGTGATAGTGATAGGGAAACCCCCCTCGAATGTGTACCTTTAATCATACAAGCGCTTTGTGCGGTGATGTGAAGGTGGCGGATCGAACCGCGTGGATAGAGCAGGGTCGCACCATAATGTAATTGCTTTAAACATTATCGCAAACATTTGGCAGGCATCATCGCACACACAATGGCCAAGCCGATCGTCCAGGGAAACTGGTCGACTTGGTTGGGAAAGCGGAGGCAGGGGGGAAATTATCTTCAAAAAAGTAAATTTAATTTTTCTCTCCATTTGCTTTACGCACGTTAAGATGGGGGAGTTTCCGATGGGCCGGCAGGGTTTCTCGTCAATTCCGAAAAATCGGAAATAAAGCATAACATTCTTTTGTTTCAATTATTCCGACTACTTGGAGGTAAGTTTTTTTTTCTCCTAGCCTCCAATGCATGCCCGAACTAGCCTAGTTTGCATGAGTTATTATACTAGTCTGGCGAGCCCTGCACCCAAAGCACGTTCCAGTGAAGTTTGCTTTCTATGTCCTTTTCACTTTCATTTGCCGCTGCTCATTTCCCTAGCGATGTGTTAAGTGAACGAAATATTCAACCGTAAAAACAATACAACAAATGGGGATTAACCAAACCTCCCAAAGAAAACGACCCTCCTCCTCACACCATCTGCCCGTTGAATGTTCATCGCGTTAAATCCTCCCCAAAATGGTTTGGTCAAATAATCAACAGAAGCACGACGAGTGACGAGGCTAGCGAGGGGCGAAAAAAGAGCAAATGTGCCTCTGCAATCGGAATAATTTAGAAAGCAAGAGGAAAAAAATCCTTCACTTCCACCACTTCAGAATTCAATTCTCGGGAAAAAGTTTTTATCGCTCGCTTGGCACGGTTGATAGAAGGGAAAATGTTTGATGGTTTTCCCAAAAACCATTGGCCAGCTTGCCCTTGCATCCTCGGCCGTTCGTTTCGTTTACTTTTATGGTGCGTGCACTCTCATTAATTCCATTGTTGATTCACTCTATTGAGCGTTTTCCCTTGGCTCTGAATTTTTTTTCCTGCTTGTGTTAGCTACTTGCTCGCCGTTCCTTTTCTATTAGCGTCCCCTGGCGACGGCATGTGCGAGTGTATTTATTTTACAACACTGAAATATCTTCCTTTCTTTACAGCGTGTGCACACTAGCTTCTTGTTGATCCACATTTAACGGTACGCTTAGGAGAGGCCTCTCTTGCTCGCTCTGTTAACGGAAAACTGTTTGCTGCGCAATAGGTCCTGCGATCCTTCGGGGACGACAAGTGCTCATACAGTATTCAACAGTGCATACCCTTCCGTGGGCTCAAGGGGAGGAAATTCTATTTGAAGAACAACTTAAGAAATGTTTTTGATTTCCTGATCCAAACCTTTAAAACGGCCCTGCGAAGGCAGGACTACACTCCGAACCGTTCTTCTCCCTTTCGGCAAACAAGGACGATGTAGCATGATGTGTTTGCTATGATTACACCTCACGCCACGTGTATGTGGAGGCTGCGTGTGTGTTTGACCAACTCTCTCGCCCTCTCCCTCCTTCCCACTATGCTTCACTTGCCCTTTATTTACCCCGGGGCTTTGAAAGGGTACCGAGCAGCATTTGCTTGACTTTAAAATCCTTTCCACTCACGCGCTAATCTCAAAACCTGTTCCAAAACCTTCGATAATTTCGCCTAGCAGGATACCAACGGCGACCGAAACACTTCCTCCACCCCGCAAGATTAATGCGCCACAATTTGTACCGACAGTTAATGGGGGAAATTAATTGGATGGGATGAATGGAATAGTTTTGCGATGCACTGCCATTCAACGTCCGCTCCCTCCGAGCGTGGAATCGTGTCCTTTCTATCTACCAAACCGGTCACAAACAAGCACACACATAGACAGAGAGAGAGAGAGAGTAAATAACGACGTGAAATCGGCGAGTTTCCAATTTAACTTTAAGGAAAGCGCGACCGTATTGCCGCCACTGGGGGTGATTGATTTAGGGATAATGTGATCATTATCACAGTTGGGTAGCTTTTGGATGAGTTTTTTCACCGGTACACGATGTGCAGCGTGTTGAAAAATTGCTTCCCTTACAAAATTACAATATCACTCTCTAGCAGCAGGGACGGGCACACAGATCGGCCCTTCACATTTGTGGGCTAGTTCCGGGTAGCGAGCCCACCTGCTGACATCGGTTTATCATTGATTATCAAATTAAATCCCCATCCACACCGTTACCACTTCATTTCAGCACAACAAAGTAACAGGTTCATTACGGGTGGGAGATAATTTAAAAGTTTGCTCACAATAATCGAATGTCCATCATGCAGACGATTTATGGTGCTAAATCGAAACAGTTTTTAAATAGTTGCATAAAGTATTTCTTTGTTAGTTAAGGAGGTGTTGCTTTAGTTAGAATTGCAATAAATCACCATTTGCTTCCAAATGACTAATCCACAAAGTTTGTTAATGTGATTGCATACTTTAAGGGGCAGTTTACCTCTATCCGCAGAAAGTATGCAATCTGCATGACAAATGTTACTTCTTCAGACTTGAATTGTTTTTTTGTGCTGTTTTCGATGAATCATTACAAGGGAATAATTTGGCGAAAAGACACTTAAGGGAATGTTCCCACTGCGCGGCTCATTTATTCATTCTCAGGAATTGGACAAGGGAAGCCATTTTCCGGAAACCATTTTCCAACATAATCGAACCAAACAAAGAAACCAATCTTGAAAATATCATCACCTCCCACCCCCACCACCCACCTTTACTTCCAAAACTCTACAGCAACAAAGAAAAACTTTGCTCAATTTGTAGCGTGCGTCTGCTAAGCCATTAAACTTGCCCACGTGGTGGCACGCCACACTCGACCCGTCGCTTCTGCACCTTACACACCCGTAACAAACGCATAACATAATCAGCAACTTCCGTCCGTTAATTGGCTACGTATTGTTCGGTGAAGCTTCTTGGAGGGAGGGGAAACCCCGTCCTCGATCTTCCCTGAGAACCTGGAGCCGCGGCTCTCTCATGCTCGCGGCTGGGCGCTTTTTAAGTAGGCGAAACGGTGAAATAAAATCCAGGCCTACCCTCATACAAATTGCCTACACAACACGAAAAACAATCCTGCCGTGATGGAAGACGACGCGTGAAACAAGACATCATACTCGGCAAGGACATCCGGCAAGGCGAAGGGTGAGAAAAAACAAAACCAGTGAGGCCAGCAACCTCGCTCCATCCCGTTCGGCGCCACATTACGCACCAACCGGAAAGATAAACAAAATCCTGATGAAATAATACGGCGTAAATAACGGTCCCGGTTCTCTCACCTCTCCACCACCGGAAGGCACAAAGGAAGGACAATGTGCTGACGTGCGCACCCGGACCCGCTTCGGTAATGAGGAAAACATATCATGGTTATGATCTTGTATTGTAACCTGCAGTCAGCGCGGATTGCGAGTATCGGGTCACCAGGCTTCTCCATCTACTCCGATAAGCTGGCGGGTAAAATGGCGGAAAAGCCAAAGTGGATCGCATATTTCACCGTGTGTCGTTTCATTTTTTCTGTCTTCCTTCTGCGTCCCTCATTTACCTCCAGAAATGGCACAGATAACGCGTAAAAATACGACACCGCGGCGAGAGACGCCATCCTCACTTCATTAATCTAACTCAACGTCTTCGGCGCGTCACCTCGTCAAGTTCAGGAAGCGAGGGAGAGGTCACGAAACGGCGTTTGTGGTGGTAACAACATGATAAGCATAAATTCGCCATCGAATTGAGGTTTATTGCGTGTCGCGTAAAACTTCCGCATTTTCAGGTAACCCCGGAAGCGGAAGTGATAGTAATGCGATGCCTTCAATTGCTCGAGACCTCCCGCACAGGCAAGATGGAAGAATCTTTGAGGATTTGAAGATTCGCTGCACGTAGTTTTGAGGTGATACAAAGGGAACGGGGATCACGGGATGACTGTTGAAAGTGTAACAAATAGCGCATAGTAACGGGAAGGAAGGAGCAATTTAAAATGGGACACATTGTGTACGGTACATGACACAAGAAAATTTTGAAAATGAATTAGATGAGTATTCGTAAATGTAACCTTTTTTGTTGTGCATGTTGCATACATTTAGGAGTAATAGCTACTACAATGGTTTACCAATAAAATAGAATCCTTTAAAGCTTTCTTTTATTTCCGAAGGTGTTAAATGTCAACAAGTTTTAAACACAACGCAAATTACCAGATGAACATGAAAATGTACAAACTATTTTAACATTACCATAAGCAAGATACAGGATCAAAGCTTCATAAAAACTCTCCTTTTTGGCCGATTGCCATAGTCCCGCGAATCCATCATCGGCGTAAGTCCGTGACGAATGGCATTCTCTCCCAATCTAGTCTAACGTACCGGAAAGTCCATCCCGACAAGGACTCGCTTCCCTCCTTCGGCAGTGACTAGCATTCCCCCGCTTTGCTCGATCCGGAACTACGCCAAAGTGACGCTGACAGCAAAACAAAAGACTCCGATTTTAATGAGTATTTGCAATTCATCAGAAGTGAAAATTTAATGAATCGCAAACTTTCCGGAAGATGTAAACAATGAGTGTTTTGCTGTGGAAGTGAAATGCCGTCACCGGGAGGACGGGAGCGTCTTTTCGCACCAGAGAAAGAAGAAACAACCCCCCAAGAGCATTGTAAATAGGGAAATTTATCAACCTTGCTGGGTCGGTGGCATTCCTGCGGGTTGTCCTAATGCTTTGGGAGTGTCGCCTTTGATGCTGATTCGGTGCTTCCTCGGTGGTATCCACAAATCGGGTTCCGTGCTTTATCCTAAAAACCGTTAGCCCGTGCGCCAATTAAATGGTGAGGGAAGTAACGCAGCTCAATGCGATGAGAAGGAAGGAATGGCATCGGAAATGAGTCATCTTCGCGCCTGACTGCCTTCGGTAATGGATCACAGATGAGGGTGCGTCGTGCGATGATGTCGGTTGATGTGCTTACTGGTTCTTTTTATTGGCACACGCTTCTGGAAATGCGCATTCTTATGCGGGTCATTCGACGAAGACATGCCACCGCACAATGGTGGCAATGAAGGTAAACGTCGCGAGTTTTCAGTTTGAATGAGGTTTTATCATTCGATTTCCTTCCAGAAGGGGACGTAATTCATCACTTAATGGGGAAGTACATGACATGCTGTTGTAAAGTTTGTTTCTGGCAAAAAAATGTCCCCTTCTTCCAACAGGTCCAGAAAATAGATCTACTTTGTGTGAGATGGCTGTAACACATATAGCCACAAAAAGGGCAATAGAAATAGTCATCTCAAGCAGGAATTTTGCCTCGCTTTGGAGCCCATATCAACCGCTGCCTATGTTGTATTTGGATCACAGGAACATATACGACAAACTTAAACGATAAAATTATGAAACTTATTTATGAAACTATATTTTCTCACTACCTTTTCCATGCATTCATGTGCATTCCCAGCACTTGCAAGCTCGCCAGTCTTTTACGGTTGTTCCTGTTTTCAAGTCTGCACCATAAGCCATGCTAAGAGTCCCCCGGGAAGGCCAACGGGAATAAAAAGGACCTGTTCCTGGCACCTGCACCACGTAAAATAGGTTATGTTGCAGGTGAACGAGTAAAAATTTCAATATATATACGATACATTCACCTCGCGCTCGTCCCCTGCAACATGGGGCAAAAGTGCTGCACCGAGACAGTACGCCCAATGGGATGACTCTGGTAAGCCTCTGTCCTTCTGGTCGCATGATTCATGATGGTCTGCATGCCGCAGTGTTCCGGGTGTCGTACATACTTTTCCCCGACTGCAGCACAAAATTGCCTCCGGTTGGACATTGCCCTCACACTGATCGTATTCTGAGCAAAAGACCAGCACTTTTGAACAATAAAGGTAGACCGTTCAGAGGTTGTTGGGGTGAAATCATATACATTCGATTTATTCAGATCCTTGATGAACAACACTTAGACTTTTAGTTTCACATTGCTGAACAATAACGATTGCCTAACGACACTTTTTTATGTTGTAAAGCAAATTGCATACTTTGAGGCAAATTTCTCGTGTATGCTTTCAGCAGTTCAATATCGCTTTCCTTTATGCATTCCGCAGCAAAAATGCGTTTTTCATCCTCTGAAAACATTACAAGATGTTGTCGTGTAAGGCAGTTAATTTCATGTTCAGAAACAAGCACATCTAATAAACTACTTTCGCATGTTTCCTTTTTGCTCGAATCAGTTATCTAATCTAACTGTTTCCGTGTTGGTTTATGCATGCAAACGATACCCTTGTTTACCTTTCAGCTTGGCGTTCGATTTTAAAAACAACAACTCCCACACACACTCTGTCCTATAATAAACGGTAGGGCAAAAAAGACGTAGCTTTCTTCATGTACGAACAGCAACTAGACCCTTCAAAAACCAACTCCCGAGATTCATACCATAACTGAAAAGCAAACAAGGTCACAGTTCCTCAGGTTCAACTCTCACAGACATTAGTTTTTCTCCAGCGGAAATCAAATATTGTAAACGCTGCACGAGCACAAACACCGGCAGGCATGCTACCCAACTACTCAAGATCCTGCATCCGTGCATCTGTCCGTTCTAACGGATGAAAGTTAATCTTGCACACGGTAGATGCGTTGCCTACTGCCAATGCTGAGCAAAGTTGTTTACACTCGCTTTTTGAAAAATTGAAACGCCCGTATCATAAATCCAAACACACGCATTCCGAGAGGAAAGAGCAAAAAAACGGTTCTAACTCCGGGCTTACGTTTCAGGCTCGCTGGCATAAAGCAGCAAAGAAAGCTCAGAATGTATTTTAAAACAACATTTTACAAACAATTCCAACATCTGCTACGGTTAAATTTACGCAACTCGAACAAAGCTTTGATTCGAGCTTTTCTTTTGCTAGATGGTTGGAACGGTCTCCGTCGCAGGAGTAAATAGTGTCCCCTTCCCTCACGGTTCCTTGTATGACCTTCCCACGTATGACACTTTACCGCCCAAGTGAGTCCGTGATCTTTTTGGCCGTCGCGAAAGTCGTTCACCACCCGAGCGAACCGAAAAGGGCTAACACTCAGTGCGTCATAAATATTTTTGAAGCAATATTGGACCGTTTCGTTGCATGTTGCAGACCACTTTTCTTTGTCTCCAAACCCACGCTCACCTGCTTTAGTGTGTCTTGGCTCGGATCGGGCGGGGATGACTTTCAAATACAACGCTCGACCGGGGTGGAAAATATTACCAGCCAACACCACGCGATGAATTGTTGTGACACTTCATAACCTTTCCACGGAAAACGTGCCCTTTCTTTGGTGGTGGCGCGACGTTCACAATGCATGAAATTGTGATTTCTTCGCTCGTTAATACAATTCTTTTTCTCGCCACCTCTGCCGGAAGGTGCCGGAATGAAGCCATCGTGTCTTGTTTTCGTGAGAGACGACAAGGGTGGCCAGAATACTATAAAGCATGAAAAGAACGCACGATGATAAAGCCATCTATTTTGAAGTTTGAGTTAGGGACGTCGACAGCACGCGGTAAGTGTTTCCGAATTTATGCACAATCCACTATATTTTCTTGTTCACCCGTTTTAAGTGACATAGTATGGTTGTTTGCTGATTGGAAATAAATATGACAAAGGTTTAGCTCATGTAGTTAGCTTCTAAACGGAGCTTGAAAAGCTGAGAGAAGACTGTTTATTGAAAAAAAAAACAATGTACACTTTTAGATATCTTGACGACACAATACAAATACCTTTTACATCACATTTTCCAGATCAAAACACAAAGACACAATGCAACATCTTGCGAAGGAAATGTGATTAAATGGTGACACTTTTACCCCAAAATACCTTTCACCTTCCGACAGCAATGGTCTCGCGGGATTCTTTAGTGCATCCCCACGGACAATCTTGTCCCCAAAATGCACAACTGTTCCAAATCGATCTTTCATCGCGCACACATCGCGGAACTATGCTTTCGTGCATTATGTGCATGCAGCCGATGTGGCGTCATGTTTCGTTCCGAAATAGCTGTCAGATTCGCCCAGCGGAAGCGTCGGTTGCAGCTTGCAAACACTTCAGGTTCAACGCAACTCTTACAAGCTTGGTGGAACGATATTGGCCATTCGTTATCCATTATGAAAATGGATGACATTCTACAAACGCGCCTGAAAGCAGGGTTTCCCTTCACGTCCGAAAGACCGTCGTCGTTGCAGTAAAAAAACATTTTTGCTAGATTAAGCAATTTATGTACTTAAAATGTTTATCTACTTCGGGAGCCAGAACCAATTAGCATTCCCCCAACGCGATCAACTGAGTTCCATTAGCATTCACTTCGACACTCCCGACATTAACTGCTGTTGCGGCTGCTGCAAATGTAACTTTAATGGCAACTAATGTGCGTCCAAAACCAACACTCTGCGCTGTTGGAGCACTGTTGCGAATAAATCATCGGTGCTACTTTTTTCACGCGCTCACCACGCGCTCCCTATCTACGCGCTAATGTATCATAATCCAGCAAGGCAAAAAACTGCACCAAACAAATAGAAACGAGTGCAGCAGCCGTCTGCAAACAAGATAAAATGAAAAACTGTTCTCCGCCCTGGTACAATTTCGGTGCTGGTGTCCAAAAACAAAACAGATCTTTACGCTATTTAACCAAAACCGCTCCCATATTGCTTGACCGATGCATCCGGATATTGTACTATTTTTCCCTTCGCTTTTTCCCGGAAACCCGCTCGCCCCACCTCTATTCCGCTCGAGTTTCGAAAATGGAGTGTGAAAAACTGGAACGCCATTATAATCTCGCACACCGGGGGGTCCCGAATTTGGCACGGCACAAATTGAGCTAAATGAAACGTTTTCTTTATCGCCCATCCCACATCCTGCAAAGAGCACTCACACAAACACACATTGCAAATTACAATTTAATGTACAATTCTCGTGTCACCAGCTCTGAGCCTAGCCGGGGCGCTATGTTTACCTTGTCGTCCGCTTCGTACGTCGTTAAATCATTAGGCGCGAGCGGAAAATCCTTGTTTTTCTTCACGCTTCCGGAGCCTCCGCCGTAGCTTTCAATGCTGCACTCGTTAAGTCAAAACATTAGTCCGGTACCACTTAATCAACTACAATTAACCACTCACGGTACGTTTCGTTCCGTTGGCTTGTTTCTGAACCAATTTCTATTGGAATGCTAATTCCTAGAGCATAGGCGTAGGTAGCTACCAAGTCATGATTGGTAACGTGGAAAAATATGACCAAATAAGTCAACCGGAAGTTTGAACAGGAATTTGAATATTGAAGCTAAATTTTTTCCTAATCATTGATTTGTACCCAAAGCCCTATGAGAATTTCAACGGACAAATATTTATACTACAAAACATGCTCAATATCTTATCCAAGTTTTTTGTCATACTGTTTGCATAACTTCAGGCTCAATAATAGTATTACTTAGAATCTATTGCATACTATTAGGCGTTTTCTCATAATACTATGAGAAAACTAAAAAAATCTAACAGACATTCGTTATTCATCCCTTTAAATTCAAATCTTATCCAACGATTTTATCCAACCATTAAGCCCCTACAGTACGGTTCAATGTCTGCTACACTCCTGTTGGTCCCGACTCCCGACGCAACCGTTGTCGAAATGCATGAAATTTATTCACATTCACTTGATTAGCCTTCGTTGTACTGCTGATGAATGCTGAACGAACTGGGCGTATCCGAAAGTGCTGCCAGTGATACGTTCTCACTCCATCCTTTCCCATTTCTCCAACATACACACACACACACACACAAACCCAGAGAGGGAAAGAAAGAAAGAGATGGGGAGTTCCGATAATATAAACCGAAACCCTGCCGCAACGTGCAACAATTTCTCCGGAACGGAACCAGATTAATATTCAGCAAATAGCACGGTTAAATTAAATTATTGTTATTGAAAGTGTATTTGCTCTTCGTGTGAGTGGTTTTCTTCTCGCCGATCCGCACACGTACAACCGAAAGGCGTGCCGAGAACGAGGCGAAAATTCGCTGACACGAAAAGCGTAAAAATATCAATCCGCTTTCGTCGATGAAATTTTCCAACTTTCTAACGCTATCGCGATCTAGTCACCTCAAGAATCGAAAGTGAGGTGGTGTGATCAGATAATTGAAAAATTGGCTGCAAGACCGTACGGAAGGGAGTGGTTCGAGAGTGTCCCATTGGGCATGGTCAAGACAGTTTTGTATTTTTATCAAATCCCGCTGAAGAAAAGTATCACGTCCCGCTGGAACCCGAGGACATTTCGCGATTTCGACTTCTTTTCAATATAAACAATTCGCCCCGTCCGCCAGCGTGTGTCATCAAGTTTTATAATAACTCTAAAAGTGCCTTTTTTATATTTTCCACACCTCGTTCAAGTACACGACGCCATGGAGACGCCGGCGTGGTTACGCGTCCCAGCTCGGTTCATAAATTTGACTCTCGACAGGGAGCTTTCAGCGTGTTTGTGTTCTTTCCCTTCGCTCGTCCTTTTCCTTTGGTGAGCAACCAATTCGACGAAACGGAAAAGTAGAATGCTCCTGTGAGTAAATATTAAAACAGTCTACTGACGAACTGTGCGGCGTGTGACCACTTCCATTCCGGTCACGTAAGATTTTTCCATTACCGATCCAGAATGCTGGCGCGTTGCTGCCTTCGAGCAGTTTATGGCCGCCGTGTGCTGCAAGTAACGTACGGCGCCAAGGTTTATATGGGTAACGCATGAGGCTGGCGAGTTTTTGTGCATTTGCGAAAGATTCGCTTGGATCGAAGATTCGGGGAGGCAAAGCATAAGACAAAGTGTAAGCGTAAATTCCATCAACTCGTCCACCAGTGTGCTACAATGCAAGAGATAAACGAAAACACCACTGTTTCGGAAGTTTATCTATTCTTGGGCGAAGCAAGTGAATGAGGAAACACGTACACCCCATTTTAATTGTTTGTTCAACTTCCTTTTCAAACATTGCTGTAATGTTGCTTTTGATATTTTTATTTCAATTATTGTACAATTTTAACACATTGTCCACTGTCGCCTCCATACATGCCCATTTGGTGTACAGGACGTTTTATTGAATATGATGACGCTTCTCCACATCAAGCACATCCGACCTTATTGCTGACCATTACAGTACAAAGTCACTTCATCCATATCAATTGCTTGTCCCGACTGCAACCGTGCAACTTTTTCCACAACAAAGCCGGTACAAGCTCTCTTATCCTTGCCCTGCTCCTTCACAGCGCAGCGCTGTAGCCTGCTCAGCCCCGGGGAAAAACATATTTATAGCACAGTTTATGGTCGAAAACACACCAAAACCAATCGGCGAACGTGCACCGGACATGACAATCATATCGCCGACGATGCACTGGAAGGTTTTTTGCAAGTTTTTCCCTCTTATCGTAGCGGTGGAACATAATAACGACCGTGATCATGACGACGTTGGCGCCAAAAGGGTGACCAATGGACGAAGGGTGACGAGGCCGACGGAAAAGACGCTGGTTATGATTTCTATTACGAATACCGACCCCGTCCCGACGAACTGTGCTCAGAATACTTGAGTAGCGAGAACTCCGGGATTGAGTTGGACTTGTGTGGTCGTAGCATGAAACATCCCTCGTCCTGTAATGATGGACAATTTCCATTTTAATCGACTGCAAAAGAATGCGTTTACGAGTGACCCACTGGAGGGGCTTTGAGACATATGAATGTACCAGATAATCAAGATTCTACCAGCATATGCTCTCGAAGTACTTTAACGCCCTTGCTATTGAGTCGGAGCAAAGATTGGACTTTGTTGTTTATGCTACTAAATAAAAATAAATATCCATATAAGTTTCATGCCATTCTAGTTCCATCATCCGTTACCATACAGCTTTAACAAAGAAAAAAAAAACGATGAAATCCACTACACTTTAACTCGTTGTGCAACTACGGGCATCGCACGCGAAGGAAGTTAGCGATCGTTGCAATTGAATTTGGAGCAAACCCGTCAAATACAGGCCTCCAACATCACCACCTGTCGTGATCCTGTCAGGAATGAGCATTTAATCGTTTCTCCTGCTCCTGCAGGAGCCCACCGCCCACTTTTCCCGCTAAAGAGCAGTAAATAACCCCGGAAAGGCAACTTGAAAGAAACACAGACACTGGCCCATAAAACTTGCAATGCGCTATTTGAACAAAACTCTCGCATATGGAACTCCTGCAGCAACGAACCATCTACGTGACGTTTGACTTTGGTGTTTCTGTGGTGTGCTGGAAAGGAGGACGTAAAGAGGAGTGCCCTCCCACTGAGCCATTTTACTTGAAAAAAAAAAAGGAAATCCACTCATAGGGCCAAACAAATAAACAAAGCGAAAAACTCTCGTCCCAAGCAGCCTTGATTTTGGCGGTAGGGATCGAGAAAAACGGCCGGATAAAGCTCCGTTTACACCCACGGTAGGAGGAGGAGAAAAGTAAGAAACCAGTGGGAGGAAAAACATTATAAAAAAAACCTCAAAACATCAAAATCAAACGAAAGAGCAACGGTGCGCGAGATGGGTAAAAGGAAAATAATAATAAAAATATAACCCTACACACACACACACACAAACACATGCCAAGGACCTCCAGCCCACAATTTTCCTCATTGGTGATACACACAAAAGGCCAAAAACTCGGCAACCCCGGCATCTCTCCCCACGGGTTTGTCCAGCCCAAACGTAAAACAAGCAGCCCGAGGAAACACGTCCCAACCGCACCGGGAAACTCGGGAAAGCTAATACGCGAACAACACGACCCCCAAAATGGGGAGGGGAGTTTTTTCCTCGGCGGTGGAGCCCCGCGAGGGACGTAACAGGAAGCGGCGGGTTGGCAATAAAATTTGAATAAATTGCAGATGTTCATGGCGCTTCCTGTCATCGAGCTTTCCGCTTTTCATTTCAACTTTCATTTCCTGTCTGGACGGATGCTTCTCGTTTCGTTTCGTCAGTGAAACGCCCCTTCTCATCCCCTCCCTCCCTACCCCACACACACACACGTACACAGAAGCGTTTGTTTGGTGGGGCCATACAGTCGTCATTTTTTTTATACGTTTTCGATTTTGTTTTCCCGCCTTTTGGCGTTTCTTTAGGCGCAAGACCTTGCTTAGGGGTGAGACAGAAGCAAGGATACTCCCCTTCGTTCGTTCCTCCATCACCAGCTGCTCTTGGTTCAATTTCCGAAAAAGCTGTTTCCATGTTGCCGGAAACCGGTGCAGGTTTGCTTTTCGCCCCTCGGCGCTACTAACGGCCTGAGCCAGCGCTAGTGGCAGAAGTAGACGGATTCCTTTCCTTCTGCAAGAGAAACACATCGCCTACTTGACGTTACCCGATCAGATAGAGCCGCGTTTCGGGGGCCATCAGGTGTCTTGCCAGGCAATGGTACTGCCAATAGGCTTGACATCGTCTTTTTCCAGAGATGTTGGAGCTATTGCTTCCATACTGTTTTGGATCTTCGCCAGCACATGTTTCTATAGGAGGGGTGGGAGGCAATGTCTTCGATAATGCTCTTCTTCATCACAATTCCCAGACAAGATCTTTCTCGGCTTCACAAAGATATTACAACATTCAAGTTGATAGTCTAAACTTTCCATTACCTCTCACGAATTTCGCAAGTTTGTAAGCAGACAGCTATTTGTTCTCATCAAAAATTCAATAACACACTACCCGGGATGCACTACTTTGACAGCTGTCACTTTGACAGCTTGTGTAGCATTGGGCCAAAACTTATAGTGCAACGATATTATTCCCACATGGAATCACGAAATCACTCACAAACATCCAACCACCGTATGGTGGGCGTGTGCAAGCACGAATGAAGTTTAAATGCAGTTGCATCCTTCCCCGCAAACCTACCCCAGCATCGTCTTCCACAGGGGCGACAGGAAGTCACGTTTTACCGAAACTATTCTTTCCCAGGTTTTGCGTTTCCTTTTTTTTCGCACTCCTCAGTTCGCTTCACAATTTCCCTCCCATTTCCACGATGACGACTGTTTGTCTTGGAAAACTGTTGAAGAAGTTTTTAGCCTCTATACACACATGTTGTCGTTTTTGCGACCGTATCCCGCTCCCACTGTTCTGCCACTCGTCGAGCCAATTTTCGCCACCGCCGATCGCATTCACATGCGAAAATAGACAGTTAGTGGCGTATTGTGACTGCATTTGCATATGCTTTTCGTTTCTCGTTGCTCGTTGCAAACAATGCAGCTTTTCAGGGAGAAATAGTTTTTCCCTTAACTTTATGCTTCTTGCTGAGTGTTTTTATCAGCAAACGTGGTTGTACAATTGCCACAATGACTCACACTCAAAAATGAGCAAACCTCAATTGCACCCCGGCAGTGACAAACAAACACACATACAGGCGCGCCATGCATGGAAGATATCTGCATCGTGCCCACCACTGCAGTCACTGCAACTTGGCGTCTGGCTAATGTCACGTTTTTCACCCGTTATCGGTCTATTTTCTCACTTCCCTGTTATAAGCTTTTTTTCTGTTTGCCCCCAAATGGGAAAAAGGCTTATCGATATTGCACTCCGAAAGCATCAGCTTCCTTTATCATTTGCAACCAAACCGGGTAGGTGTGAACAGCTTTCCATTTTTGTTTTTCACTGAACAAACCACCGGAAACGACTGAAAATGCAGAAAATACTGACAAGCGCGAAAAAATTATAGTCCCTTCAGACGAAAAAGACCATCGGTGGAAAGTAGATTTAGAAAGCAATAGTTGTCATTTCGTTTCAACAGTTCGATCCAAACCCGTATCAAACTATTGCAATTCGCAATTCGATGCTTCGGAGGAAAACAAACAACGTCAGTCAGGCAACGTTTCCGGGTGATATCGAGTACTGAACTCTATCTTACAGGAAAAGGCTTCATAGTCCATAAAGGTGCATTGGAAGTGCATTCTCGTCACATTTTATCGCACTGTTACGCCTCAACGAAATGCCAGAGGTGCTTAATGAAGCTTACGAAATACATTCTCGAAATCGCATGCTGATAAGGATGATTGGAAATGCTTTGTTCCAGTAGAACTATCGCACCTGCTCCATTTTAGAATTTAAAGATAAGTGGTTTTCCAACTAAAACGGGTTTTTTATCGTGTTTCGTATTGCTTAGTGACGTTTTGTACGGCTAATGGCATATTTTATGGCGCCTTTTATTTATATGTAATCAAACACACGTTCCCACAAGATTATCACACTAACTAATCAGTCTTAAACTATATTTCTACCCTTCCTGCTGCCCCCGGTTCACTGCTGCATGTTCCTCCGTCCAATGCCTTTGCGCATTTGGAACAGTTCCTTCGGCACCTTGTGATTGCTGAAGAAACACTTGTACATCTGATAGGCCGTATCGCACGCATCCGTACCCTCCACCGAGCACTTCTTAATCAGCTCGTTCACCTTGCCGGCCTCAATGCCGGCCGTCAGCTTTTCCCGTATCACATCCTGCTGGAGCACACCGTCATCATCGATGAAACCAGCCCTATCGAGGAAGCACTTCACGAAGCACTAGACCAAAATCGCAAAATAATGCATATTAATAAGCCTTGCCGGTTCAGCAAAAATCAACACACTCCCATCCGCGCTTCCACTAACCTTCGCCTTCATCGTATCGACGGAAAAGTCTCCACTCAGCACGCGGAATGCGTTCTTGGGCAGTATGCCCGTCTCCTTCACACACTCGCGCGCATTCTGATGGATGCGTCGGACGTGCTCAGCCTCCAGCCGGCCACCCTAAACGGAATGGGGAAATTTTAAATTCTTCGATCACTCCACACCGCAGACGCACACTCTCGCTGGAAAAAGCTCACCTTCACGACGGTCACGATGCACGCAAGCACCACGGCAAAGGTTACGATCGTTTCGCTGCACTTCATTGTGATCTTAGGCGGCGCAATTTGGTTCCCACCGGGCGGTGCGTGGCTTACGCTCGTGCTCTAACTGATTTAATTGCCTAGTTGCAAGCGCGGTTGCTTACCACGGTTTCGTCTTCATTCACCGGGCGGTCAACGGTACTTATAGCCCCCGTTCGCGGGTCACACACCCGCCCTAGTGCTCGTAAAAAGGGGGAGAGCGGGGGGAGGGAGGTTGGCTACTGTAAACAATTCTATTTTCATGCTGATTCATTGAGTTCTTCCGCCGGCCCTCGGAGGCGTGCCCTTGGCGGACCCGCACGAGCCGCAAGGTAAGTGAAATGTTTACCCTGCCAGGGATCGGCCAGCTTTTTGTGGTGCTTCTACACTCTCATCATCATAATTTCGCATGCCTGCTTGAGGTTGGGGCTCCTCCGGTGGGGCTCGTTGCCCCCAGTTTGCTTCGATTTTAACCCATCAAGGAAAGGGAAAAGTAATTTGAATGTCATTCCTGGTTAAATTTTACCAAGCAAGCACTATTATAAAAAGCTCATTACAAACCTTTCAATTGTTACAACTTAAACGCCCAAAAGTATGCAATACTCCTTACAGAATCCTTTTCATACCAACGAGCTAAAAGAGCCTGTAATAAATATACAAACAAAAAACATGATTATTTGTATTCAAATCCCACCTAAGGGTTAACTAGTGCAACCGCTAATTTCCCTTCCATAGGAACAACTTTTCCCCAAAGGGTAAAGTTTTGAGCTCCTTCGCGTCTCCTGCCACCCCTGCCGCTTGCAAAAAGTTCCGTAATAAGCATACGCAGCCCAACCATGCCCTTGGACAAAGGAACCGCAACAATAATATTATGCCACACATGGTGCACACATACCACTGGCACGCACAAAGGGACAGAAAGGGAACGACGAGCCCAAAGACGAACGAAAGCATTCGACAACATTGCACCGCCAACCAAGCAGTAACAAGCACCAACAAACACAGCTGCACTTTTACACACCGCATTCGATACCGATCATCAGCATAAGACGCAAACTATCGTATGTGCCCGTGTCACGTGTCGAACATCTCGAGCGTTGGCTGGCTGGGCTGGAAAATTGCATCTCCCTTCCTTCAGAACAAAACTTTCCTTTCGCCCAGGTATACCTTGTATGTAAACGTGATTGAGTCAAGTTGTAGCATTACACACACACAAAAAAAACCAAAATGCAAATAAACATCTACCAGTTTGCAAACTCCTCTTACAGAAGCCCTCACCCGCACTGTAAAGTTTAAAACAAAAACATTGTGATTCCTCTCATTGCCTTTCCTACGTTGGCGGGCTACCGTTTTCCATTTGCCATGATTAAAGCCATAAATTAAAGCCAACATGTAGAGCCATCACGGCACCAGAGTGGTTGCTAAATTTTGAATGCAATTTGCACCACCTTCTGCGGGACAAATTATTGAACTGCAAAGGCAAATGCAGTCCATCCTCTAACTCACGGTCCGATAAAGAGTGGGCAGTCGTTACACCGATCCATAGCCAGCCGTTCAATAATGTAGCGCCAGGCGAGCTGGCGCTAGCTTCACGGCCAGGGCCACCGGGCTTTAAAGGCTTTGCATGGTGAATGTGAAGGTGAGTGGCTGCATATGAAATTAGAATTTGTACCTCCTACATCGGGGGTGGAAAATTTGCAGCTCGCTTTAGTGCATGTTTGCATTGTACCTGGTGAACCTTACTGCAATGGGAATGTGCCGACCGTTGCTGCTTCCGATGCTGCTGCTGCTGCTGTTGCAGTAATTAATGATTGCAAGATAGCAAAGAGTGAAACAGTACGAACAAAGGTAACTTGAACTTGAACTGTTAAAAGCGTGCAAAACACATGTAGCTATAGAACGACTCACAGGAATCGCTATCAGCCGTTTGAGCATCTTTCGTTTTCAGAGATATGAAAGCAGGGAAAACGCTCTTTGGGAGGGATTTGCTACTATATAATGCATCGGATTAGGTCAGTGGGCTATCAGAACTGTACCAACTGCCCAACCCAACTCAGAGATCACCTCTCGCCATCGCCACAACCGCCAATACCGCAATGAAGTCCTTTTTCGTCGTCGCTTCCTTCGTGCTGCTTGTAGCGTCAGTGAACGTAAGTACACGGTGTTGAAATATTTCAGCCTCTTAGCAAACGGATGGCACGATTAACAACACATTCTCCTCCTCCAACATCAGGCATTTACTTTGCGCCAGCAGAAGATGGTAAGCATTTTCGCACTCGAGTGTATGGCCGAAACGGGCATCGGTGCTGAATCGCTGACGAAGCTGCGTGACGGTGATTTAACGGCCAACGATCGTACCGCGAAATGTTTCATGAAATGTTTCTTCGAGAAGGAGAACTTCATGGACGCTGAGGGCAAGCTGCAGCTGGAAGCGATTGCCACGGCGCTGGAGAAGGATTACGAACGAGCGGCAATTGACGAGATGCTGGTGAAGTGTGGTGTTCAGAAGGAGGATGCATGCGAGACGGCATTCAATGCCTACGAGTGCTATCACGATCACTACCAGAACCTTTAAATTGATGATCAATTAGCGCGAGGTTCTTCTTAAGCATTTTAGTCAATTAGCTCCTCAATGCTATAGTGAAGATTAAATAAAACTGACGCAAAAAATATATTTGTCTTCTTCTTTGTCTTTTTGTCAACTTTGAAATTCTACAGGTAACTTTTCATATGAGAAATAGTTCCTTCAACAGCTCATTGCAGATGATTACTATTGCTCTACACTTGTTACACATCATTGGACGGCGGAAGAGCTTTTTACTTTGCATAACTCCCATTTTCCATATCTTACTGATTCTTTCTCACCTTTAAAACTCTTCTCAACACACGGCTATGAGCGAATAACATCATTAGACCGACGATATTGTGAAGTGCTGTGTCAAAACGGGCATTCGGGGCAACCGCCAGCGCGCAAAGCTCCTTCGTTTATCATCTTTCACTGAGAGCAACCGGAGTGGATTGTCGGTCATACTGTGGGAAACTGTGGAGCAGTGCAGGATGCAGTCAACTTTCTACCGGTACCGGTGCTGATTATGCAGTAGGATTATGAACAGTAGCACTCTGTGTGCGCCAGTGTGCTGCAAAGGCGTTAAGAAATGTGCAACCATTGCAGTGTACCATTTATCACCTGCTCATGCTCGGTCTTCATATGTACAATCTGCTCACGGAATGCAGATAGAGATTGTTTATTTTTCTGCATTATTTTTTAAATAATGCCGAAACAAGTTTCATTTTGCAATAACATTTAAAAAGAGGCCCCGGGTAAATGCGCCTAAAGGTAGGCAATCGTCATTAAGGATGTTTTCTTAAGAGAAGTTCTACGTAAAACCCAGTGCTTTTCAGGACAAGCTTTAAGCATTTTAATATTTCATTGTTTTATGCACCTCCTACCATTTCTTCGTTTTCACTATCAACAATCTAATTAAATTTTCAAGCACATCCGCTTTCATGTCCAAAACCAGCTTCCCTTCTCATCATTCCGTTTCCGTCACTTCCGATAGGAGTTAGCCGGCATCGTATTGCCCTGGAATAAGCCCTCGAGACATGCTTTAAAATTCGAACACGGATGCAACGGTGCAGCAACAACTTTTCCTTCCAAAATTCGGTAACGAACCTTGGCTTCCACCAACAGCGGATGTCCATTGTTCCGTCTGGACCAGAGCAAGAAAAAAAGGAAGGACATTTTTCCTTACCTCCATCCTTTGCCAATTTGCGCGAACGAGCGCTCTTGTTGAATCCCAAACGAAGATGCCAGCTGCACTATTTGCATTGTGTTCCGCATGGTTGCACATCTTCAAAAGGCTGTCAAAATTACCCCGTCAGAAAGAGGAGGGGAGGCGCACTATCGAGCAAACTGTCTCACACCCACTCGGAATGGAGGCTGCCAATGGCGTGAAGGAACGGTCTCGTCTCGGATGTTATTGTTTTTTTTTTTGCCCGGCCGGGATGAATGGTGTGCTGAAGGATTTGCAAACGAACTTTTCTCGCTGTTGAATGTTGGAGGTTGGTAAAAAGGGAAAGTTTGCACCCGGAACAGTCCTTTGAGAGTGAGAAATTGTCTGTCTGAACGGTCCGCACAGAGCCATGACGGCAATGGACGCGTACTATTTGCAGTCAAAGATTAATATCTAGTGATTTGTGTAAAATAACATCCCATCAAACAACTATTAACAACAGCTCGAGATAAACAATAGCCACGCCACATTTAATTATAGAAATTAAAACAAACGAAATCGAATACGAATCAATTAAAGAGCGCTTAAAGCTCCGAGAGAGTCCACCGAACAATTCTCCACCAACACCAGCCCGACGTCAATTAAAGTTTATTGCAGAATGGTCCCTCTGCCCTTTGCCGACTTGCTGCTCTCAAAACTGATCAAATCTATTCCCATTACGCATGTATATATAATTAATAATTGGATTTTAACCCCTAAGAACTTCCGCACCACCGGGCACCGGCCCATTGCCCTTTCATAAACGTTTCCTTTCCGGGAAGCCAATCACCGACGATGGATACAATTTCATGTCACTGTCGGTTGCCTTTCTGTCGGTATGAAAAAGCGTGCAGAAGGAGCAGTAGCACCTGCACGAACAAGCAAAGGCGAACAATGAGCCCTGTATTTTCACCCTTTTCCCAGTATGTGTACTTAGGAAATGAAACTTCCAGTCAATCCTCCCCCTTCCATGGGTGGGAAAAACGAACCTCCACCGAAACGATCTCGTAGCTTCATCCATCTTCCTCACGCAACGAGAAATCAGAGATCGAGATGGAAGGCGCCTTGCTCAGCCTTTGCGTGTCTCGGCTTACATCAATCGGCTACAATGTTACGGTAACAAATGACATGTTTTCCCGCTCAATAGTGATCTCTGCCGTCGTCCACCTTCACGCACACAGACCGGGACAGGAGCGACGGTACAGATTCTTCCAGCTTTATTTATGTAACCTATTTAAACCCATCCCCAAGCAGCGAGTCCAGGGACGAGACAAAAGAGCGAGCGAATAAATCCATTTTGTCGGAATGGAATGGAACGGGGAGCAACATTCCCATTAATCGCATCACATCACCGGCTCCGATATGCGACAAACGCACACGGAGATAACATGCGTCACGTTTTTGTGTGCAGCAGATTGACAGCTTTTGTACAGGACAGCGAGGCGTCATGCTGAAAACGGTAGGCCAGTTCGAAGGATATCCCGCAAGAACACACCTCATCATCGGAGAGAATGGTGGGCGGTGTAGTACAAAACATCGATTGTTCCGAAACTGGCGTAACATGAGATAGCTGTGATGCAACAATTGGACGGGAATTAATTATCCCGATGGTTTGATTGTGACAACACGTTCTTTGAGAAAGTATTTTTATAAAGCCAAGGACACTAATTGGATTTTCCTATGAGCTCTTGTTCCTTGTTCCCTCATAACATGTTTAGCTCTAAAAGTTATCTTTTGCTAATATACCTATGACGTGCTATAAAAGTTATCAAATTTAAATATTCACTAGATGTATCTAACAAGGTACAGCTGTTCCCGCATATACAGGCAAACACACCTCTAATGTTGCAGCTGCTGATAAGAACCGTGTCAAACGTAACGTAGATCGCGCGCCCAATCCTAAGAGTTGTCAACTGCTGTTGAACTTTTTTTGTGTATTTTTACATAGCGGTAAAACTGCAAATAACCACTGATTTCATCCTTCAGCCAATCTTTACAGCTGTCTTCTTGGAACCAATCTTCCGGAAGTTCGCATGAATCAGATGCATTTTGTGAAAACCTCTCTCACTCACCTCCATGAGTAGAGGCCTCCGATTAATCAAACAAGCGTCCAACACCGGCAGGCGCATTGGCGAATGCTGATAAGAAGTAACCACTACCCTTAACAGAGGGTTGAAACCACGCCATAATCAGTTACCGATATCACAGAGAGTTCGTTGCAACACTATCGCGCTCTCGTTTTCTTCCATTTTTTTTTGTTTATTCGTTGGTTGTACGCCGAAAGATAACACTCACGATACACGAAACCTAACGCGAGCAAGGTATTTTTAAATGTGCGCGATATAACATCCTAGCTGATGGTAGAACCAAGCAGGGCTGTGGGACCTTCCGAACGGTGCGTCTCAGTGTGTTGTTAGCATTAATGGACTTTGGGCCGATTTTTATCTACGTCCAACTGAATCGATTTTGTCGATGGAGCAAAAGTGAAAAGTCAACTTAACTGTGTGGTCTGTGTTAAAAAGCATAAGATCCGAACCAGTGTGCGCCTGTGTTGTGAAAACTAATTATTTTTCATTCAAAACGTGTAGCCGGCACGTACACCGAAGCTGTAAGGTGTAGCTTTCGTCTCCAAACCGTAGTCAAATATTTGATTTGTGCTGTGATAATTTTAATGAAAAAATTCCCACCAACTAAGGGAGATTATATCTTTTGCTGTGGTGTAGAGTGAAAATGAAACGAACCGTGTATTTGTTGCTGCTGGTCGCCTTTCTTGGCTACGTGCAAGTGTTACGTGCTCAGGAGGAAGATGTCGTACAGGTGACAGACGTACAGACGACAGACGTGCCGGACGTTGTGGTAATCATTTCGCATCTCTGTCACTTCGAAAAGCCTCTGCAAGACCCGACGGATCTGGACGATGATCAGTATTGCGATTGTGATGTGCGTAACTCTGACGCCGGCATGCCGGAAATTTTGATCAACTGTAGAAAGCACCATCTTGTGGATGGCTTCTGGGAGGGCATGGAAGTGTTGCCGCAAGGTACAACCCGGCTGGATCTATCGCATAACGCGCTGACGCTCGTACCGCGCCTCAGTGGCGGGCAGCTTCGTTATCTCAACCTGGGCCACAACCAGATAACGACCATTCCCGATAAGGTGTTCGGCAATGTGTCGCAGCTGGAGGAGCTGGATCTAAGCATCAATCGGATCGAAATGCTCAGTACCGACGCGCTGGCGGGACTGCCGAACCTCAAGCGGATCGATTTGAGCGGAAACTTTATCACCAAGATTGAGGTGAATGCGTTCTCGAATGCACTTCAGTTGAGGCACCTTATCCTATCGAACAACTCGCTCGGCACGTTCTTTAATCGTACCGAGGCCGACCTGTACCTTCGACTTGGGGTCACGAATCGTTTGGAGGTGCTGGAAATGCAACGCTGCAACCTTACCGACATAAACCTCTCCAGTGGCGTTGGTCTCGAGCGGGCTCTGCTTGGCCACAATCGACTGGAGCAGCTTACCAAGCTTCCCAAGCAACTCTCCTACCTGGACATTAGTGGCACTCCAATTCGAAGTTTCCCAGCAAAATTCCTGCCGCATCTGTTGCATCTCGAATCACTCATCCTGCAAGACATGCCCATCCTGTACACGCTCGAAGCGTACGCACTGTATGGATTACCACGACTGTCCACGCTTAACCTGCAGGGATCACGAAACCTCTCGTCCATCCATCCGCACGTCTTCGGCCAGAACGTCATCCGCAACGAAACGGACACCGAGCTGAAGCGACTCATCCTGAAGGGCACTAACATACGCACGCTCAACAGCACGCTTCAGTTTGCCTTCGAGAATCTGCGCCTGCTGGACATCCGTGGTGCTCCTTTGCGTTGTGACTGTCAGTTGCGTTGGTTACGTGACCTTTCCAACCTAATGACGCTCGGCGTGTGCATGAAGCCGAACGCTTTGCGCAACCAGCGCTTCGGAACGATCGAGTCCCACCAGTTCCAGTGCCGGGCGGAACAGTTCTGGATATACACCGTGTTCAATGTGCTGCTGGCGATTCTGCTGATCGTGCTCATATCGATCGGTATCTTCTTGATCGTGCGGGCCATCAAACCGAAGCCACACGTACAGCTGCGGACCATTGGTGCTACGAGTCCGTACGCTCGGGTTACCATCGAACCGAACCGTGCCGAGGTGCTATAGCGGTCCAATGGTGGATCGAATTCCCATACGATTACTCCGTCTCAGTGATCTGTACATAGCAAAGACATAGGGATTTAGTTTGGTTTAAGATTGCAATTTCTTTTACGCAGTGCGCTATGCTAAGGTATTCCTAGTAATTCAACGAGACAAAAGATTGTGCGTAAGTGAGTTTTTGTTTAAAAACTATTACAACGCAGCGAGAATGATGCGATAGCAAGATCAACAGTATGTTAGATATAAGCAAGCGAATCCAATAAAATGTAGTTGATTTATACATTTCGTTTCTTTAATTTCTTACTTCACTTGAATTGATCAAACAATATCACGATTAAACGAATAACCTTCGCTTCTTTAAGCTACCTAGCGGTGCAGGTAAATGCCACATCCCAAACTGCGTCCTCCTTAATCGATGTGACTGCGAGTAAGTAACCTTTACTCTGGGTCGTAACACTTTGAAGTAAGAGAAAGGGTCATAAATTGCAATTTAAAGCTCAGTTATTGTTCCCACAGACCTTTCAAGTTCGGTGGAGTTTCATTGACGCAAAAAACAGACTTATTCCACGATTTCTCTAGGGATTTAAAGCACACAATCAACATTCTCGAGCGTACGGGTTGGCACCTGTACCCAGCTAACCCAGCCCGTCAACATTCCGGACGTTTCGGGTTATTGTTTTTGCCTTCCCAATTCGCCTTGACCCTCGAACGGTTGGCCATCGCCGTGCGAGAGAATGCTTACATTTTGTCTATCAACATCTTTTTCACCTACATTCTGTTGCGAGCATTAGCCGCGGGTTTCCCTTTGGATGGCGAGAAGACACCTGTGTGTTTCGGGCCCTTTCCCTTCGTTGGCCCACTTTATGCCCCAAAGCGGGAGGGCGAACCAAACGCTACGATCGCTCTTTTACGGGTTGGAATTTTGCCTACGTCAACATCAAACACTACCACGGCCGAGATTGGATACACGCTACACTCGGGAGAGAGCTCATTTGCTTGTCAGCTGTTGGAGATCGTGGATACCTCGGCATCGCCAAGACGTCTTGGCACTCGCTCCCGTCACGCTTTCATCTCGCGAGAGCGCCAAGCCGTCGACGTCTTGGATCCAAGATGGGTATGCCTTCTCCTTCCCGCACAAAACAAAAACAACGAATCTTCGGGAGAGAGAAAAACCTCGCAAGTGTCGACGATCGTGGAGCACATGGGGAGGACGGAATTATCTAACGCCACCAGGGAGAACGTGCGTCTTCCCCAGTTCTGCGCGATTGCTCGAAACGTACGATCCCGGTACCGGCACACGATCGTGTCAGGGCTGTTGGAATACTTACGTGCCCTTTTCTTTACGGTTACCGCGGTTACCACGGTGGCCCACATTTACACAACCCTTCGGTCGTGATTGCTACCTAACTAGATCAGCCCGGACGGGTTGGTTTTTAATTTTTGGGTGCTTCTGCTTGTTCAACCCCCAAAAACACCCCCCATACACAAACGTCAAAACAACCGTTACTGCGGGGGAAAGCGTCGTCATCGAATCGTCGTCGGCTTACCTGTGGCGCTACAGCTGCGACCGCTCTTGTGTCAGCTACTTTTCTGGTGGGTCGCTTTCTTGACATTTCGTGTTGGCAAATTCGCCAAAGTTGGCCACCGTTCGCGAAGAAGTAAAAGGCAGTTGAAACCTGAGAGCGACTGCGACGGGGGTATCCATGGTTACGGTGAGATTTGTGCAAAAGATTGTCAGTACATCACAACCACAGTAAGCTCCTCTCCCGGCACAAGAGTCCGAACGGTGACCCGTGAGTGTTATAATTGGTGGACCACCCTGTTGTGGCTGAGATGTCTCCGAGTGGTTCCCGTGTGCGGCCAGTGTAAGCGTGTTGTGCTCGGGCTAATTGGACGTTCCGAAATAGTGCCCGTATGCGAGTGATGAGTCGTGTTGGAGCAGTAGAGAAGAATCACCTAGACTAGCGCGAGACACGTGTGGCGACCGTTGGAAGCAACATTATGCGCATGGCGCATCTAATTGTGAACATCGACAGCACAACAACCGAACAAGTGCCCCGGGGAGAAGCTACGCCGAGCAAGCTTTTAGGCTGCGTGCATCCAATTTCTTTTCACGTACCACCGCTCGCACCAATTACAACATGCCCTGTGCAGCGTCCTGTTGTTCGTTTGCCGGCTACGGAAGCGGAAACTCCACCGGACCGGACAGCAATACTCACGTAACAGGTAAGGTGAAATAGTCCGCCTCAAACGTGTCCAGCCGTTCGCCCACCGGGAAGCTGGGAGAGGGAAGTGGGACTGTTACCAGGCGACATGACACTCACACGGGCGTCGAGTCCAGTTTTACATCCTCATCGATGACTTCGATCTCGCTTGCTGGGATGAAGATTATCTTTCGCAAGCGCGGCACAAATTGTTGCACCACCCGTCGGCATCATCAACGTGCTGCTGCAATTGAACAGAGCCAACGGCCGTGGACACTGGACATGGAGCAGGGTTACATGGGAATGGTTTTTTTATCTTCACTTGCCATAGAAAGCTCTCACCGGGCATGATAATAAAGCTACCGGGTGAAGGTGAATGGGGTTTTGCAAACGTGATGAAAGTAAAAATATTACCGTCTTTTGAGCTGGGAAGTAAAGCCTTCTTACACAACTGTTCAGAAACAAGTAACTTCGGACATTAATTTGATGTCTTCATTTTGCCCCATTTTTATTGCACAAACATTCCTTCCGGCGGCATAAAAAATGGTAACTTTTAACCTAGTTTGAATTATTCCACGACATAAAACCTTGTGGTGAATCGTGCAAAACGCTTCGCCTCGGCTTCCTCGACACCACCAACCAACCCACTCGGGATGGACTGATTAGAAACTTGTTAAACCTAACCTCAACGCAGCATCGTTCTACACCGCGCGCGTGACCCCACAAGCTAGCCCGATACTCGTTATCCAATAAATTCCATTTTGCACCGTACCGTTCGGGAATTGGGTGAACGGGCGCTCGAAACTCGTCCCCATTTTCGGACACTGTGTGTCCGGGGTGCGGTTTCATGTTTGCTGCCGCGACGCGTTCCCCTACAGCTGCTTCCCGGTGCCAGGCTCCGGTAGGGCGGACTGACCGAGATGTTAGGTCGTGGCAAAACTACGACTACTACTGAGGGGCCGCTACTACAAGACGACACGACACCCGGGAAACCAGGGGGTTACATTACAAACATGTGTTGCCGCGCTGTGTACGAAATTAATACCGATGCAGCGGCACCATCGTCCCGGTCTGGACAGTCCAGAGTAAGTCGGTCAGGCGGCAACAACGACGACGCAAACGATGACTGTTGCTTTTATGATGACGATTTTCTCCAGCTCTCAGCCATATCCTACTCCGGCAAGGAGATGTGAATGCAAATTCGCGACATTGCACCATCGTCACTGGCGACCGGGGCCAAGCGAGCGTAAAATCGAAATATCGCTACACGACCGTACCGGGCCCATGGGCAGTGGACATTCGCCACCGGGTTGCCTGGGGACGTTTATGGACAGGTTGGTTATGTTTCTTAATTAGCCGATCGGTACTAGTTCGAGCGCTCCTGAATATCGATCGTTATGGAGGAACAAAAACTGTTCTACAATTCTGATAAAAAGACGTTTAATTAAGCCAAAAATCAATTGTCACCGCCATGTTCAAAGACATGTTCTCACTCTACGACGCTAATTAATCCATCCGATCGACGTAGCATGAGTGATGCCAGCGACCCTCTCCGTACCAGAACGAACAATACCGAACGACTCATTACATATCAACAGTTGTACAGCATTGCTTTTTCTTTTGCACCACTGTCCCTCAAGCCGCACGGGCTAGACAGGGTAAGACGATTGATGATGACGGTACACGGGAAAGCACGGAAAATGACCAATCGTTACCGGTGGCAGAAAGCAGATTCGGGAGCAGACTTTTCTTTCTTTCTGTGTAAATTAACCTCTCGCTTATCCTTTGACCTCTCCAGACACGATGATGTGAACCACCTTCCATCACCAACTCCCCCCAAAACGAGGTTCGTCTCTTCAAAGCACACGTAAAGCGTGACACAACTGGCGACAATAGCGTTTGTGTCCTTCGTCCTATGCCGCTCCCGTCAGTTCTCTTCTTCTACGGCTTTTGTGCGCGGGGCCGGATTGTAATTAAAAGTTCGTCCCTTTTACGCCACGTGATGTGGACCGACGTGCAATAAAAACCGACCCTTTAAGGCATGTCCTGCCGCCCCAAAACGGAGGACCAACTTTAACCTTCGGCTGAATAGGGCAGGGTTTTGCCGTTTTTTTTGCGAGCTTCTCCATAGGTGGCGCGGAACATTTGTCGAAACATGTTGCAAAATCGTACCAAACGAATGTCCACCAAACCATTTCGTCCGTCCGTCGACCCGGTGGGTTGTTGGATGATATTGAAAAGAATAAATTTCGTGTACCGGATACCTTCCCACTATCCCCCCCACAGGCCTTAGATTCGCACCGGATGTCACCCGGCAGCAGATAGCTTCTATGGGTGTGCACGCTCCGGATACTGCTCCATGGCTAGCGGCGATGAGGAGTAAAGCGAGAGTCCTGTAATTTAGATTCCCTTTTCCTTCCATTACTGCCTTCCGTCTTTTCACTCTGCTGATTACAGGACGAACGCCACGTTCGGTCGCTCGTTCGTCCGTTTGGTTGAATTCGGTCAGCAGAAAATATAGGTTTTAATTAGTCCGGTTTGTCCGGGCGAACACTGGCGGCCGTTGTTGGCCCAAAGCTAAGGGAACGAATCGGACTTTTTTCCATCCTTCTATTCAACCTCAACTCGACAAGAGCGGGCTGAAAATTGGACCATTCGATAATGTTTGAGTTTGGATGGGCTGCAGCGCATCCACATGCATGTGTTAAGAGGAAAGAGCCTTAATTAATGCAACCAAGCATCTTTTGAGTATAGTTCGTTTTGTTTCCTCCAGTGCAGTGTTGCTGATTGAAAACTTGATTAGAAAATTAGTCTTTACCTAACCAAAACGTAATCATCCTGTGGTGCACCTGAAGCCACAAACAATACCTTGTAAAAGAGGCAAAAAATGTCTGAAATAATAGAAGCTGCTATATCAGGTAGATGAACCTTTATTCCTAGGCATATAACAGAAAAAAAAACTATTTTATGAGTGATATACCTGTTCTATCAGGATTGGGGGATTTCTGGTATACAATTTACCTGCATGACCACCATGCTAGAAGCAGCTCGAAAGGAGAAGAACGAATCTTACAGGTACCATCGT
>KB671520.1:27667-184123 GCA_000349105.1 Anopheles epiroticus | reverse complement strand
CATTACACACAGTCGAGTCGTGTGTGCACTGCACGGCGGCAAAACACTTGCATTTGCCTGTTCTAGTCTTACTAGGGCTTCCCCCGAGTGCTTTATTTTACCTCGCGCGCCATTAGACATTCGTCAACGTCAACTGGAGCTGTTGTTTCCTCCCCGCGTGCAGCTGATTTTTTCTTCCCCACCCCAAACTCTGCTACTTCCCTTCGCTGGCAAATCATCCAAGAACTTCACCGCAGCGCCACAGGCCGCCAGAGACGCCAGCCGTTGGCTTCGTCGTCAGCGACATCACACTGGGGAGGAATCTCTGTGCTATGCCACGCGCATCGACACAAAGTGTAAATAAGAACGAGAATAATTGCCCCTGGGGGCAGCTGTATCGCACCCAGGCACTTGTCCTACGGCAGCTCCGTCCGAAGTAAGCGGTTACCTTGCACCAGGCGAAGGTGCCGGCTTCCTGTGGTTCGTTTTATTGTTCGGACGGAAAATTCAATTTCACCAGAACGCTGCTCCATCGCACTGCCGTGCACGGGCACTGTCCCCGGATTGGGTCCCCGGATGTAAAGCGTCTAACAGATGCGTTCCGTCTGGTTGAACATGCCGTTCCGGATGCTTCCCGTGCCGTTCCGAGCCATTCCGAATCCTTATCGAGCAGCCTGGTACGGGTCGGACGGTTGGCCAGACGCGCGCTTGCACCACTTTGTAGTTACAATGTAAGGATTGCTTTCCGGCATTACCGGTTGAAAAACCTTTGCCGACCAGCGAGCGAGCAGGAATTGGCACCAATTGTACCGCCAGAATGCAGTTGGACTCACTTTTCACCTCGCCCTCCGGTTCCAACCATGCCCAGGGCAAAGGAGATCATAAATCTTGGCGCATATAGTCAAAAGCTTTCACACTTACAAAGGACCCTTGAGAAGCAAAAGTATTTTGGAAGAAAAGACAAATATTAAAATTTGTTTTTTTACGCATATGTGTTTAAAAATTTCGGGTTTTCCCATGTGCTTTATCCGTATGCAAGGAAGTTACTACTTACTCCTATCATTATTTACACTATTTACTTCGTCTGCAATTCGAATAAAAGATCAGATCATAAAAGATTATATTCCCAGAAGATTATATCCCAGCGTAGACTTTATTAGAATAAGTTGATTATAATTTGAATATTAATTTACTCGTTTGATTAGTTTAGTTTAATATGAATTTAACAATTATAAATTTAGTTAATTTTTTCGGTTATCTATCACTTATATATCCTTCAAAATACCAAAATGTCGATTTATCTTCTCAACTTGATTCAACCAGAAGGTAATGGGCAGCTATCCTCTAGCAACTTCAAATTGACGGATCCCGGATAATCCGCTCCCCGGTTAATCAGCCCCCAGATAATCGATGTTTTACTGCATTCAACTAATCGATTCTGTCTCTACAAAAAAAATAATGTAATCACTTTACACAATGTTCCAAATTTACTAAAAAACGGTTATAAAAACGGTTTGTTAGTAAAAAATTATTTGTTAATTTTCTACGATAGAATTTTATAGTATGTTTAGATTCTCTCAAGTATGAAAGTACTTTATCCATTTTTTATCTTCTCTGCTTTCTGCATTCTGCATTCTATAGAATTATGTGCATCAAAAAAAAAATAATAATCGTAAACCTGCCTAACGCAAAACCGTGCAGTGAAATTGTACTGCTTTAAAGACTTCTTCTAAGGTGGCACAACAACCCCTGCGGGCAAGGCCTAACCAGAACACCATTGAGCTTCAACTCTTTCTACGATTGAGTGTACTCATCCATATCAAGATAGTTTATCCTGCGAGTACGGGGGGGCTATGGCTAAGTAAGTGTACCCATAGCAGGATAATCTATCCGGCGATCGGAGGATTCGAACCGGCGACGGGCCTTTTGACAGCCCTACGCCGTTACCACTAGACCACCGAGCCGGCCTATCGCTACAAAGTAATAATAATAGTTACTGTATATGTTTTCATTATTGTGAAATCAATGTAAGTTTGTACATTGATTTCTTCTTGAAGTACTAAGTAACATGGTTCTGGCCGTTTTTACTAAATAAAAAAAATCTAATTTACACATCCTGACAAAAGATCCTACATACTCTTTGTGTTGGGTTGCTTGTATCAGCCACCGAATGAAATTGTTTTAAAAACCTAGCTTTACTTTCACTCATAAATAAAAATAATAAAGACCCAGTCTTTGATCAACGGTCAACCGTAAAACATCGTTATTTATACGCTTCCATCATGACGTGAGATTTGCATCACATCTTAAAAAAAATCTTCTCAATGGAACAAACACAAAGAGAAACAGCATAAAAGTCGTGTTGGTCGTGACAAATTCCGCGTTTGTATGTAGCAGACAACGCACTCATCTTGCAGTGAGTACACGACTTATCTCGAACCTATTTATTGGATCAAAATGCACCAATACCACCAAGAAAATTGATAACGCTCCCAAATTGTGAGACTGGTTATCAGCAACTTACACAACTGCGATGCTACGCACATGTTACTAGCAAGCGATAATGCCTAGAGCAGCTGAAGTTTCATGTTAGTTAAACGCTAGATTTTGTACAGTTCATGTGGCTCTGCGTGAAAGCAAATTCTCTGCAGCTGTTTGTGGTGTGTTTCTGATCGCTGTAGGGTAGAGAGCGAAAGAGAGATACAGCGGCGTTGACTCATCTAGTACCGGCAACAAAGAAATAACATGTAATGCAACATCCAAGCAACCAGTGGAGCAGGTGTCCGTTTTTCGTCAGTGACAAACAGAGTGTTGAAATATGCCGATCCGTAGCGGTGATAGTAGGCTTATTATGCCGTCAAAATCACGAAGACCTTCTGAAAGTGCATTCTACCAGCAGAAACTACCAGTGTGGACACCGGAAATAACTCCCAAAACCGTCTGGCCCTTTCTAGTCACCGGAGGGATTGTTTTCCTTTCGATCGGATTGGGTTTACAGCATGTTGCTTCCAACACGCCAGACTTTACACTGGACTACACCTACTGCCAAGCATATGGAGACGCCTGGAACAGAAGCTGCGCCGAGATGATCAGCTGGAATCCAGGCGTCGCGTGCAAGTGTGTCGTTCATTTTACGCTCGATCAGCACTTTCCCAGGGATGTCTACTTCTACTACGGCCTGGAGAACTTCCACCAAAACCATCGGCTCTTTGTTATGTCCCGCGACGATGGGCAACTGCGTGGGGATCTTGTAAAAGCTCCCTCTCCAAGATGCCACCCGTTGGACTATGCACAGCGCGACGATCGAAAGCTACCGGTCGCACCTTGTGGCCTCATCGCCAACGCTATCTTCAACGACACGTTTAACCTGTATCAGCGTTCACCGCATCGCCGGGTGCCCCTCATCGGCGGCGGGTCAGTTTGGCCTCACGAACGGGAACTAAAGTTTCGCAATCCAGCCGGTGACCTTCGGGAAGCGCTGCAAAACTTTTCCCGTCCACCCGCCTGGTCACGTGAGCTATGGGAACTGGATCCGCAGAACCCCGACAACAATGGCTTTCAAAATGAAGATCTCATCAATTGGATGCGCTCGGCAGCGTTGCCCAACTTCCGCAAGCGCCATCGACGAGTGGATCATTCCGATGCTCCCTTCGAGACTGGTCTGCCAGTAGGGGACTACTCGTTACACATCGATTACACGTTCCCGGTAGCTTCATTCGGTGGACGGAAGTTAATTTCTCTTATTTCACCTTCGTGGATCGGTGCTCGAAATCCCGTTACCGGCTACTTCTTTCTTGGCGTTGGAACTTTGCAACTGATATTAGGTTGTATACTGTTCTCCCTTCACTGTTTCTTTACTAAGAATTGAAATGAGAAACATTAACATTAACAGCGCGAGAAGAGAATATATTATCAATAGCGATGAAGTATTGTAACTTGTTAGCAAAAAAAGATAATTGTTTTTAGTTTGTTATTTGTTATTTTATTACAAATTTCGATGGACTAGTGAGCCCTCTCGTTTAAAAATGAAAATTAGTTTCTTAAGAGTAGGTTACAATCAACATAGCAAAAATAAATTAAAACATAAAACACTAGTTACGCTGGGTAGAAACACGGTCTATGAAGGCGGCAGTCGAAATCCCTGGCTCAAAGACCTCACTATGTGCATTAAATGTTCGACACATTCGCAGGAAAGGATCTGAGCGGCCAAATGTTGTTCTGCGATCTGGGATAGCCAGCATCGCCCGAGTACGGAGAGTTCTGGCGGGCACGTAAAGGTTGATGGTTGATAGTAGCGCTGGTGAATCGATATGGCCGTTGATTAAGCCCGCAATAAACGACAGGCTTGCACGATGAATTGTTTATACTTGTTGATTATACTTAGTGACTTAAAATTCCTAGGCTCATTATTAAGCTTAAGCTTTCTTATAATGATTAATCATTCTTGAAAATCGTGATTCATTAGACTTTATTTTTGGCATCGGATATTGGAGACGATTCAACTTTAATTTCAAGTTTAGTTGTAATCAATTTAGCTGTATTCAATTTTAGTTGTAAATGAATGCTGGAAGACTAATACTTTTCATTAAAATGTAGTAGTAGGTACACCAGCATAATTTAGGTACTGATATTTGCTCATACATCGTGGACTTTGACACACGCTTCAAGAGAGAACTTCTGTCAGGAGAGTGGCAGGTGGTCAAATTCAGGAATTTTCTGATATCTACATACATTAACTTATAGGCATGTTATTTCTATTTAATAGTTTTTTTTTCTATTTACTAGTTTTTTTTCTGTACTATAAAAATAAATATTAACGTATGGGACGTACTAAAATGCCATTTTTGATCTATTGAAACAAATGGACTTTTACTCCACTGAATTTAACATTCTTTAGATAGTCAATCAGACCTGGCAAAAACAATGTTAATCTTATAGATTAAAATTATACAGTCGATCACTCTAGCCAGATGTAATAAATGTGTTTTAGAAACGAAAGTTTGTATATTTTACACCATTTAATTTGTTTTAGTTATTTGTTCAAAATTCCTTTCGTGTATTCTCAGCAGAAACATAACAACACTTGAAATTGTAAAATTAATTTAATTAATTATTCCAAAGTTCAGGCTATCTTTATCTAGATCTTGTAATCAAATTGGACTTATTTTGTTTAATTGGTAAGACCACTCAAAACTACAATGAAGCAAATGTTTGCGGCAACATTGTTTGTGTGAAATTATCTCATCGCCAAATGTCGAAAAAACGCAAATTTGATGGTTAAATAATTGCAATTGCGGTTAGATTTGATTTCATACTAAAACTAGGAACTGCACAACAGTGTTTAACTGTGTATCCATTTAATGACATTGATAAAACCAATGGTTTGTGTATTACTTTCAGTGTTGATGACCTTTGATGGCCAAAAGTTCGCTAGGAGGAGCTATCAAACTATTTTTCGCATTATTTTTGTCAACAAAAAACTGTGTAGTAATATCCTGTTATTACCTCGCCGTTTAGGTTTACTGCACTGTGCCTAACACGTTTATAATAGGCCATTTTGAAACTCACGATTACTGCGCGCATACATTTTTCAGTCACTGTACCTTGTTAAGGTGTTGTCAAGCTTCAAGCTTGTCACTTGGGCAAAACGAAATGCCAAATAGCTAAATGGCAGAATACCGCAGTAAATGTAAGCTGTATTCGTTGGAGAGAACAGTTTTAAATTATTAGAAGCAACACTTTAACGTTTTGTGCACAGAAAACCGCCACGAATAAAAAGCTAAGATGATGGAAGGCAAGGAAATTGTGCAGGCAATTGTGATAGCCGATTCGTATAACCGCAACTTAAAACCATTCACGTGCACAAAACCGCTGGTAAGTTTGGTACAGAAATTGCATCATTTTTTTCCACGACTAGACGAAGCGCACCCAAAACTCTCACCAATTTGTTTGAACTCCCTTTCTGTAGGCGCTACTACCAGTCGCTAATGTCCCCCTGATCGAGTATACGCTTGAAACGCTCTCTAGGAATGGTGTCGATGAAGTGTTTGTGTTCTGCAGCAACCATATCGATCAGGTGAAGAGCTATATTACCGCGCGCCAAGTTGCCTGGTGGTGCACATGGTCCAAAGGAGTGCGGGTGTCAATCATCGGCTCGCCAACCTGCCGCAGTATAGGGGAATCGATACGCGATCTGGACTCAAGAAACATGATCCGGGGCAATGTACTCCTGCTCGGTGTAGATAGCATCACAAACGCAAACCTGGCCGCACTGTTCCAGCACCACAAGCGACAAGCGAAGGTGGACTGTGGTACAATAATGACGGTCGCGTACAAGGATAGCTCTCGGTCAATGCGTACCGGCAACGAAGTGTTGATAGCAATGGAACCCACATCCCGACGACTACTATTCCATCAACGATTGGCACTGCAGGAGAAAGAGCGCACGTTCGAAATGCCACTGGAGCTGTTTCTCACCAACAGGGATGTGACCGTGTACCACGGGTTGCTCGATCCGCAGATTGCCGTGTGTAGCCCTGCAGCGCTGCTACTGTTTGCGGACAACTTTGACTATCTGTCACGTGACGACTTGGTGCGCGGAGTTCTTATGAATGAAGAGCTTCTTAACAGTCGCATTTACGTGGCGATGCTAGCGCGGGAAGAGTACGCGAATCGGGTGAATAACTGGCAAAATTATCATCTGATATGTTTGGATGTCATCAATAGGTGGACGTATCCGCTTGTGCCGGGTATGATGATCAGCGAGCTTGAGCAGCAGTATAAAAGCTTTAGGAATAACATCTACCGCCAGCGTAACGTGCAGTTAAGCAGGTCCTGCGAGCTGGACGGCGATCTGGTGATAGGTGAGAGGAGCGAGGTCTTAGATGGTTCCTATTTGCGTCAGTCAGTTGTTGGAAGGGCATGTAAAATCGGAACCAACTGTCACATTGCCAACAGTTTCTTGATGGACGGAGCTGAGATAGGAAATGGAACCTTTCTTAGCCATTGTGTAGTAGAGCGTGATGTGAGAGTAGGTAAGGGGTGTAGGATCAACGCAGGTACGGTGCTGGGAGAGGGCGTACAGATACCGGACGGGTTGGTAGTAGATGGTCTGACACTTCAAGCGAAAGAACCAGAGCCCGATGGGTTGAACACACCGGTGCAGAAGATAGCCGACCGGGCATACACCACGCCAGAGAACGATGATTATAATTTAGACCAGATCGCATCAACACTGAACGAACCGTACAAGATCACACCCCTGACCGAGCGTTATCCCTCCTCCGTGTATGAACCTTCGGATGAGGAATACGAGAGTGGACCGGCATCACCTGTTCCGGATGATGCGAAAAACTTCCTTTTGGAAGTGATCGAATCATTAAAGCGTGGACTGACCGACCGCATCGACGCGGAGTACCTCATTCTGGAAATCAATTCCTCCCGCTATGCCTACAACATGGCACTCTGTGAGGTAAATTATTATGTGGTAAGAGCGATGTTAGAGATCATGCTAGAACAGCAGGACGTTACGTCCAACACAGTCGGCACGCTGCACCATCTGCTTGCGTACTTTGGTGACGTCTTTCGGAACTATATCCGCGGTCGGGACGCGATGATGGATTGCCTCAAGGTGCTGGAGGAGATGTGCTTGGTGAACGAGGTGGTGCGGTCAAAACTTCCCAATCTGGTACACTACCTGTACGAGGTGGATTTGATCGGCGAGGAGGTCATCATTCTATGGTACAACAAGTTGGAAGACAAGTCAATCAAAGAAATACTTTCGACGTTGATACAATGGTTCCAGGAGTCCAGCGAGGAGGAGGACGAAGAGAGAAATTAAGCAATTTTTGACCCCCTCAAGGAGTGCTAGTAATACAATAGACCGAGCCCTTCATATACAAGGCTGTTCATCCTTCGTTGCACAATTTTTAACTATAGCATGTAATGTAACTCCTACAAAAGAAAAAAGTATTACATTTTCACCTAATTATCTAGAAAAGGAGACATCATATGAAATTCAACATACTACACATTGCACAAGTACACTAAGTTGCGGATTTTTTTTGAGGAAAAGTATCAAACTTTTAGGGGTAAGATACTGTACCCAATAAAAGAAAATTATCACTTAATACTCACAATTTGGGAAAACTAAAGAATGCGCCTGTTACACGCCGCGAGCGTAACGTCTCACGGTGGTCGGTCATTGTGGTCATGCTAACATAGGTTAATTTAATCTAATTAAATTAGTTTTAATTATTTCTGCGTTTGGAAATTTAAATAAAACTAATTTAATTAGATTAAATAAAACTATGATAGCGTGACCACAATGACCGACCATCGTGAGGCGTTACGCTCGCGGTGTGTAACAGGCGCATTCTTTAGTTTTCCCCACAATTTAAATTGATTAATTTCGTTGAGGTTTTATAAGTAGCTAAGTCAGCAACCTAATAATTAATAACTCATAAAAAAAAAAATTCGAATCGTCAATCTAAAACTCATTAAAATAAGGTAAAAACACAGCGGTGGATTAACAGCATAAAAGCACTTTTATGTGACTCTTTTGAATTCCCGATTAAAATCTATGTTACGATAGATAGTACAGTTTGTAAAACACTTGTATAATGCCTATTAGAGCAACTCTGTGTTTATTAAGAGGTTTTTGACTGTATTACTCTTTCTTTTAATGGCCCCTTTTATGTTTTAAGCACGTTTTTTTATATGGAGTTTGGCATTTGGCGGCTGAAATCATGTAAATACTCCATACAAAACCAAACACAAAACTAACTTCAAATTTTCAGCCTAGTTTTTTTTCAGCCTGGAAGCTGGAATTAGATTCGAGTACCTCTTCGAAAGAATGTCAAGCCTGTGGATCAGCCGTCTGTCTCTTTCTAACTTGTTGTTTTAAACTAACCGTTAGTCTAGCTGATCATATTCTTTCTCATGGAATTCGGTAACAATTATTTAACAAGTTATTAGTGTTCTGGATCTCTTTCATTTTTTATTGTAGTTCAATTTGCTTATGTTATTCTTTTTATGTTTGATGATTTATGCGGCTTAAAATAAATGGGTTATTGTTCGAGGTATGAATGTTGCATTGGTAATGAGTGAATTCTGTTCTTAAGAACAAACTTCCAAGTGCTATAAAGCGATACTGATGTACACCGAATAATAACTTCTTAAGTTATCTTGTGCTTCAACCACAAACTCCATAACCTCTAACGGTCTTGCCCCAATTCATTATCCCAGCCTTGATAGTAGACGGCGTAATCCTCCCACCTTAGCTTAGCAGAACGTCTTTTAGAGGATTTTGCAGGTTGGGTCGTTCGGCACCATACTTAAAACATGGTCTGCTCACCGAAGTCGCGCGAGTTTATTACGCAGTACAGCAGTGAGGTCGTTGTACAATTATTTTAAATGGATAAATTAGCATATGCCTGTTACAATTCTCACTGTTAAGAAGCGTTTGTATAGTTAAAAAATGTGCTCGTGGTTGCGTTTCGTCGTCTGGCTTCAATAATTGAAAAAAACTAACGCGTTTTTTTACGCTACCAGGCGTTGTCTTCAATTGCAATACTGCTCGAAATCTGCTAGACAAACAAACAACTGAAAGACTAAAAATTTCAGGTTCTAACTAAAAACATAAAAGGGGCCAATATTAATATTTTGTTATTTGCAGCTACATTATTTACATTAAGTCCGTTAAAAAATAACCTAAATTCAACCAAATCCACGAAAGATCGCAAAAGCACAACAAGACTATAAAAAAATAAATAAATTAATAACATATAATATCCATTCATTAAAAAGTACTTCCTTCCGTGGTCGTAATTGAGTAAAAGTAACATTCAAATCGACAGTACTGCTATAGGAGTAAAAGGAATCAACCATTTTTATAGTAGGATCGCTAGATCCAAATACAGTCGATCTTAAGTCAGTTTCTAACAGATATCGCGGCATGAAAACTGTGCTAGGTGTCTGTAACTTTTTTTTTCTTTCAGATTTAGCAGGGGTTCAATAAATCCATTAAATAATGTTAATCTGCATATACTCCTTTCAGAGACCATGGCAAACGATGATTGGGAACACGTGTAACCTATCCCCCATGTTACAATTAAACGCCGTGCATCACATAATATTATGTACGCAAATCAACGAGCAACTTTCCATATTTCAATTTAAAAACTCATTGCCTAGCCTTTTAGATCACTGCTGCTTTAGACCTGTTTCACACCGCTGAATATATACGAAAACGGTTCGTTTTGTTATGCGGGACGGTAAAGCCCTACAACGTCGTTTAGTGGCGTATAACTTTGTAAGGTTCGTTAATTTTGTTTCGCAATAATTTAGTTTTTGAAGAAATTCACACGAAAATCAGGACAATTTAACGTAAATGAGCGATAATGTTGTTTGAATTTAGCCATTTTTTCACCAACATAAGTTTACTTATTACGAATTGTTGTTGATTAAATTATTTTTCGTTTTCGTTTCGGAACTTAATTTTTCATTTTTCATTTTTCATTAAATAATTTTTCATCAACTCTGTGCCATTGGTTTTTACATTTTACTTCCAGAATTAACGATTCGTGAATGGGAATAAATAACGTTATAAAATGCATCATCTCTCTCAACCGTCTGTGTTTGTCTAGCAGGTTGTAGCCGACTGCAGACTTTCATACTCGATAGACCATCTTCATGCACGTGCGCTCCTGGTAAAATTTGTGTCCGAATCCTGTCTGTGCTGAGCGAATTCGGATCGGATCCGGTTGGTTTTTGCGGTACGATTCGAACACGCCGTTGAGCTTCGAGATGAGCTTTGTTTTTTTGAGCTATCATCGTGATAAAACATAATTAATTGCTGCGTGCACTGCCGAATGAACCCGTTTGTTTCGTTAGAAGTAGTTTCAATTCATTTTATTCATTCGTTTCACTACTTTTCTGACCGAAATTCACTGTAACCAAAAGCCACAATCGCCAAAAAGACACTTCAACCGCGACAAGCGTGGAATCACCCCTTGAGCAACGCTGCCAAATGTGCGGGTAGGGTCACACGCCCACCCAGCCGACGCAAAGAAACGGCTGCGACACGGAGCATCTGAAGGCTACCGCTCTCGCTGCTGCGCTCCGCATACAATTCGTCCCATTGTCCCGATTTTGACGGCCTCTGAAGCAATCCTGTCGAATCGCGTCCGGCCACGACCGGCAAACGTCGTGCCGATTCTCGGCCAGTTCGCTCAATTCGAGGACCGACAGATATCGCAATCGGGAAACAAGAAAAGCATGCTCCACCGCTCTGGCAGCTGCGAGTGGGCTGGCGCAGGAAACGAGAAGGCCTGTGGCGCTTTTGTTGGTTGGGGTCAGCCCTGCTCGATTTCGAACGTAGGTCGCCGGAACGCGCGCATCACGGCCGCGATGAGCTGTGCGGCGTGCAGCGGCCGCCTCCCCGAATGCCTGCACGCCTGACCGATAATCGAAACCATTTTCCGACTACTTGGATCACCGTCATCGAAATAGAGAGAGAACTCGACTCGGCCCTGACTGGCTAGGTTTGGGCTGCGTTGCGACTAGCCCTCGGTTCCTGTGAACCTGATTCAAATGCAAAAAAAGTGTTGCCATTATTGAGCGCGCCCGACCCGACGGTCGAGTCGAGCGCGCGCGATCCGGTGTAAACAACGCTTGCGAGCGGCACCAGGAGCTACCAGGAGCATCGCTTCCCGCCAATTTACCGCTTCAGTCGATCTATACTGGCACCGTTGCCGTGGTAATGGCAGCAGTATCGCTGTCTCTTTCTTTTTCATTTTTACCACTATGGGCGAAAATACGCATGGTTTGGCCACATTGAAATTTGTTTTTATTTTTGAAAAAAAAAAAACAATTTATTTGGACCACTTGTGTTGCGACCGTAAGATTGAAAATTAAATGTACATTTAGGTACATAAGAAACGTCACCAAGAATTCGATATACACGAAAATTCGAGATACTTTATTGCCCCCGGTGCGCATTGATAAATTATGACCATTGAAATTGAAACTGATGTTTCAGGTTTATTTTAACATTGCTTCGTGGCCGGTGCTTAGAGGAAATAATCTTATAGTGGAAATTGATTCAAATGATACAATTTTAACAAAATAAATCATATTTTGTGTAATAGTGGAGAAAAAGGGAAGAAACGCATCTTCCCCAGAATCAATTTAATTTGATGTGTAGTGTAGGCACAGTGGCTGTGAGCTGTCAAACAAATTGCGCTCCTATAATTAGCGATTATTTGGTGTGTGAGCAGAAATTCTTTTTGAGTGATCAATTGTGCTTTTGCCTAGCTACCGATGGTTTGCAACAGGTGGCGCTAGTGTAGAACAAGAATGCTTGTAAATTCGTCCCATGTAGCCTAGCTTTTAAACTACAAGAAGTCATTTCCTGAAACTTAAGGGTTTTTTTATTGCCTACGTCCAAATTTTGAAACGCATTTTATTAAAAAAAATTTCAAATAAAGTGTAGTTCATAAAATGTATACTTTTTTAACAGGATTTCCCGATGATGCAGGGTTTAAGGGGAACGAAGAGAAATCGTGAATTTTTAATTTCCTCGTTAGTCGAACTACGACCATCATTCCATTGGATTGCAAAGGAATATTACCGTAGTTTTCTAATTTCATTATCATGAAACTTTGCAATAATTGTTAAGTTTGTTTTGTTTTATTTGTCAAACAATGCGTCAATGCAATTTGCCCATATAGTTGATCAAAAAAATCGTATTTAAGTAAGTTTTTCAAAATCGTATATCTACAATCCACTTACACCGCGGAGATTACATAACTCGGAGACAACCTGTACTTGATAATTTTCATTTATTTTCAGTAATTTTTATCGTCTTTAAATCACCAGTTGCTCCTAAACCTGCGCTCTAATTTATTAATTTAACTGAAAAAACTGCGTTATTTAATATTAATATTTCAAAGCATCGCATAAAAGCATAAACAATTTTGACCATTTTACTGAAACTTTTGCTCAGCGTGCGTCGTAACCTACCCGCAGCGGTTGCTGGAAGTGCCTCCTGCTGCATGCGCAGCTGGTAGCGATAAAAAGAATCCGATCAGAAAAGGCACACACCATCCCGGGCACAATGGGTGCGCGTCGCTGTGTGCGTTTGCCACGCCACACACCGGCCACAATCGTTCTCGCCACCACCGAAACGGCGACCTTCCTTGCGTCTGCGCCCTTGGTGATAAAGGAAAAGTTTTGAAAGTACTACGCAATCACGTTTGCGGAACTCCCGCACCAGCGCAGTACGCGGAAAACGAAGCCGTACCGCGTTTGTTCACGTCTCGAGCATGATTCGCCCGTGAGAGAGACAGCACGCCGTGAGGAACCGCCACTGACGGCCTGCCCTCCAGCAGCGATGCGCTCCTGTTCGAGCGCGAAATTGAAATTGATCACTCCAGAATCGACCGCGCGCCCACGGCAAACGCGCTTTCTGGGCGGAGATAATAGACTAAGCGTCTACCTGCCGACTCTGCTGCGCTCCGGGCCATAAAAGGAACCTAGAACGGCAAAATCTCGGCCGCGAAACTCTCGCGCCGTCTGCGATTCGCACCGGGTTGCCAGCGGCGACGCTCGACGCGTGCGGGCGAAATCGACAAACTTCCGACCGCTCGCAACTGGCGGTGGGGCGATCGGGGCCACTCGACAAGGAGGCAATAAATGCAGGAAAATTATTTCCTGCAAACCCCCGACCGATTGCACACCTGACAAAAAGATTACGCTAAACATATCGTGATAACATGAGCCGACGAACGGCAGCAGATTCGCCGTGGCTTCGTCTGCCAGCACTGCCATCGTAGTGCCCATGAAGCAATGGCGGCACCCTGCCCTGACAGTGTTGCTCCGTGCAATCGGAAATGGATGAAAATGGCGCGAAAGGCCGGTTCGCATGCGGCGGTACCTGCTAAAACGCTGCCGGCCGCGTACTTTTTCTGACAGAATCCTGCCTGCGTTGTACGAGTGCAGTGCGGCCACGTGTTTTTCGGTCGCAGTTGGCACGGAAAAATTACGGCAACGCGGCGCGTACCGGACTCGCGCGCACCACAACAAATCGGCACCGCTGTGCAGCATGAGCTCCCAGTATTTGGCGACTCGTTGTTGATGGCGTAACATTTTCGCTCTTTCTGGCGCGCGGGTTGCGTTTGTTTCGATCGCGGCAAACTGTGCGCTGAAAATGCGAGCCCGAATCGCTTGGAAGTTCAGACGAATCGTGAGCAGCAGCCGGTGACAGAAAAAGTACAACACGAAAGGTAAGCAACTGTAGTCGAATCGATGTGTTTTGATGTCGACGCGTTACCACGTTAACATGTTTGTTCGTTTTTTTCTGCCAGTCCCATATCATTCTTGCATTCTCAATTCTATCACAACAATGGCTACTCAAATGAACAACTTTATCTTAGTTTTTCTGTCCGGATTCCTTAATTGAACTTTGGCTGTATGCTAACTATTGAGTCCGTCATTCTTGTCGTTGTCCTCAAATGCTAGTTTTAACTAGATTTACCAAGAGGATTTCCCTTTCAAATTGGTGCTTTTCAATTGAACTGTAAGCCAACTATCAAACAACCAACTAAAAAAGCAATTGAATTGAATTCTGACTGAAGGATAATGCCTGTTATCCGGAGTCCGTCTACTAAACGCTCTGTTTCGGATACGAAAGAAAGAAGTTTGGCTCTGTGCGTGATATGAGATGTTCCATCGGAATCAATGATCCACTTAACCCTTGTGACGCTAGAGAATTGAAATTGGATCTTACAGAATCATGACGAGTTGTCTTCGCTCTCGCCTCCGTATAACGATTTTTCTCTGATCTGCTCGTTAGGATTGAGCTAATGGATCCGCAGTTCCACCAATACCCAATTTCTAACCGTCTCATCTTGACAAATTCCAATTCATTCTGTAGAGAAATTTCGGCCGATAAGTTCCTAGACCAATCGCATGTTGAAAGCTTCTGACTGGAACGAGTGGAAAGAACTAACTTTACTATAGTTATTAATTACATCAAAACCTATCACTTAAGCTACCGAGGTTGGTTTGATCTGCAACAGATAATTTAAGGATAATCGGACAACGATAGGGGCCCCAACTGTCGAGTTACCCAACTTACCAATTAGTGAAGTACTGCTGAAAATAGGTAGAACTTTGGTACGATTTGCTAAAAGCAGAAACTCTAAGCTAATGACCAAGCATTCGGTAAAAGGTGAAATTAATCAAAAGGCTTTGTGGCTCCATGGTAACCATGCTCTAAAATGCTAATGCAGTAGACTCTCCACCCTACAGTGGATGTAACGAGTTGAATCCATCATGCATTACGCGGGAAATCCTGTTCGGTAGAAAGCGTTTGGTTCCATGTTTCAAAATATACTAGTTTAGAGGGTTTTTTTAATTTCTTCATGTTTAATGTGTGGAAAAAAGAAAACAAGAAAAAAAATCGCGTTTTCTGGTGGTCTGCCATTTCGCTTCTGTAGGTATTTCAGTTCCTCAAAGTTCATCGTATTGAATGTTTTGCTTTGTTATGCTTCACAACAAAACTAAAAACGATCGTGCACAAATGAGAGAATCAACTTTTGTGCACTGAAAGTGTTCGTAATGCGAAAAAATAGTTAATAGGGGTACTCAATACGAAACATGGTCCCCTCTGTGTATGTTTCCGTCAAATCCATTACGTAGGTTGACCAACATCAAGCTATTGTGCTATTGCTGGAAATTGTAGTTAATTTTAGAAATTGAGTAAGTCCTCAAACTTGGCGGAACACAAAGCAAAAATTCGCTAAACAACTTCCATTTAGAAGCTTAAATGTATTACCAGCGTGCAGGAAGAGATAAAATAAGGCGTTACACTAGCGTCTCAATTTACTGATTATTTTGTGTTACAGCGTTACAATGACGTTGCCCAGGTTCAATCCCTCGGGGCGATAAGATAGCGCACCCAGGCAGTAGACGCATTGCTTTCGATAACAATCGGTGGCGTTGGTGTGCGACAAATCCTGCATAGCATCGCACAGTCACTCAAATAAAGAGAGAACAGTTCCACTGCAGAGCAAAGATCACAATTTGCATCATAAAGCACGCTAAACCATAGTCAAGTTGTTTATTTAGTTAAAAAAAACCCTTTCCGCTTACAATTTCTCCGTTTCCTTTGCTAACTCCATTATCTGGAACCCTGAGGGGGAATGTTCCTATTGCTGTTCCCTTAATATATTAAAATGTAAAACAGAAAAAAGTAACAAAATAAATACACACGGCATGTTGCCATTTTCAAGAAACTAAAGGCCACACTTTGCTCCATTGCGTCCCTTGTATGCAGCTACTTCGCGCACAATCTGCTCCAGCGCGGCAAATGATTCGATGTAATAGTCGGGAATTTCGTCCGGTTTTCCGGCTAGCTTCGCCAGATTCTCCTCCTTGTAGCCTCCCGTACCAACCAGCAGCGTTTGGTAGCTGGAAACGTGCCCAAACTTTACATCCATTTCGGGCTGATCGCCCACAAACAAAACCCGCCGTGGATCCTCGATCGCATACATCTTTTTGAGCATTTCGCTCATTTCAAGGCCTGGTTTGCCCAGCACGGCGGGTTTCCTGTTTGCCGCATTCTGCAGTATCTCCACATAACATCCCGGACCGATGAAACGCTTCCGGGGGCTCACTGGCAGCACCTTGTCCATTGCGCCAGCGATGAACAGTGCGTCCTCTTGCAAGTACATCTGAGCACGCAGCAGTTTGATGTTGTTCATGTTGTAATCGAAATCCACTATTACCGCCTTTACCGGTTGCCCATCGCTAACCACTGCTCCGACTTCCCTTATCGATTCTTTCACCGGTTCGTTTGGCTGCTCGTCGCACCGCGTTGAATGAGCACAAACATGCAAAGAAAAAGCGAAAAACTCATAACATTCGCTGTACGGAGAAATGAATGAACCGTGCGACTTACACCATCCAGAATCTGGAAACCGGCTTCACGCAGATAGGACTTAAAATTGCTACTACCGATGACATAGCAAAGCCCCTCAAAGTTCCTCTCTCGCAGGTACTCGATGACTATCTTTGCCGGGTGGATGATGTCGTCATCGTTGACGGTTTTATCGGTCAGCTTGTCCAGCTTGCCCCGATAGTCCTCCATCGTACGGACACTGTTGTTCGAAACATAGATCACGCGTTTGCCGTTCGTTCGCAATGCACGTATAGCACTTTCGACGCCAGCAAACGGATCGGCAAGCATCCAAAGCACCCCTAAAACACAATTAGGATTATTTTTTAATACACATTTATTGTAAACCATGTTGTTTCACTCACCATCGCAGTCCGTCTGGACCATGTCGAACGAATCGAGAAAACTTTCCTTCTCCTCAATAGTAAGCTTTAATAGATTCTTAGTCATCTTTGCCTGTCGTTCTGCAGCGCGCACCGGAATGTACTACAACCGGGAGAGTCAGTTACACGAATGCCGGCACCGGCACTGGTCGCCGAATGCTTCCTGTAGATAAAGTCGTACAGTGAAGCACACACTTTTGCTCACACTGTATGGACCTAAGGAATAGAGTTTTGCAAGATGCGAAAGTTAGTCTGACTGCTCAAAGCCTCTATAAAAATAAAGAACAAAAATAGAGTTTTGTGCATGAACCATTGACCGTTTGATTGTTTTTTTTTTGTGCGCAAACTAATGCTCTTGAATTACATACGAACGAACGAAAAAGAAATTTTGCTTCCCCTCAATTCACCACAGAGCATGCTGGGATGATTCAGCTAAAACAAACGGCAATACACGTTCGTAACGTGCTCGTTTGTTTACATTCGAATACAGTAGCGGACAAACTTATTTTTGCACCTAAAATATTAGACAATCATTAACGTATGTATAGAAAAATATATTTAAAAAATTTAAAATTTTGTAATCTTATCTTCTTTTTTGTTTCAAAAACCTCGCAATTTAGTTTCCTTCAAATATAAATGATTTTTTCGACAACGTGAGTAGATTTCACACTCTAATGGCAAATTGTATATTATGTTACAATACCGTATAATGGTGATGGTATAAAATGATAGGCATAGGTATAATGTTTATTAATGAATCAATCTAAAAATGGTAATTTAACACATTTACTTGTGCACGTTTCCAGCGATTTTTTTGTTGTTATTTTTAGCATTTTCAAAGAGTATTTTCTTCTTAAAACTAAAAATATTAGGAGTCTCATTCGTTTCTGTTAAGCAATTTTGTAGAATTTCATGAATTAATTATGTGTTCCTGTTATATTTTTGTTTTAGCAACATTAGATTCTCTCTTTGTCACTAAGTCTAGTTGCCGCTGCAGAAGATTATGTTTCGTTAAGCTACTAAGGATTTAAAATAAAAAGAGAGATCAAAGTGAAAACATAAATGATAATCCAATAACGAAAACCTGAGCTTTGAAACACATGGTGCCTAAGATCTCATAACATGGATTTACAAATTTAAATTCAAACCAAGGGAGGAGTTTGTCTAAGATAGGATTAATTAATCTTCATGTGGGGTTGTTTATTATCGATTATGAAGCATATTTTTAGATCACACTGCGATCACACCACAAATTGAATTGTTTGTTTAAAATAAAAACTCCCGAATGAAGCAAACCATAGGGTTGGGCTTATCTCAAACTAAATAAGCGATTGGTCTCTTATTTCACGTTAAGATTTTTTTTTTAATTTCACTTTTAACCCTTAGAGACATTGAACTTTCTCGCATCCATGTATCCTGTTCGCCTGGCTTCTCTATGACGCACATGTGTACTTTTTAGTACTCAAGTTACCCGCTCTCGCTCTCGATCGCGGCACGATCGTGTGACGGTGTTCTAATCACAACAGACGACGAGAGGTATTTGTTTGGTGGTAAACCTCGATGCCTGGTCGCTGCAACCCCACGTGAAGTCTTTGGTATTCGTACCAATGTCTTGTTTTAACTTTACTCTCACTTTCCCCCCAATGGTGTGGTTTATTTTCGGTTTATAAATATGTTCCGTTCTCTCAACAAATTTTCCCACTAATAGAATACCATCATCACACCGAAAAACAATACACTATCTCCTCGGTATTGAGAGAGCAAAAACCGTCACAACTGTTGATCTCCCAGCTGGCATCGTAAGCGATGAAAAGTACATGCCTGTTAAAGGAAATAGACGCTAGCGTCTGTGTGTTTTGGCTTAACAAGTGTAAAACATATGTTCCATTTGCGGTTTCTCACTCACGTCGCACTATGAGGTGCCATTCTGCCAAGAGTGCCGAGAGCTGCGATAAGCAGATATCTAATTCACATGTTCGTGTGATCGTTACAGAAAAAAATATACCGTCGTGTGTGTGTGTTTGTTTGTAAAAAAACGGCCACGGTACAGTGTCAACACAGCCTCACAGCTCGTTCTCCCTGCACGGTCAGGAGAGATTCCGTAGTAAGGACTGAGCTAAATCTCAATCGCAGAGTGAGACGAGACCGTTACGAGATTGTCTGAACAACGCGCAGTTTTAGTGTCTTGCCAGTCAGATGTTTAAACGGTGTCGAGACAGATGATCGTGCGACGGTGAAGATCACTTCAACAAGTTTGCCAACCTTTTGCTGCCTTGCCGTTGCAGCGAATCCGGTGGCTCCGTGGGAAAGCTTACTTCAAACCCGCAAGGTGGTGGTACGTGTTATGCAGAAAATGGGCAGAATTTTTCATTGTCCTAAACATTGAACTATTTTTAGCGTAAAAGTGTTGCAGTTCGGTTGTCGCGTTACCTGTGTGCTAAGAGGTGACCAAATGATCTACGTAATCGTATCCCCTTTCCAGTACAGGTTTTTATTCGGTGTTTGGTAATTGGTCAGTTGCGAAAAAGGACTATTTTTATCTCGGATCTTCGTCGCCCTTGTCAGTGCGGTCGGTTGCTCGGTTTGGACAGGTGCTAGTGTTTCACACCACAAGCGGCAAACATTTGCGCCATAGCAATAATGCCCGTGACCCGAAGCACCGAAGATGCAATTTTTTTTTTTTTTTTTGGAGATCGGTTCAGTTCCGTAATATAGCTTGGGTTGGGCGAACCTTTATTTTAAAAGGAGTATTTTTATTTTTCAAAAGCGAAGCTCGGCTACGGCTAGATCCTAGGGTGGTGGTCGTGTGCAATGTGAAAATGATCAGTAGTGGTTGCGTGTGTAGGTAAGCGGACCATTTTTGTACTCGAGAACCAAACAAACGAAATACACAAAACAAGCGCATCCTTCCACCCAACAAACAGTGGCCTTTACAAGATCATGTTTTTTCCTTCTCTCTCTCTGTGTATGTGTCGCCCTGTCTTGGCATGAGCGTCGAGGGCAACAAGCTGTGTTACATAGGTGGTGTGTGCGCCACACGATGTGCTAAAAATAATAATTCCGCATCCAAATCATTCGCATCCCATCATCTTCTCTCCGTTCGAATACTTCGGGCGCCTCCATCAACGGTACACGTCTTTAGTGTCACAGCGCGGGAAGTGGAATTGATCACGCGGTACACTATTGTTTTTTACAGATAAGAACAGTTAAGAGTGCAGCATGTTCTAAAGACAGCAGTTAAATTCGCTCAGAACGATAAAGACCAAGTGATGGAGCGCGGGTTCGTCTCATTCTATAGGTCACTTCTGCAGAGAAGGTCGTTGTGCCTTGTTAGTGGTCCGTGTGATTATGTGTGTTGAGTTAGTTGAATTTTTTCGCTTTTCACTTAAACGCCGCCACTGGTGGTGCGATCTATCTTTATCCTCAAGAAAATATAACCACCAGCACGGGGGAAACCGCCGCCGCCAGCTTTTGTATTTGCAAGCCAATGTTTTCATGTTTTCGGACTATGTTTTATCGCCATCTTAGAAGTGAATCAAGTGCTCATCGCACTGGGGGATCTGTTACATTGTTACCGTTGTTGAAGGCACTTGTCCGTCCTGCAAGAATAGAAGCAAATTAATCGATCAGTAATTGGTGACGCTCAATTGAAATGGAAAGTTGATAATTTAAATATTGGTCATAACAAGACGGTGGTGTGGTGCTAGAACAAAAGGATAAAAATATGTCACGATCTACAGCACACGACACAAGTGCTCTCTAAAAATATCATTTGGCAGTGAATACTTGAAAGCAAGGGCACGGCAGACCACGGCAACAGCACCAAACAGTTGACCTATAAAACTAGCAGAATTCCAACCTGTCTCGAATGGAAACACAACTGCTACGGTTTTTGGTTAAAACTAAATATGAATATGAATATTACTTTTTTTTTTGGTTACATCCCCACCTGGAGGTTGAAGTAATTACCATCATCTTCTTACGCATCTGTGTGTGTGTGTCTTTTCTTCCTTTCTATCCTCCAAAAGGTTTCTAACTACTATAAACGATTAGTACAGTACACAGACGAGGAACGAACACGATCACTCTCGATCACCATCGAACGTGCGAAAAGTAGAAGGAGAACAAGAAGCAAACAGCAAACGGCTTGAACATTAGAAAAACTAAACTAAACATGGATAAACCGTCGCGTCCGGTGCGAAATCGTAAGCGTAGTAGGTTCGTGGCGAATCCCGTTTTGCGTGTGTGTGTGTGTGTGTGTGTGTGTCTGGCCAAATGTGTGGTCCCGTGAGACAAAACAGAGAGTGAGAGTAATGTTTGCATTTCGAATCAAGCAGAGAGAAACGGAAAAAAAACTTTGAACTAACTTTTTGTTTTGTTACTAAAACTGGTTCATAATGAAACATTAACTATCGTGGTCTGTAGTATCGGTGCAACAAAGCAGCTAACCAACTGGCTGTGTTTTTTTTTTCTTCTAAAATTATTCACGCACGATCTGCTTTCTCCACCACGTGACTCTGAGGCACGCAACCATGTGCGTAATACGGGCGGCAAAGCCTGCATGTGTTTTTCCCTCCCTTCGCAAGCGATACTAACCGAATGCTAATGCTTGTTAGTTACAAACGTTCGAAACAAAACCGCTTCGGCAAACTGCAAAATAATCCCTTCTAACTATTTACAGAAAAGCGTGGCCCCCGGGAGATAGCCATCGTCCGGTGAAACGGCTATTTACGCCGGAAATTAAGCGCATGCTGAAGGATTGGCTGGTGCGCCGCCGGGAAAATCCGTACCCGAACCGAGAGGAAAAGAAGCTGCTTGCCGGTGAGACGGGCTTAACGTACACGCAGATCTGCAACTGGTTTGCGAACTGGCGCCGCAAGCTTAAGAATTCCGGCAACGATCCGCTCCGCAAGACGTGGGGTAATCTGATCAAGAACTACAACACCAACGCCCGTGGCAATGTGGAGCAGTTCAGCATCTGCTCGAACGATAGCATTTGGGGTGAGAACGGGGAAGAGTCGCTAGATTCGCGAACGTCTGACTCGGGCGAACATCCGTACAGTAACCATCCTAGTACCGCTAATCAGCATCATCACCACCATCACCACCATCATCGTTCTCATCTGAGGCACAGTCAGCATCAGTCGCTGAGCAGCAATGCAAAGTGTGAGAGCAAGGACGATGGAACCCAGTATCGCCAGACGTACGCCACCGATGCTGGCGACTGTATTGGCGATAACAACAATAGTGATTCGTGCCGTAACAATAACATAGACTGTAGAGCGTTTCCCGGGTATATGCGAGTACCAGAGTATGGTCGTCTTGAAGATTGCCCCAGCAGTGAAGGCTTACGCGAGAGCTACCCGCCAACAGCGTTCCGAATAGATCACTGCTATACTCCCCGAAACTATGACACTGTGTTTGGGCTACCGGAGGACACGAGATGCTACAAGGTACGTTACCCCGTTGAACAAACGAGCTAATGCATTAAGAGAACCACGCTTGCCCTTTCTCTCTAGGTCACCCAATTCGACGGATCGTACGATCCAGAGAGTGGAGCAGGCCTAGAACCAATCATTCTCACTGCCACGCCCGCCCACTACGGGCCTACATTCACGACGGGCGAGATACCCAATGGGGGGACGCTATATCTCACGCCAACCACCACCCTTGCCCCTGCCGTCCCGCCAACCATCCCGCATGGAAGATCGCGATCGAGCAAATACAAGAGCAGCATCATGGAGAAGTACCTGCGCGATCTGGGCGAGCTCGAATCGTCCGATGAGCCAGCGGATGAACCGGCCACCATGATGCCGGTACTGATGGCCACGATACCGTTTCAGCAGAAGCACTGTGTTCATGCGCGCAGCCATGTAGGCCTGCAACTACAAGCCCAGCCGGCGATAAGCTACGATACTGCTGTGCTGCGAGGGCCACCGTCACTATCGAAATGGTTGGAAAGTGCTGCCAAGTTTACACCGTCCAAGCATAACTACATCGATTGGGAATGTAATGGGTAGGTTGAGCGCACAACTGCACGAAAGAGCGTATCATTCTAACCGTTTTTCCCTTCTCCGCTGCAGAAAACAATCGACAGCCAAGAAACGGTATGATGCGGTTGGAAATTATTACACCATTGCCGATGCTGACGAGGGTAACGATGGTTGTACGTACGCCGCACCACTGTACGGTGAACCGATACCGCCGGGCGCAGCGAGCTTGGAGCACCAGAAGGACGAACTCGATGCAGCGGAAGCACTGACGAAGCTTGCAAATAATTTTCGAACAAAGTTTTCCACCTAGCAACGTCTGGGGGTAGCTTGTAATTTATGTCAGCGCATTCCTTAAGTTATGCAGCAGCTGTAGAAAGTGAAATGTGGTTACAAACAATAAAAAAGTGATAATATGTTAGCAGCGAGCAGCTAACGGAACAGACTAGTTCGTGGAATTGTAGATGCTTTGCGAATATCGTAGCTATAATCCTTTTTAGTAAAGTATAACAATGATATGCAGCGATAAGAGCAAAACCCAAGGGACTCCAAAACATATATCACGTGAAGGTTTCAAGGCATTAACTGTATTATTACTGTTTCGCCCTAGTACTTATTCCGGTGTAAAATTTTATTGATGCTGTAGAATTCATCCTCCAAAACAATCTACCATATAGAAAGCATCAAAAAAGTAATGGTAACGGACCGTAGTTTGGAAACCTCTTGTTTAAGGAATCTTTGGCTGCCACATGTTTTGGGGTTTGTTGTTAACTGATACGTTGGGTATATCATTTTCCCATCTACTATTCTGGATTCCCAAAATATGTTGAGAAGTGCATACATCCGCGCAATGCAACGAAAAAGTAAAACTATAAAAATCATCTAGGACTATTTAAAAAAAAAGTTAGCCATTACCACCACCAACAACAATCACTGGCAAACAAAGGTGGCAGCCATGATTGGCAAGGTGTTAAGTACGCAGTATAATACGTTTGTTTTCGAATAATCTAATCAATTATACAATAATTTACTACAGTGTGTAACAGATCGAAGCTTCCGAATGTAAGCCATGAAACGTATTTATGAATTTTCTTTCTTTTTGAGCATGTAAAAGCACGTCAGCGTTGGGTCGTAACATTTTTTTACTGCTTCTCTGGTTCAACTACTTACTTACTCAATCTAAATGCTTAACCGCCGTTCTCCGTTCAACTGTTCACTTTTTCACCAGGCGCACCGGAAGCGCTCGCTTCACCGGTTTGTGAATCGCTGCTCTTTGAGTACGCATCCAACAGGTTCACCAGCTGGCTCTGGTGACACTGCAGATCGCCTACGATCTTGCCACCGGCACTATCCAGCACGGCGGCAAACTGCGCACGCACCGTGGTTAGGTCGGCCATGGTAGCATACGCCATGAACTCATTTTTGCTTAACAATCGTCCTTCCACGATACCGCCCATAAGCACCAGCTGGGGCGTTTTCTTCAGGACGCTCAGCACCTGTTTAATTTTCTGTGCCTCCGGGCTGAAGATGATGGCGGTTTTTGCTTCGAACAGTGGCAGTATCGCTTCAAAACGTGTGTCCACGACCGCTTTGCGCATAATGGATTTACCGTACACCTTCACCGTCACGTTGTGTCGGTGCAGTGCCACCTGTGCTTTGAACATATCCTCCTGCTTGATCGAGTTGACATGAACCAGTGCGACAAGGTTGCTGTGCTCGAACCAGTTGCGCGCCTCTCGTGCAATGATGGTTTCGTACGGATTGTCCAGCTTGCTTTTCTGTTCCTTCGCTCGCTCAGCATCGATACAGGGTGCGTTAAATTCGGGCTTTTTGTAGTACGGTTTTATGACCTCGAGCACGCGTGCTCTTTCGTAATGAGGTGGTCGCGGTCGCTGGATGTTGATCTTTCCCCGGAACCGGCGGAAGGTAAGTAGCGGATTGCGGGATTGTAGCAAACCTGCGAGAGGAGCACAAATCAGTAGAAAGCTCATTAAAACACTCAATTACACTGTTTTGCAGCACACAACATTACCATTGATTACAAAATTCGACATTTTCCGGCTGGTTTTTGCTCCAACGCTACAGAACAAAACAATTCAATATTTTGCCCGTGCGCTACCTGTCAAACTTCGGCCTGCCATGAAAACTCGCTGTCTAACTTCGTGTGTGGCGAAAGCTGGGGCGAAAATAAACTGTCAATTTCGTTCAGCGCGATGAAAACAACACACATTCTGCGCAGACTGCAGTTGTGAAAACAAACCCGCCAGCAAAACAGCCTCGAAGATGGTGCTTTGCATGTACTTTCTGAATAATAGCTGCCGCTTTGGCTCTAGATGCAACAACGAACACATCGATATTGGGTAAGACACGTAAATAAGTTGTACATAAATACAGATATTAATACCTATCGCGTCCTTTGCAGATCGATTGTGAAAAACGAAGTGGACGTGACGCTAAAAGGCAATCAATGGCCACTGTCGTGTTTTGGACCGTTCAAGGAGCGAATCTGTATCCCAAATTTTATCGAAGATCAAAGTTTTGAAGAGATCCGCATGATGTACCTGGAGGCGAAAATGCAGAACAACATCCCAGCGCATCAGATGCAGCTAGCACAGATGATAAACGATGCCAAAGCAAAGATGCAATGTCTCACAACAATGAACAGGGATGTTTTGAATACGTTGGTGGAGATTTACAACCAGCAGGAAAGTAGTGCCAAACCGCCAAACCAAGCCCAGCTGAACCCGTTTGCATCGATAGGGTCGGGTGGCAGTAATGCTCCGGCGTCTAGTATCTTTGGCGGTAGCACGACCGGCAATGCTTTCGGTTCAGCTGGATTCGGGTCAGCAGGTGCTGCTGTCAATGCTAACACTGGTACTGCCAGCAGCATATTTGGAGGTGGTTCAATAGGTGGCCAACCGGCTCAACCGGTTGGGAGTATCTTTGGCACGGCCGCATCCACGACGAACAACATTTTTGCTAAACCTGCACAACAAACTAACGCTGGAAATATCTTTGGCATGTCCCAGCAACCCAATCCCGTTTTCGGCGGGCCTGCCGTTATGGGCGGAGGTCTTTTTGGAAGCGTACAGCAGAATGCTGCCCCAATGTTCGGAGGGGCCACGCCTGCGAACCCTTCTGCCGGTGGTAACCTCTTTACAAGTGCTGCAACGAATGCATTTGGGCAACCTTCCGGTGGTACTGGTGTGTTCGGTGGAGGTAGTGGCATGTTTGGAAACAATGCTGCAACCACTGCCCCAGCGACAGGTGGTTTTGGTACGGTTGCGGCGCAACCTCAGCAAGCTGGTGGGCTCTTTAATTCCGTCCCTTTCGGGGGCAGTGCAGCATCGAACGCTCCGTCGTTTGGAGCGTTTGGATCTACAATGCAGTCGGCGCAACCAGCGAATGTTCCTTCGTCTCAAAACCTGTTCCTGCCTACACCAACGGCAAATCCGTTCGGTACTTCGTTGGGTGGTAGTGCTTTCGGTGCTCCTGCTCAGGCTGCCACGATTCCGCAGTCAGCTACTATGTACAGCAGCATGGAAAAGATTACGGTGGAAAATTTAGCTGCCTTTAAGGCAGATACGTTTCAGCTAGGTCGAATACCTACGGTGCCGCCACCAAAGGAGCTTTGTCACTAAAGGGGATTAAAATAGGACAGATATATTTCATTTTTCAACCTATGATTTGTCCTTTTTTCATACATACCAATGCAAACGGATTATTTCCTTTATCAGTTAAGTTAAATCAGAAAGGAAAATGATTCCATGAAGAATTACATAAAGCATGCTTTACAATAAATGCTTCACAATAAATTATACAAAAAAATGGAAAAAAATACATGTGAAAACATTTTGTGTATTTTAGCAGACAACTTCTATTCCGTGTTAAAACATGCTTAAATACTCTGAAGGTATGTAAACTAAACTTACTTAGCTGTAACACGAGCGTAAAGTTCAAAGCATTGCTAAGTCATTTCCAACTCAAATAATAATGCTATTAATCTCAACTATACATTAAAAACGTATTCAAGTTTACCCCAAAAATAAGTGGAACCCATTTTTTATCTTATGATAAACGATTACCATTTTGTGAAAATTGCTGCAAATGTTTTCTTTTGATGAAATTCTACTTTCCATTAAAACATTGATCTTATGCCTGAAAGCACATGAACTGTTGCATTCCAACTGTATTTTTGAAACACCTGCAAAAATGCCTACCAAGCCTTGCGCCGTTCTGTCAAACAGAAAAACGTCAACCGTGTGACAGCGCGTGCTCTACGAAACCGAAGTTAGCCGATTGCTCTGCACCGGATTATTCGTGCTTGAACCGAGCGACGACGGATAAACGAGATTTGGCTGTTATTCTTGCGTTCACATGGCAGCAGGGAGGCGCTGTGTCGTTCGCTCGCGTAAAGCTTGAACTAAAGTGCAGTAATTAAAGAGAAAAAAAAAAACTTTCCAATCAAGTGTGTTCCAGCGCATTCATTTAGGGTGAAAAGTGGTAAAAGTTGTTGATTTATGTGTATAAATATTAAGTTCTGTGGGAGAACATTTCTACCAGTAAGCTAATAATGGTTTTACGTGGTGCCTACGTGCGTTTGGTGTGCGTTAGCTAGATTTGTGTTACGGTTTCCTTTTTTTTCTGCATGTGGTGCGCTTGCATATCGCTGTGAACAATCGATGAAAGAGAGAAACCGCGCGTCTATGTGGTGGAAAGTAGCCGTAAAAGTGGCCGTTTTTTTCTAGCCAACCTCGTTGTATGTCGCCATCAGCAACGTTGTTTTCTCCAGCCAACTTCTAGAAGCATTATTAACCAAACAGCGCCATATCAATCTCAAGATAATGCTTCTTTTAAATATTTTTATTTACTCTCATTGATGGTTAACAGCGTTAACCGAATTCCGCATAGTGTGGAGGGAAAGAGCAAGAACGTGCGTTAACTACGAAGAAGAAGTGAAGCCACTCAACAGTGAAGTTCTTTTTTTCCACACGCCGTTAGATAGAGAAGAAATATGCGTATGGTTATGGTTTGTGCGTGCGAGTGTGTGTGTGTGTGTGTGTGTTCTTGGAAAAAAGCAATAGGAAGCCGCTAGTGCTAGGAAGAAGCAAATGTGTAGAAAAAAAAGATGTGAGTTCTTGAAGATGTCTGCGAGTGGAATGTTGAAGGGGGTTTGGTAAGTTCTTATTTTTATCTAACAAATGCAAAAAAGCTTAAATACAATGTTGAGAAATCGCAGGACCATACGAAAAAAAGGCCCACATGAGTAGTTGCCTAGAAATATTATTTTCATGGTAATAAAATACAGCAATGGACATTCAACCTCATTGTTTCGTTCAACTAATTGTGAGCATTGCTGACTTTGCCTGTGTGTTGTATATAGACGTGTTGTGTGTGTTTGTGTGCCTTTTTTGTGTCGTTCACTAACTTTAAATTCGTCTTTCTCTTCCCAGGATGCCACGATGCCAACGGTTGCTTAGAAACTGAATGACAAATGTTCCAACAGTAGTCCTGTATATGCCAAAACAGGATATGTTGGTACCGAGGGATTAATGTAACTCTAGCTGCGCTAAGCATTACTGCCCGGTTGCCATTGGCCCGTACTTGAGCGTTCTTTTTACTAATATAAATTTGTTTGTGTGCTTTCAGCAGATGTAATGTGTTCACTGTGCATAGAAGAATCATCCTAAGCAGCAGTAAGTGTGTGAATGTGTGATTTTGTTTCTTCTGGGCTACACTCCCAACGGCTACGCGTGTAGCGGCAAAAGGGAGGGAAACGGCCTTCTCCTCGCTGCTTCTTTACCTGGGCGGGCCGAAAGTTACCTCGAACCAAGCGAGAGTACAAAAAGTGTCATTTTTAACCTGTGGTGAAGAGAAGAAAAAAAAAAGTAAAAGAAATCCGCAAAGCCGCACGCCGCCAGGATCGTCGAGAGGCAAATTTGAGCGATTCATGCAAAAAGGTAATGAAAGTGCGCGGTTGAAGCGGGTGTGTTTCAGCAAAACGAGCAGGAGAGGGGGGAGGGGGATGTAGGTTTTGGTCTGTCCTGTTGAAAAGTGTGGCGTTTTAGTTGTTTGCTGATATCTGTTCCTGCCCTCGGTGTGCGTTTGCGTTGGGAAAGTAGAATCGAATCGACGGATAGGAGGAAACCGTTTTTCCCCCCGGAAGTGTCGTGAAAAAGGGTGTGTTGCTTATCCTTGGTTTAGAAGAAGGTGCGAAGGGGACGGGGAAAGCTCATTAGCTTGGTCCGTCCCTCACATCATCACCTGGCGACCGCACGATAGTACCATTCGCAGCGAGGAAAGGTATCTGTGCAACAACGTGTGGAGGACGAGGGAAGAAAACGGGCCGCATACACGGGCGCATGAGTTTTATTTTTTCGGTGTCGTCGTCGCGCGCGCGGTCTGTGTCGTATAAATGGGAAAAATGTGATTTTCCTTGCGCGCTACTAAAGGGCAGCTTGCAATTTATTGATAAAGTAGTGCCATCGCCCGGTCGCATTCGTTCTCGCGCTGTAGATAGTGTGTCGCAGCTTTTCGTCATCGTCGATTACGCTGATCTGATCGCGGCAAACCGAGAACCGAGTGTCGCGCGAAATGGTTTTGTTTTCTGTCTCGTCTTCCACGAAGCAAAGTCGCCGGTGAAATTGTGCACATCGGCATGGTAACAACCAACGGTGCGGCCGCCCTGTTGTGTGCTGAAAGAGTGTGCGTCCCTGTGTAGTTTTGTATGTGTGTGTGTGCGTGCGTTTGTGTGCAAGTTTGTCGAAGCCTATCGATAGGCGCGCCTGGAGGTGGCGCATACTAAGTGCGCGAAATCGATTGAGCTGCATTTTTCATGTTTTCACCTTGTTTTTTTTTTCTGTAAATTTTTCACCTTAATTTTAGCGGGGTGAGGAGGGTGTGATAAAGTGTGGAGCGTCGTGTGTGACGACATGAAACGGGAGAGGTAGTGTGTGGTGCCGGTAGTGTAATGCAAATGGTTCAAATGGCGCGCCTTGTACGCATGCATTCCTCGTCCACATCAAAAAGCAATGCAAGCAATGTTGTGAAAGAGTAGCAAAGAGAAAAAGTAAGATCCAAGTAAGCGTTGAGAGGAAAGAGTGCGCGCGTCGTGAAGTTGTGCTGTGCGTGCATTTCCTACATAGGCGCGCGCGCGCGTCCTTCGCGCATTCGAAAGCGTGGTCCTTTTTATGCGTGCGTGTGATCTATTTGTTACGATATGCGTAGCCGCCATATGCTTGCGCGAGAATGTGCGTGATCATTCCGAGGCGCGCGTCCCGATGTGAGAAAAGGTGGTGTGTCCCACGTGTTCTTGTGATTGGGCTCGGATCGTGCAGTATCGGCCGCGGCGCAATCCACAGTGGTGGCGGCAGGCGAAAGTAAATCGAAAAACCGGCCAAGAGGAAAGGATGCAGTGGGGACAACGATGAAGGCAGAATGCGCCCTTCCTCGTACCGGGTGCGCCGGAAAGCCTTGAACAAAAGCAGAAGGATCAGCGACAGCGTGTATCATCGCGCTCCATCGAGATCGTCGGCCAAGAGACGCCGACGACGGGCATGCACGGTTGTTGTATGCTGATATTTCAGATTGAAGGAAGAAAAACTACAGCCAACTACTTAAGAGCGTGAGAAGGATTAAGCTCACACAATTCCAGTTCTGATTATTAGTGCGCAACGACGTCGATCAAGCGTTGTGTTGATGTTTGTGTATGTGCATGTGTGTTACGTGTGATAGGGCGGAAAAGTGCTCCAAAGGCCACACAACAGCAAAGAACGCAAAGTCCTTATTTCTGATTCTTCAACCCCCCACCCCCTACTACGTCACAGCTACCCAGCAGATCCTTGAGCCCCATAAGTTCCATTCCTCCGACAAAGTAGCTTCTGTCCAAGAGAAGATCTTTAAAGAAATCCCCGCTCCCCGATCGACGACACCCCTATTATCTCTCTTGGTGTGAGTGTGTGCGTGCATTTGAATTTGCTGCAGTGCGTGGTAACGATCGTGTAAAGAGCACACATACACACACACTCGCGCGCGCACACACAAAGGGAAAGCGAGTCGTCGGTGCATCCCAGTTTGTCCTTCCGCGTTGATCCATTCGCTGAGACGAAGAGCCCGCAACATCCGCCTCCATGAAGCATCAGAGGCTAGAAAATGGTACGCGAGACTCGACATCTGTGGGTAGGAAATTTGCCCGAAACGGTACGAGACGATAAGCTAAGGGAGCATTTTAAAAGGTAAGTGTTTGTGTAGTCGTTTTTTTTAAGTTTAAGTGATTAAATTAACATAGCAAGTGTGTTAAGCGCAGCTGAATCATTCTGCAAAAATTTTCTTCCTCTGCTTGGGTACCACACCATCCTCTGCTTGGGTACCACCAAGACCAGGATTCGAATCGAACAGGATTTGAATCAATTGGAATTAGGTCTTACGATAAACCTATGTCATTGCCACTAGGAACGGGCTGGGCTGCACCAAAGTATAGTAAACTCGGAAAATGCAATAAATAGAGAATTTAGAACTAAGGTCACTGTCCAAAATCGGATTTTAAGATGTCCAAAGGTATCTGTCAATTATGATTAAAAACAATGAAAAAGTTGAGATGTATTCCAATATGCACAAAGCGATCAGTTATAGTTATGGCACCGATCACACTACTGGTAACTTGGTTTTGAATGATGATACGATTCCATTTAAAAGCTTATTTCGAAACGTCGAATGCTGTATGATTTTCGCAATGCATATTTATTAGGTTTTTACCGAGGGGAGACTCTTGGGTATCATGTTTTACGAACTCCTCGCATAAGGAAAAAAGTACCTAAAAACCTTTCCAATTATCCCTTACGTGAGTAAACGTTTGAAATTTGAATTGTACAGGCTGTCTTGGCTTCTCTGTGGTGTAAAGTTGTAGTACATAGTATAATCAATTGGTCGTTTCAAGGTCTTTCTGTTTTAAAGATATAAAAATACATCTCAAAAAGGGGATTCTAAAGGACTAAATGGTCAACTTTGCGGCTAGGGCAAAGAGCTAGACTATAGACAGGAAATGTTGAAGAATTTTTCAATCCATCTCCTCAGTTTCTTGAACATTCTCTATTTGAACTCTGCAATGTACTCCCACATTAAGCAGTGTGTTTGCATTTTCCTGTTTTTACCAATTTGTCACATTTTACGGCGCTACTAGTGTTTGTTTGTCGCATCGTTTCTGGAAATGCATCACACTGTCTGTATCCTTATAAAATGAATGATGCCCAATAAATGCAATTGGCATGGAGAGCAGCAGCGGATGGGATGCGCCACTGCCGGCATTGCCAGTTGGAATAATGAGGAGGGACCATGCTAAGCTGTGCTGGCTTCCTTAGCACTGGCAATTCATCTGTAAAACCTCCAGCCAATAAAGAACGTCTCTTCCCATACATCAATAAACATAAAAGCCGAATGCATTTGTTCCCGCCGTTTGCTTATCTGCTGCTGCTGCTGCCGGTGGTGCTGCTGAATGCATCCCGACTTACGATGGGGATGCAATCTTCGCGTTGGAGAAAATTGCAAGGAAAAGTTTATCGATGTGGCACGGTTCATCCAACCGTCCCCCGGGGATTGAAGCAAGGGCTGTAAAAGATATATCTGTTCCGGGGATCAATAAAACATTCGATTTATCGTATTATTTATCATCCAATTCCATGCCCTTTCTTCTCGGGCAATTTTATGTGGGGCCCCCCCATATACTAGGGTTTAGCATTTATGTGTGTAATTTTTAACGATAAGAATAATGGTTTTTTACACTCTCTGGGTGGCATTCTGCTGTGCTGTACGGAACTACTACTACTACCGCTTGAGAATATGCATTTCTACCCTTGAGGTTTCGATTTTCCGCACTTACAGGCTTTTGAATTTCACAATGTGTGGAAATGTACCCTTCCTCCAGTGGGTTCTTCCACGATCAATATCACTGTTTTGTTACGTGTGAGAAGAAATTCGGGCATACAATCAGGGGTTATTATAGTTGAGTTTTTAATATTGAAACATCGTAATGCAATTCTTTGTGCGAGAATCGTCGGGCACATGGCAAGAGCAATGCGCTTCTTTCTTTTAAAAATATTTCCTTCCGCCGCAAGTGGAGCAGTTTGTGTAACCAAGCCCCAATAGCTTTTTAGCCAGAGAGGTAATACCCATATTTCGTCGGACTGAACTTGCCAAAATGCGTGTAACATGTTCCATCTTAGAGGGAAAAGGATGGCCTGTGCACGCGCCCTTGTTGTACTTCAGAAAACTGACAATGTTTTTATCTTTTTAGTATAGTTAAATTTCCACCTCGACTGGAAGGGTGTATAGTGTGCGTTCTAGCTAGCAAGCGCGCATTGTGCGAAAGAATATTGAAATTATACAATTTTACTAATTTTGGAGCTGAAAATCGATAAATAATTGAATGAAGGGAGAAGAGGAGAGAGAGAAAAAAAAAAGGCACACACGTAATAGCATGGACCGATGTTTTCCGTAGGGTTAGTACATTTTATTTGTATCTCACTATCTCTCGGCTCTCGGTCTCGCGTTTCGGGGTGACTGGCTCTCCCGCTTACTCGCACGCTCTTGCTACGTCGTTCGGCCTCTTTCGCGCACCCAGCCAACCGCACGGACAGCCAAGTCATCGCTTCGCTTCGCTTTGGATCGTTTGGCACACAACAGCGGTGCGATGCGCGATGGTGTGCGTGAAAGCGAGACACTATGAAAATGTGTGGTGCGGCGAACGGGAGAACCTTCGTTTTTTTTTTCTTTCTTCGAACTGTACGCGCGAAAGCGAGACGGGACGGTTTTTGGCTGTGTTTGCCAGAGTGAAAGCAAGATAGATGAGACACACACACACACGCACACACGCGGCCGTCTTATTACAGATGGGTTTCACACAGAAGAGGCGTCCGCGGACGACAGTGCCACAAAGCCTGTTTTTGCGTCTTCATGCTTGTGCCGCTGGTTGTGTTCTTCGCCGCTACCTACCAGCCCCGTTCCATGGATGAGTGTGTAGCACTTGGAGTGTTTTTCCACGGATATGGTCCCTGATGTATAGGCTCTCGCCCGCATGCATGTGTGCGAGAGCGCTTATACGTACGCTCTATAGCAAGGAAGATAAGATAGCAGCGGGAGAAGCAAAAGGCCAACAGCAGCGGCAGCAGTAGACGATGGGAAGCGCTTCAAAAGGCAGTCGTTGGAATCAGAAATGAAAAGAAAAGCCAGGCCAGCTCTAGCTAGCGAGGAATATAAAACCCAGGAAAAAGGGGGCTTTTGTTGAAAAACGGAATAATCGAATAGCCAGCCAGCACTTCTCGCTAGCACGGAAGGAACACGGAGCGCAGCCAAGAGGTCCCCGGAATGTGTGTGCGCCTGTAGAAGCGCTCTGGGACACTGTGCTTTCTGCTTCATCACACTGAGCAGCGTAAATGTATGTGCGCGCGTGTGTATATTTACAGTGGAACCGCGCCATTGCAGAAATGTTCCATTGGTTGTTCTCGTGTTTCAAAAATTTCCATTCCCTTCGGTCTCCTGGGTCGGGCAGCTTTGGTTGCTACGACTCTTTCTATTGGGCATGGATAAAGCTGAACAGGGAAATGTTAACCGTACCCGTCGTTTTAGCATTAAACGCAACGGGAATGTTGGCAGAGTGGTTTTGCCTGGGAAATAATGATGTACCATTACACCAGAGCATTACATTGTGTCATCGTTCGAAACACACACACATCTGGTCTGGCATTTTCCAAATATCAATCAGACTACAGTATTGATCCCGTTTTTTGTATTTTCTCTGTGCCTGAATACAATATTGTATCGCTTTTTCATGAAGCAAATGCATTAACTTTACTCAACGTGATACACACTATTCCCATTTTTGTTCGTTCCAGATCGCTTCGTAGTGAAAAAAAATCACCGAAAAGCGCTTGTAAAACCCTGAAGCGCGCTCTAAATCTAGCTTGGTAAAACAGAGAGAGAGAGAGAGAGAGAGAGAGAGAGAGAGCGTATCCACGAACCATCGTGCCCTCTCACTCTTACCAAGGGTTTAGAACGTTTTGCGCGCGGCTTATTCTCGCGTTGTGAAAAGGGTTTCTTCGTCAGAGTAATCGTACTTTCTCTCTCCCTCTCATTGCAAAGAGCTTCTTTTCCTTCTTCCTGCTGCAGCCTCTATTATCCATCCGGTGTCCGGGTAGTTTTCGCATTTCTCATGCTGGGTTAGTTTTACGTACCAGCCATACACAGCCACAGACACACGATCCACACCCTTCCACCGGGCCCCATATTTCTCTATCCAGCCTGGGACGGGGATCGGGCATGACGCGCGTCTCGCGGCTGTAAAAACGTGTGCAGGGTAGTAGAGTTCCCTGGTTCACGCGGTTCGGTTCCTTCTGGCTTCTCGCTCTAGCGTAAGGGGTGCCGTCCCGTTCTCGCACCCACAGTCATGCACCTGTTAATGCGAGTATTGCTCGTTTTGTGGCTTCCCGTTTTGGGTGGAAAAGGAAGAACACTTCGAGGCCGCTCCCAGCTCCTTTGCCTTCAATGGAACAATATAATTTCGTAAAATCTGTCTAGCAAAGCGTGTTTTTCTTAAAGTTTTTTTGCCGCTTTTCTTTTAGTTGTCACATTTAATTGTTTGATAGAGTTAAGAAGTTTTTAAGCTCGTTTTTTTTTCGTAAATTTAAGTAGGTTTTTCCTTGTACTAGTTTTCGTGTCTACAACTCACATTTTAGAAATATCTATAAATACGTTTACGAACTATTCTTCCGGTGTGTGCCGTTCCCGGTCAGTTGATGCTGGTAAAAATCGGTTTTAGCCTGGTATTGTACTGGATTTTACCAGCTATATGTGAAAATTTGCCGTATAGAGCTTCCACTTTACAGGTTGATTTTGCTTGTGCCTATAAGGTTTCAAATAGCGTTGACGGTTTAAATTTTGTTGAGACACTTCGAAAAGCATACTTCCTCATGTTTACCATCCTTCTTTGGTGTGAATGACATTTCCATGTTGATTTTCTTTCGAGTCCTGGAAAATATGTGATCGTTTGTACACCTACATTTTGGGATTATAAAGCCCCCACTTTGCTTACTATATTATTAAGGAACTCTTTCTCGCTCTGACAATTATTATTTGGATCTCCACGTTAGGAAAAACAACCAGTACAAATAATTCGATGTACAAATGAAGTTTAAAGGTAAGAAGTTTCGGAAGGAAAATGTTTCGTCTGCTTCGTTTGCCTAGAGCTCTTGTTCAACACATCATTCGGCCAGAGTGCTGCGAAAATATCAAATATCTTCCTACAGTGGTTGGCAAAGATTCAATCATGCATCTCCTGCTACAGTGCCACGCAGGAAAAGATGGCACACATACACTTGCTTGTTGTTTATGAAGTCTCGTTTTAAGAAACGGCGAAGAAAATACCCTTCGAACCCTTCAGCACACACACACACCCGGACCCGGACGACTCCGTGTGAAAGCGGTCAGCCCGTGGGACTTTTCGGAGGGGTTTGGGCTTCCAACGGAATATTTCGTTGCCGTTTCGCGCAGTACTACACTACAAGATTATGATTCCTTCTTTCTGCGTCTCGAATTGAAACGAATTGTGTGTGTGTGTGTATGCTCAGAAATGTAATGTAGCGCGTGTTTTTTTACTTTGTCCTCGATTGAGTTGTTTTCGCGCGTGTGTGTGTGTGTTGGGGGGGGGGGGAGGCGCATGGAGGGAGAGACGCTGCCCGTGTTGGATGCTGCCAATGGGTAGAAATCCGGTTGGTAGATATGGTTCAGCAGATCCATGCGGAAGGTTGAAGAAAAAAAAAGGGATGAAGAGATGAGGGGATGATGAACACACAAACCCCTTCTGCGGCGTTCCGTTCACAGGGTGTTGTTTTTTGTACACGTCTTTCGCTTCCAGCGGCGAGCAGCGCCGAATATAATGCCGGATTTTATTTCGCTGCGGTAGAGGAGTGAGTGCGATGGACTGATGATTTGTGTGAGCAAAAGTAAATAGAATGGAAGAGAGAAAATATAATCTTCATGGCTACCGAACACCATCAAGCATTTCAATACCTTTTGGCCGTAGTATGAGTGTGTGTGTGTATACGTACACCTTCCCGGATGCGCTTCGTCATGCGTTTTGCCTGGCTCTCAAGTCTCTTCCTCTGCTCGCCAGCTAGCTGGTCGCGCCACCACACACCACACATGCTGCCTACCTACAATGCCATCCTTCCTTGTTTCGCTGCTAACTGTGGCTTCCTTTTGCCTGGAAAAGGCGATTTGTGCCTTGCGATACATGTGTGTGTGCTGGGTGGTGTAACGCATTAAAGCGCTCCAAAGCCCTCCTCCACATGATCATTGGAGCGAGGAAGCCATTCCGTTTCGAAGGACCAAATTCAACTCACAAGGGGCCAACGGCAGCAGCGGCCGAGCTATCTGCGTCATAACGTGAGGCACCGCACTCGCCTGCCTGATGGTGTGTGTTGTTCTGTTGGACGAGCAATGGTGCTGCCGGCTGATGGAAGGCGATGATGACGGCAACGCCGCGAGCGTAAACGAGAGCGAACGGAACTGCTGTTGGGCTCTCTTTCTCGCCTGTGTAAGTGAGACTGTTTTTGCGCTATGCAGTGTGCCGAAGCGTCAAAACAATGTGTATTGGAGAAGGGGGAATGAAGGAGTGAGCGAGACGGCAACGCGTGGCTGGTTGGTTGGTTGGTGTCTTTTTTTTTTGATGAGGTACACTCGAATCGATTGGCCTGGATGTACGGTTGAGAGGAAAGAACGAGAGAGAGAGAGAGAGAGAGAAGAAGCCGTTTTGTGCTCTTGTGCAAAGTGTGCTTGCTTTTTTTTTGCCCGTTTTCCTGCTCTCAGCGAGCGAGAGCGAGAGAGCAGCATGTACGGGGTAGGATGGAGTGGGAAAAAACGCTGTACGTGGACCGATGTTTTCCGTAGGGTTAGTATATTGATTTTAATTGGACGCTTGTCAAAGGCGGCAGTGTGACCGAGAGGGGAAGATTTGTTGTTCATTGGTAGCGCTTGCGCACGGACCCGGGCCCGCAAACGCGTTGGAGCGAGTGAAAGGATTTGACCGAGATGTGTAACTGTGTGCCTCCTGATGTACAACGCACCCGGGCGATGTGTGTGTGTGTGTGCTTTGTTAGCTGATATGGTTTGGGTCCGATGGCTGCTCCAGGGCGAACAGTGCAATGCGCCCCGCGTGCTCTTGTGTGTGCTCTCTTGCGTACCGTGACTCTCGCTTGCCGGAGAGATAGAGGTAGTCGGGCATCGTCGTCAGTCACGTCATCCCTGGGATTTTATCGGAGTGTTCACCCCCAGCGTTTTGCTTTCAGTCGGTAGTTGCCGTGGGCTAAAGCGAGATACGGGATGATATGCAACGCGAGCGAAGGAAACGCCAAATCATGGTGCACTTCGTTCGATGCCTCCCTTTTTGCCAACATCACCAGCAGTGGTGTGGTACCCCGTGTGTGGGTGTGTGTGTGGCGTTGTGTGTTTGTTGTTTTTCCTTCAACCTACAACCACTATTGTACAGTCTATTGCTTACCTTACTTAAGTGAGGCAATAGAAAACACATTCGAGGCGAACGACGATGTCGGCGCACCAATTTGAGAAAAGCCCAGCACGCAGCACTGCGTATGTGTGTATGCCTGCCCGAAAGGCTAGACCATGAGTGTGTGTGTGCCACGTACTATACGGGGAGAGGAACGCCGAGGGAAAGATGCTTCATCTTTTTAAGAGCGTCGTCATTTTGCTTTTCTTCGTATTATTCCACTGCTTTTAGATTGGGACGGATGGTCGGGTGGGTCCTCTCTTGTAACTAGCAACCCCTGCTGCTGCGGACACTCCTCACGTTTTGTGTCTTATGAACGCCCTTCAACCGTCATCGCCCGATGATGAGACACGCACAACACACACCACAATCCATCCAAGAGAGAGAGCCCGTTTGTTAGAGGAGCGCGAAGCGAAATGTTCCTTCCCTCTCTATCGCACACCGTTGTTGTCATGTATTTCGTAAGGAAGTAGTTTTTTTTTACCTCCGCTTCTTAAACCCCAAGTCCAATCGATACGAAACGCGCCGCACGGAACTACTACACTACTACATCAAACCACGGCTACTACCGTTGCTCTGCCACGCCACCCTGCCACAAGCAAGTACTGGCTTTCGATGGCGCATCTGCAAGCGAGCAGGGCCCCGCTGGGCCTAAGTAATCTCTCGATGGAGAGGAGCAGTGTGTGCGAGTGTGCTGTATGCTGTAAAAAAGATGCGTATATGTGTGCGGTGTGTCGTAATTTTCCATATCGTACCATCCCGAACCACAATGTGTCGATGGTTGGGTCTTCTGCCATTTGATGTAACTTGGGAATCGATTGTGTGGCGCGGTTAGCAGCAGCACCACCACACCACCAGGGGAACAAGAAAACTGGTGGCACACACGGGTGTCGGGTCTTCTCTCCACCGGGATTGAAGAATGTGCTACATGAGTCGTGTGGTGGTGGGTTACACGCTTCTTTCATCAAGTACTGACGTACACAGGCTGAATTCTAATGGGCTTTTTACTTAACTCTCTGTTCTTGTGCCAATCATCCATATTGGACCGAAATTATGCATAAATTTGGAAATGTTATTGTTACATATTTAAAAACAAACCCCTGCCGAATGAGTATGCTGCTTCCTGGCTGACTGCGGAACACTTGAAGTGCTTCAAGTTGAGCGCTTTTGCAGGAAACGGCAAGCCTAATTAAAGGGATTGTGTTAAGGTTTCCTTTTTTTTAGATTGATCCGATTTAAGTGTCGTTTAACTAAACTAAAAATATTTATAATGTTATCCGTCTTAATTTTTGATGGAAGGATTGGTTTTGTTTGTCATTTATCATGTAGAATGACGCCAAATGTGCTTAAGTAATGCTTTATCGTTTCCAAAACTAAAGCACTCAGTTATTGTTTTATATTTTTTGTAAACCTTCGAATCAGTAAAATTAACGATGTGTGGAGACTGTAATGTACATTGCAACCAAAAGCTTTATTGCACCTGGATTAACGTGATCAAATAGTTAATTTTAGACAAATCGATCATACAAAATAGAATACGTTATTAAACCGCAACTCGAATGTTATGAAATGCAAAAATGTAACGTGCCTTTAGGACCTTTGAGTCAGTTTGGGGTATATTGTTATATATAATGATGAAGTTAATACCTTGATGTGAGAAAATGAAAGAACTTTTTCTTTACAGTTTCAATCAGTAAGACATACTAATTTGTACGTTCTAGACGTCGCTGCAATTATGATGTAAATTGTAATGCAATTTTACCAAGGATAAAGCTATATACTAGAGTACTTTGAAGCACGAATTGTTGTTATCCATGATTGCAAAATACTCTCAACATGGTTGGTTTTAAAAGCAGAATTGAAACGAAAGATATTTAAAAAGCATTCGTTCAATATTAATGGCTACAAGTTGTTCGTATATCCAAAAGCTGAAGTTTATTAATAACAATACAGCAAATCATTCGTCAATTGCTGTTCAGGAGAGAAGGAAGCTTGTGTCGAACGTGGTTTTACCATTCTGTATGTTTATAAATTTAAATGTTTCTTGGATTATTTCATTCCTAAATATATGTATGCACTCGTTCAAAAGATGTTTAGTAGCATCCTTGTTAGAGATCGCTTGTCCAATAAATGTACTTTCGTTAGTCAAACAGTTAGTGAAGCAAAACATTATTCAGTTTTGTTCAATACGGTTGAAATTAATGCGTGCTTAACACTTTGATTCGTTTCTATCCACTTTTGTATGAATTTTATGGAAGGTCTCTAGTCGATGTGCTGCTTAAATTTGGTTGTATTTTCAATATTATTTTTGGTGGTGATTTTAATAAGAATCTTTTAAATGAAATTATTGTTTCAAAGGGCCTATTTCTAGAGCTATTATTTTAAAAAAAAATACCCCTTGGGTAGGTAATCTAGCCATCTCGTAGCTCGTGGTTAGTTTACCTACTTTATTTCTTTATTAGGTCAAACCGGTAACTGGTTTGATTGCCAACTGGTTTCTTGGACTACGAGTGTCGCCTCTACTTCCTCTGAAGCTCTCTAAAAAGGCGCCACTTGTCATTTCTAGTCCGCCTACACTACGATTTGTTCTTGGGTATGAAACTGGCAGACTGGAAAGAAAACGAGTCTTGGAAGAAGTCTCGCTTAGTGTTGTTCATTTTTAAAAAATAAATGGTTTACAAATATTGTTTTGAACTAATTTGAAGCGATCTGCATATCACATATTCTCTTTCGGTTTTTTACAACAAAAAAAACGTTCAGCTTTTACAATAAAAAATAACATTTGCCTGCTCCGATACCAGTAGGTAAGGGTAGCAAAGGCCGTCTGTAGCAGGCAGGTGAAAGCCACGAGAGTGTTATTTGCAGGCTTCGTCGCAGTGTGACGCATTTAAATTTCATGCTCGACTGAGTGACACTTTGCCGTGTTTGGGGCGGCGTGCTTGAGAATGGAAAGGCCTGCTGGCGTATGTGTGGTGACACAGACCGGGTTAGAGAAGGGTGGAGCTATAGTGGTGGTGGTGGTGTTGGGAATGTATTGCACTTCCTGCTCGCTACTGGCCTACGGGGCACGGCCATTTGTTGTTTGCCCTCATCTAGACCCAACCCTCGCCGCGCGAGGCTCAAGCCTTTCTGTCTGTTGCGGTTTGCGTGGTGCGTTTTTACTTGCGCTTGCGTTGTTTGCATTATGGTCTGGTTGTGTGTGGACGTTGGAAAGTCCTTGAAATGGTCAAACGCATACGATGATGATGAGTACACGGTGTGTCTGTGAGCTGTATGCGCGTGTGTGTGTGTGTGCATGTGCGTTGATATGTGCGAGGGCGATTGATTCGATTGGAACCCTTTTTCCTGACTTTGCACTTCTCGTCGTTTCACGGTGTTCTGCATGCATTTAATCAACTTTGCACGGTCGTACGGATTGTGGTGTGCCAAGAGACAAGTGCTCTTGAGAATGTTGAAAAATAAAAAAAAGCATGTTCGTTTGTATAAAGTAGCAATGTTCTATCCCATGACGAAGAGGTTCTACGAACGATTCTGTTCCAGTTGAAAAGTTCTTTTACATTTGGAATGCTTTAATTAACATATCAAAGCAATGCATGGCAGTTTCGAATGTTCATCCCATTCTAGATGAATTTTTATTTACGACGAGTATTTCGTGCTGAAATTCAGGTGCTGTGAAGTGTATTTAAAAATGACTTTTACTTAAACTTTGCAACATTAGAAATTTATGTAATTTCATGCAATTTTTGCTTGTTAGCTCCTGAACTACACGTAGTGAAGTCCAAAAAGCATTCAATCTTTGGATCTCTTGCAAATGAAGAAAAAACGGTTCCTTTACCCCCTGACAAACCTGGTTCCAGTCGAGTGAGTTCTCTCTGTGTTCCATCGGTGGGATACTTCGGAAAGCTTGAATGCGGAGGGTTGGGAGTGTTGGATATTCAATTCCTCTTAGTTCTTTGTTATGTGCGTTCCGTTTGAAATGACAGCCACAAGAACTTTACGGAAATGCCACTGAAATGGTTGAGCTGTAGAGCTATTCCGGTTTCTCTTGCTAAAACATATTGGTAAAGGAGGAATTCTTTCCGAATTGAATGAAGATACTCTCTGTTTGATACTATTCAAATACAGCTGGCCGAGGCTGAGATTTATATCACACTTCAAGAGTTCTGTTTAACTACAATAAACTACAATATTATGTTATAGATCGTATAGCATGATTTGGATTACATTAAAAGAAGATTTGAAGGAGTCAAAAGTACGTCCATGGCGCAACCAAGCGCGTAAGAGCAGTGACACATCCACTGGGACGGGAAGTAGATTATACTGCATATCTCTTTGTTATTATTTCCTGAGTGCATCATCTTAAGGTCAGAATGCAACTAAAACAACAGTTAGATGAAAGCAAAAAAAAATACTGATGCTGCATCGAATCAGAAATAAACGTCTTGTCCTCCTCCGTTTGAGGTCTGTACGAAATCTGCCTGGGAGAGATGGCATTTAAATATCATTACCTATACGTTAGAATCCGACGAAACTGCATTGTGGGAAACAGGGAAGGATAGATGCACGAGAAATAAACGTGACAACGCTCGCCTGCCCATGTGCTGCTGCCAGAAGCTGCCGAGCAGCAGTAGTCGCCGGCAAAGATGACTTTTCAGAGATGTTAAACGAAGTGGTGTAGCGCAGGAACGAAGGAAATGTGGACGACGCCAATGGGAAAAATATCTTTGCGCTACATCTCTCCGAGTACCGAGTGAAATATGTTTCAGTCGTGACTGGCAGGCACGGCGAGCCCGGCCCTGATCTCTTCTGGAAATGACGTTCCACGCAGTAATAGTGCCTGGTTTCCGTTGTCTAGGAAAAGGGTTTGCAAGAGAGCCTTCGCAGTATTGCTTCCGTTGCGACTCTGTGAGGCTGCTCCTTAGCTTACACGTGTTCTTGTCCGGATCTAGTTGGGTTTTCCACCTTTTGCACGTTCGCAATAATTCTGCTTACACATGCAACCGTTGCTTTATCAATGTCTCTAATCAACTTTACTCATGCTTCATTTTCTTTTTTTTCTCTCTCTGTACATTGCAGGTAAGGACAAAGGATGCTACTATATTGTGGACTGTGTGAGTTAAACCCCTCTCCCCAGAACGGTACAATAATATGAATGATCGTGACGTTCGACGCTAGTTTTATGAGTCCTGAGACGGTTCTTCTTCTCGCACAGCTCAGTTGCTACAGTTTATCTTCAGCAGCTGTGGTGTAGACATGCCATAAAGCCTCGCGAGAAGCTTTTTATTGCCTTCCGAAGAGCAGATCAACAGGTTTTACTGTATTTTTACGGCAAGATCAGGATCAGGTTAAGGAGCATTTCGTTTATTGGTTCCTTTTTGAATGGAACCGATTTATAGCTTTTAACATGCTTTTACCTTTTCTTTTGCTGATTGATCTCTTGGCCAGCCCGGCGGCTATTGTTGCCTTACGCTTAACACGCTTGTGAAAAGAATTGGGCTTATTAGTGTCGGTTTACTTAATATTTGCTAGTCCTAGTTTTTGTGCAATGTTCTGTTTATTGTAAACTTCGTTGGATGTTTTGAAAACAATCAAATTTTAGAAAAACCTTCTTGCACTTTAGTTTAAAAAAATGTTATTAAAATCAGTAAAGACCTTTGCGTTGTTGAATCAGGCTTGAGTTCAAAAGACGTAAGAAATATGAAGATACCAAATAGAGCATAGTTCGGGAAACAACGCCTCAGACAGACCGCTCTTATCACATTTCTTCATGTTTCTTCACATCATAATCGATACAAGATTGTGAAACGTTAGACGGATGTTGTCTTGCTACCTTGCTTTGTATCCTTTTTTGTGGTCATTGCTGGTGTTAAAAGCGGCTACTACCACGATTAACTTGAACTTGTTCTTCTCGAACCTGTTTCGATGTTTATTATTAATTTGACTGTCTGATTACGTATCACGTTACTACTACTGCTGCGTAGTTGATCCTTTTGTGGTGAGTGGATCAATTTTTCCAGTCTGCTCTATCCATTGGTGTGGCGAACCGGGTGTTTCCATGCTTATGAGCATGGTATGTGGTTATTATTTATTCAACGGTGGAATGACAACACGATTGATCTAATTTGTCATACATTGGAGCTATTTATATGTTATCTTAGCTCCCTAGCCATCTTAATTGCATTCTGAGAAAAGGGGGTATGAACGTCCTGCATGACTAATGTATGGGACGTCTTCTAGAAGACCGCATATCAATTTAATTGTATCTGCTGCGGGTTTTGCTAAAAATTTGACGTAGAAAAGCTGTTTGATAAATGTAGTCCACTATGGAAAAACTTTGTGGAATTATAGCATATAAAAAAGGCGTTCGATTTCATGCCATCGAACAATCCAAACCCGTTGAGCTCTGGCAGCATCTGAAGGAACTCACTTGAAGGCTAAGTAGTGCATTGTGTTTTGTACACGCGCTGCGTTTGCGTTTGAAAGCATCGGCGGGAGCTTAAATGTTGATGGACACGGACGGATGAGACATGGAGAAAACGCTACCAGCAATGGAGAGAAGAAGCGCCTGTAGAGGCAGCATCGCAACAGCCAACCAAACTAGCAATTGCGATCGCTGTGTGTTCTCTTACAGCTACGAGGATGAGGCGAGAGTGGGTGGACGGACGGTCACGGAAAGGCGTAGTGACAACAAAGTTGCAAATTGCGAAATCATGTCCGTGCGGTCCGCCACAGAGATATGTACCCCGGCATGAATTCGGGATAATATAAGGCAAGGGCCACCATTGCTTTTCATACTGCTGCTTCTCTTTCGTTGTCGCCTCTAATCCCTATTGTGTGTGTGTTTCTGTCTCTCTCTCCCTTCCCCTTTCTTAGCTCTTTGTTTCTCTCTATCTACCTCTCACATTAAATTAGCAAACGAGCCAAAGAGAATTAGATAAATATGATAAAGGTACAGATTCTCGGGGCAAAGTGGACACCCCTACTATGGCAAAATCGCTCAAGTAAGAGTGTGTTTCATACACGTTATGTATGATCTGCTCATTGTGTCTTTCAAAAATGTTAAAAATAATATAAAAAATAACACTATTTTGACAGCCTTCGAAGATGTCCCCGATCTCCGATATTCGTGGATTTAGAGAAACGGGATTTTTGGGAATTTTACACATCAATTGGCTAATGTAAAATAATTTACCTTTTTGACAAACTTTTTAAAGCAGTTTATTTGACTGTTTTTTTTTATTCAGTATAGACGGCCAGGCCATATTGCTAGTTTATTTGACTGATATTCTGTATCAATTCAATAAAATGAATAATTAACGAAATTAAATCATTATTATAAACAAAAATAATCGCATTCACTCAGTTGTGTTTGCTGATATAGCAATTGCACGGAAATACGTGCTACGCGATTTCTTTTCGGTCCCAATAAACTGTGAATTTCGGGGATAGCCTGTACTCCATTAATGAAAACTTTGATAAATGCTTCAGAAAACTAAAAAAATGACACACAATTTTCGATTTCCTCGGAGAATTTTTTTTAACCAAAAATTGAGTTAATAATCAATTTTTACAGTATTAGTTATTGTTGTTCATAAAAACGGCACCACATAATTTATGTATTTTTTATAGTGTTTAGCAATCAGATATAGATTTTTAATTGAAGCTTTCCCCAAATTTGGTTTAAAATTAATCCAAATCTATTCCACTCACTCATTTTTCGAGTTAAATAACACACTTTTTGTTTAGTTAATCGAAAATGCAAGAAAAAGTGGTGTTATAAAAGAGCACAAATTCTGAAATGCATGATTTTTACCTTTATTTTGATGGAAATTTCATGAACTGATTTTTGAGTTCAATTGCTTACCGAAACTTTGTTCATACTTGCGAATTTGTCATTTTTGAGAATTTACGGGTTTTCAAATTATGTTAACATGATTCAAAGTTTATCCATGTTGTAGCCTGATGCTTCAAAGTGTTCTTGGCATATACAGATGGTATATGTTTTTAAATATAAAAGTGTTGCAAATTTAGCTTAATACAGTGAAACCTCCCAAAGCTGTCACCTCCCTCAGATGGAAAGTTTTCCTAATATGCACACTTTTGACAGTCCCTTCATTTTCCATACATTTCATTTCTCTCTAAGATGGAAATCCTCCCTCAGTCGGAATTCCCTAAGCTGCACATGCAATTTGCTCACAAATATTCTCTAAGTCGGCAATGTTAGTTTAGATGTGTTGATTGAAGACTTGAGTTGACGTCAGCTCATTATTTGTTTACATTGAAACGTTCGCTCGGTGTGCTGCTAGAACATTATTAAAGCATCGAATTTAACAAATTGTGGTTGAAAATGAATAGAAAATACAAATTTCGAACATTATCCGAACGAATTAAACTACTCAAAGATAGTGAAAACGTAAAAATCACTATGGAGGTACGTCGATCATTTTGTCAAATTCTCTATGCTGGAATCCTCCCTATGCTGCCAGTCCCGTCTGTGTGCATCCTTGACAGACTTCACTGTATATTGTTACCCAACATATTGTTTTCCCGAGGTTCAAAGTATCTATTTTACTTCGTTTTTCTTTACATGCTTTTTGACAAACCACCTATTTACCTGCTCCTTCTTAAAGTGACAAAGACATGCGTTTTGTTAGCTACTTATACATCGTTTTGCTAAAAAAAGGAATAGTTTATTATTCTTTTTTTTTAATTTGTCACAGAGGTTGATGTGAAGAAGTGTTATCTTTTGAAATGGACTATCGTTGACCGACTTTTTGACCAAGACTACCAGTATTTTCCGTCTTGCATAGCGGGAAACACGATCCTCACGTTCTTTGAACCCAACTCATGTACGATGAAACTGATTTCACAAAAACATTCTACACTATTTTATGTTCATTGTAGTATGTACAGCAATGAAAGGCAATAATATTACGTACATGACGTTTTAGCGATATACAGAAAAAATGTTTTTAATTCTTTTACGTAGTTAAGAAGGGCATTGTAGCATACATCTAAGTCGAGTCATGCTGCAAGTACAATGGGAAGAGAATGCATTTTATGCGTATTTCATTTGCAGCACACTGACACAAACTCTATTCATTGGATCCCCATTGTTACCCGTTCAGTAGAATTAAAGTTTAGTCCCATTTTTCCTCTCTATCATACTGAGGCAAAGGAGAAAGAATTCGTAAGCGCGGGAAATGCGGAATTGAAACCAAATAAATTTCCCACTCTCCTCCGCGTACAATTATTCATTCCATTCTGCGACAAATAGGACGCGTATTAGCGCGTCGTCTCTACTAGCAGGCACACTTTAAGCATCGTCATCATCATCATTATTATTGATCCGTCCCATTACATTCACGCCCCCGGTGGAGACTAACTGGGATGAGAATGTTTTTGATATGTACTTTGATAATATGGTGGTGGCTGTGGTGGGTGTAGTGGGGCTAGCAAATGGAATGAAGAAGGGGGATGGTATGTTCGTTTTAATTAAATAGCTGGTCACGAACATAAGTAAGCCGAGCGTATTTTTATTTCTGAACCACAAATACACGGCGGTTTGTTGACGGAAATAGGACGATAAACTTAAATAGGGAAAGATACCTTAACATTACATTACTCACTTCATACGCAATCATACCTGACTGTCTTTCTTTTTATTTAGACTTGGAAGAAAGTCTTATTTTTTATTATTTAATTTATTCAATAGATAATGTTTCTTTATAGCGTAATTTCTAACAAAGGTGTTTTACCAGATACAGGGCTGGCTTGGGTATGCTCCTTTATATGATCACTATTTGTGGGTAGATTGTCTGTTTGCTACGTGGAAGAGTTGATTTGTACCACCCTTGACGGTGTTTTACTGTTCTTTATATCTTGCACTCTGATCACGAGCTCTTCCCACTGGATGGTCTCCCTTCCCACTGCGTATTAGAGGCTGCATTGAAACATATTTTTCCATGCGATTATTTCACAATCCCCACGTTTCATGTGTTATTTCGAGCCAAATCAATGGTTGTAATCAAATATCGCTGTACAAAACACTATTCCACTCTAGATTAGTAATAATTCCTGATGCTGCAACAATTTGCTTGTTGGCAAGAGCACAACAGCAGGTGACAACGACACCCAATGGTCGTCCGGCCAGCGGGGGTGCTCTTGTGTCGCCAGACTGAAATTGTGTTGCCCGACGAAGGTTGTGTGTATGTTGATTCGATTTCATTCACACATTGAAGCACGGTAGCGCCTCGGGTCGGTTAGTGTGTATAGAGACACATTTTAATGTGTGTGGTGGTACGCGAATAGAGGGTGCGTGTCATAAGATTTTTAGGAGTGGTTGATAATAAGAAAACGACACGCGGGACTGACTGACAGAGGCCTGACAGACAGACATGGCCGGCAATAGGAGGGTTTATGGTACACGTTGCCGTGAAACACGTGTTTTTGGAAATGTGGCATGTCTAGTTTGCTGATCATCGGTTGAAGGACGCTCATGCCTCTTACTACTAACGTGCGAGTCATATGCGACATATCAACATTTATTTTACTATCAGAAAAATAAGCTTTAATTGATTTGTTTAGTCATTGTTGGAATTTTACTCGAGAGTTTAATAACAATGCAGAAAGTATCTTCTTTTATTAAGTTGTTTTTCTCCTAAGCTTTTAGCTGACATTGCTAGCTAAAAATTGAAGTGGAGGTTATTTATGTATCGTGGAGGAAAAAGATTTACGAAAAACGCTACGAATATACTTGTAATACATATAACATACATATGTTGTAATACATATACATATAACATACATTAAACATTCTAGTAGTGCCTAAACATTCTTAGTAGTGGCCGTTCTAATGTAGAGTAAAGTGTATGGTGGCATCAGTTGCAAGAACGGTTACGGTATCAAAGAAAAGTTCCTTAGTCGCTCCACCGTCGGTGAGAGAGTGGAGAGAGAGAGGAACAAGTTCCGGCTGTTTCGTCGATCATCGACAACTACTATATTATGGGGTGAGGTGCGGATGACTACTATTGCGTCTACCCTTTTAGAGACATGCAATGGTGCTCGGGAGGTGGGTAGAAGGGGTAGGGGGAGGGGTTGTTGGAAGGAGAAACGAAACGAAACGGGAACAAATAAGAAAATTCCCTCGTGGTTGGCAGCGAGAGCTCTGCCCCGGACTCGATGACGAAGACGACGTCGACGTCGAGCCACAGCTGTGTGTGGTGTGTGGTGTGTTGGCCGAGACTGTGCCGAGCGCGCGCACTGTTGCCACGTTTTGGTGCATTGGTGGAGCAGCAACAACAGTAACAGCAGCAGCAGCAGCAGCAAAACAGCTCACCATACGCGATTGCCAGTCTACCTACCTTGCTTTTGCCCCTTGTGTGTGTCAGCGCCTGCTGCTGTTGCTGCTGCTGCCTGCCCGTGTTTGGGGCGGAAATGTGCTCTCACCCGCGCGCGCGCCTTCTACCCGTTACGCGTTGTCTTCTTTGAGAGTCTGCTTAGCTCATTTAACGCGGGTGCGTATGAACGACGGTGTGGAGAGCGGTTTCGCTTCAATACATTGTGTATTTCGCAAACAGGAAAGAGACAAAACATATACACGCGTTTCACAAGAAGTAGGCTGCTGGCTGAAGCAGACGCAGGCAGCAGGGCAGTACGTGTGCGAGCGCGCTGTTGCCAAATTTGTGGCGCTCGCGATGGTGTAGTGTGTTGTGTTGGATGGCCGTGTCGTGTCGGTTGGATGTTGTTTTTGTGTGTGTGTGTGGGAAAGAGGGAGGTTTTGCTGTTGCTGTTTGCAGCGATAAGCGTGACCGGGACGGGGAGATTTGGCGTGCTCTCGCTCGCTCACTCGCTGTACTAACCGCCGGAGGCAGGAGTGTACTGTACCGTTGGAGTAGCGCGCGCGCTCGATCGTCTACTGTTTGTTTTGCCAGCGGGGTTTAGTGTGTATGGGTATGGCTGATGTAGAAAGATATCGTTTTACTTAGTTTTCAGCATCGGGCATGTTTGTGTGTGTGTGTGGGAGAGGCTGGGATTTGCGCATACTTTTTCCTGTAGTGCGTTTCTTCAAGCCACTGATCGCCAGTATAAACACAATGCACTATGAAGCCGTGATTGGCACGCAAGGGAAAATACTACATCACACAAACACACACACACACACACACACACACACCGTACACAACCCCAGTAGGCATGGGCGAAAAAAGAACGATGAACGATCGTTACGTACACGCGTCGCTTCTTTTTCCTTTAGCGGTGTGCAACACAGGGAAAGAGGAAGGGAGGGAGGGGGGGATGGGTTTTCCACCTTCTTCTCCTCCTCCTCCTGCTTCTCCTTCTCCCTTGTGTTGATGGTGATGATCTTCTTCGTCGTTTTGGTGGCCGCCTACTACTACGGCCCGCTCTGGCCGGGAAGATAATAGCATTTTTATGATGGACGGGAGCGAAAGAATGAAGGCAACATCGTCGTTATGTTTTGCTTGCTCCAGTAAGATCGGCAGCCCGTTGGGGAGGCTAGTACGTGTGCGAAGACGATGAATGGAAGGAGAAGAAGGGAAGGCAGAAAAAGCGATCGGCAAACGGTACAACGGTGGATAAAATAGTAAATAAATAGAAGAATAAAATGCTCGACATTGAAACGCGCGAGGTGCGATGAGGATACCTGAGGCACACGAAAGAAACGAGACAGAGGGCTTCAACAATGAGGATTATGATGATGTTGATGATGACGCCGTGTTGTGTTTTGTTGTAAGAAGTTTAATGAGAGGAGAAAGGGGAGGGGGGGGGGGTGGAGGGGGTGGTGGTCACGGAGCAGCGGGAAGGAAAGGGGAGAACGCGAAAGAAGGGGATGATTATTGTCGGATCTAATGAGCCAATTATATTTATGCGAAGAAATCTCGTTTATTTTCTGCGTCTACACTGTGAGATGGTTTTTACGTGTTCTGGCCTTTTCATACCTTTCATCTTTCGCTTTTGTGTGTGTGAGTCGGCGAATGATTTCAGAGGGTTGTGGTTTGCATGGGTGGCAAAAGAATGAGCTTGGGATGATTCGTGGTGAGAAAAGTATGTACAACAAAATGCAGCAAAAATTGATACGGTTTCACAGGAATTTCTGGCACTTTCATTTTGCGGCACAACATGTTTGCTCTATGTAAAATTTGAGTATAAATTCACTCTTCAGTGTCGCTGATAGTTGAATGATATAATTTGAATTTGCATTCAGGGTGTTATAACAATTTGAAAACAAATGACAAAGCGTTAATAAAATTACGAAACGATCTAGATATATTTAAGGGATTGAAAATATTTGCATATTTAGTCAAACCATAAGGCTTGCAAAATTTGAGAACTGTTTGTTAAAAAACAAAACATGACAATTTTAAACTATTAACATGATTCGTTTGTCATGTTTAAGGGAATAATTACTTTAAAATAATCGAGTATGTTTCCTTTTTATTAAATATTTTTCGTGTCGGCTTGTGTCGATACGTAAAGAAAGTGCCTACAACAGCCACTGTTAATATTTTTTGTTTCAAGGGCACCAAAAAATCGATCTGATAAATTCCTTCCATTGCTGTTAGAACAGGTGTTCACAAAACATGCCTGGATAGCTCCATTCCATTCTGATGACGATCGACACGGCGTGGTTAGAGACGCGTTCAACAATAGCATTTGTACAGATGTTTGCTGCTTAATGTTCCTCACAATGAGATTCTGCGAGTGTGCGTCATTGACGCACTTGACGGACAGACTGACAGCAGTGATAAAATCTCAGTAATCTGTTTTACAGGCTGGGAAAATCGGCTTATCTTTCTCTTACCGGCAGAATCAATTATTGTTGCTGATTGTTTATGACGCAATCTAATTTTTTGTATTGTTAATTTTTTCTTCTGTCAATCATCTCTCGGTGCCAACCTTGGGAATATAGTGCCGATTGCATGTTTTGTAAAGTAAATGAAAAAAAGTGCAAAAAATGGGACCAATTGTTGTAAAAATTATGATTTGAAATAGTAAATGGGATTGTTCGATGTTGTTAGAATCCAGATACTCTCCATGCTGTTTTAAGTTACGATAAAAGAACAAATGCCTGTTCCAACAGATTGAAAAGGCTCTCGGAGCCTAATTTCTGTTCGGTTTGAATAAGGATTACAATTGCAGATATAAGTTTGTGTTCACAATGCATTTGCTTGATCCATAATGGTTGTTGCTCGCTTTTAAACACGTTTCGATGCAGTATGCTGGTGTTTTGGGACGTAATTTGCTCGAGTTTTTCATGCTTTCTAGCACTCTTTTCCATGTTCAAGTGAAGTCGATCGTTCGGGCGTGTTTCTTTTCATCTTGGAATATGAAGTTTGCCACATTTTAGGCAACACATAAATGGAAAAAATGCTATTGAACTACTCATTAATTACCCCGAAATTTTGCTTAGAAATCGACGATTGATATTTGTGTTTCATGATTGTTTTCCGTATTATGTTCAGGGAATTTCCGTGTTAATTAGTGTGTATTTGAGGAATCTTTTGTAAAATCCACGAGAGTTTTTTCGAGTGTTTTCATGTGTGCTATGCTAGTTAAAGTTGAACCAGGGTCGATTTTACTTTATAATAACATTGAGCAATTTTGTGTAATCTGCAAATCTAACGATAAACATCCACTGCAAAACAACCGTTTGTTTTCACTGTAAAAGATTATGAGTTGCGCATTTTTGTTTACCTATCCCCACCCCGAATAGTAAGTCGGTTTGTGCGCAGAGTTTGGTTCTAAAAACAGTTTGTTTCGCAGCAACGGCGTGTCTAATGTCACGTGTTCGGTTTTTCATCTGTTATGTATCCTATTTCTGCCGCATGTTTTTCACAAGTCAGTTGTTTCGAGTTCATATCGGAAATTGAAATTGGTATTGGACAGCGCGCATTTAATAATGTACGTCTTTTTTTCCTGTTGGAAAAGGCTAAGATTTTTAGTTAAAAAAATGTGCTTTTTAGTTTCTGTTCGCTATATCATATCATTAAGAACTCTACAAGCATAGTAGCATATTTGGACTTTTATGATCAGATGTAAATCGATTGAGATTTCCCAAAATATTTTTCGAGTCCCGCTAAAAGATGACATCTGTTTCTTCTTTACTCTTTTGCATCATCGTGTCGGGAAAATGGGAGTTTGGTTGTGTTTCAAGGTTGCTTCGTTCAACGCAGGACGGGTTCAAAGAGATGAAAAAACTATGGTATTCTGAGATTTATTTTTAATTTGGCATAAATATGGCGAAGGGACATGTAAACGACACACACGCGCGGCTTTTGGGTGTGAGTTTTCGATGATGAATTTGGCAATGGGGGAAAATACGTACACATAATATGCTTGCAGCGTGCTGCGAAACATCATGTCAGTTTTTGCCGTTTTGCTCCACGTTCTAGCACTGTTTTTAGTTCGAACACGATGCGTTGATAAATGCCATGATTAAAGGAATATTGCTGTATCACATTCTTAAACAGCTACTTTTGATGGGTTTTTATTAAAATATTACTTGGTCTATTTGTTCTGATTCAGCAGCTGTTTGCTTTTTCTTTTTATAACATTAGCTTGAAGAGGAAGAGTTCACAAATCTTTAATCTAATCTATTAATGTATTTTCTGATGTTGTAATTATATGCTTTAAATATACCTGTCTCATTTCTAAAAATTGAACAATGTTTCTAATTACGCAATTTATTTTTATTTCTCTTCTAGGTGTGTATGGCTATGTAACGCAACAATTTAACTGTTTCAATCTTAGTGAGTAAAACATATATTTTTTCTTTCTGAAGTTTGTGGAATTTTTTTTTTATAAAACTCTTAAGGTATTCCATTCATTTCAAAATTATTGCAACATAATTTTATTTGCCTACATCGTTAAAATTGTAATGGAAAAATTGTAGTACAACATTTTTAAAATCTTTGTATATTGGATTACATTTCCATTACTCAAATTCCTCTGATTTGAGAATATGATTTGAGTGCAACTCAAAGATGCACTCTCTGGTTGTATTAATACATCTTAAACAGTCACCTTCAAGACATATCGATTTTTGTTAAATGAGATTAAATGAGATTAATTGAAAGTTTGACATAGCTTAATTTAAGGTAAAATACGGCTCCGTTCTATACTGTTTTATACATTTTACAGTGCAGCTCGAGAGTATGTATGCTACCGAGTAATATGAGAATATTTCTGAACGTTTGGAAACAAAATTAAAATTTTTATAATTATAAACCAACAACACGTACAGGTATTTTAACTGACCAAAACGTGTTTATCCAAGTGTGTACTATAAAATATTTCAAAAAAAAGTCTTTGAGCAAGAGTCTAATTGAAGGAAATGAAATACTGCAATGCATTAGCAAACTGCAGCAGGTGTTGCCAGTGACTCATCCATTTGAGCAATCTGCCTGTACTAGTAAGCGCTGTTGGATCTAGCCTAGGAAACACTGCTCCAGTTTAAACCCACCGCTGTTACCAACAACCGTTGAGCTATTGTTTTTTTGCTTCTGGCCTTTTCGTGTTGGAAGATCGTGTTTTATACGTGCACGACGCTCTCATCAACTCCCTATTTGCACCAGCTGTTCCGTCGAGATCACTGACCTTTTTTTTCGTTTCTAGCGATAGACACCTTCTTCTTCTGTCTTGCTGCTCTCCTTTTTCCTTCACTGTTTTACTATTTTGCTATTCCGGTCTCGGAGGTCCACCTTTCACTTCGTCGACCTCTCCTAATTTTGGAACGCTCTGCTAAAAGCAAAGTGTATTTTCGAATTTTTACGATTTTGAGATTCCTGCAATACTTTAGCGTAAACAGTAATTACATGTTTATTTATTTGTTTGTTTGTTTTAACTAATGGCCCGGTAGTATTGTTTTTAATTTGGCAGTGGCCGTCTAAACCTTTCCTCTCCATTAGTTTTGGCATCGTTACATGTTCTACTTAAAACAATAAAGAACAGTTAAACATATATGCCAACAGTAGTGTACCCATTAATTCCAAATTCTGCACGGATCGTGACCACTTTGCGCGAGAACAATCGATACACCTTCGCCCGGGATGTGGACGCGTCGGACATCGATTGATTTTCGGCACGCTGTTGCGGCTAGTTCGATGCATTCGGTGGGGTGGTTTCCGAAAATAGGCAGCTTTTACGAATTCGTCCGTGAGCAACAGAGAGCAGCGGCGCATGTAAATAAATGTTGGTCAGACGAGTTTGGTGGGAGATGGTGGTGGTGCTCTGGTGTGGGCATGTGTGCGTAGGGTTGGGTTGGGTGGTGGTGTTCCTTCCTCGAGGCGTCCGTGCATTTTATGAATTACGCAATGTGGTGATGTGGTTGGACGGAAAAGCTGGTTTTATTTTTTCTTGTCCGTCGGTCGATCGTTCACTGGCGATCGATTTTAGGTCTAGTTTGCGCGACAACGCAGAGTTTTGGTAAATATCTCTCCAACTCATTCTGCTGACGGTGTTGTCTTGCAATTTTTGTTGTTTTTTTTTTATGAATCGGTTCTTTTTGTATTATTTAACTATAAGAAAGTCGAGTTATTAATCTACAGAAGCATGCTGAAAGCTATTTTATTGTATAAAATTTAGCTTATGTTACTCTAAGCGTAACGATATCGGAGACTCGTAGCTGTCTCAAAGATGTTTGATTCTTTTAGCGTCAGATTAATTCTGGCACACCCCCTACTGATGGTGCCAATATATGAGCTATCCAGAAAATCATTTTTTGTGCACTAGAAACCTTATTGCAGCTTAAGGAGCTCAAGCAATTGATAAAAATTAATTAGCATCTTCAGGTCTCAAAATGTTTCATCATTAAAACCAGTTGTAATTGCTGATTTCATTCAACGATAAATGCACATCTTGTTGAAGCAGTATTGAGTAACATAACACTTTATGAAAAAAAGAGAAAACATTTGAATCGAATTGTTTTTTTTTAAGAAGAGCCATAACGTTTTCTATATTATTTTCTGCAATTAAAACCTTAAATTTTAAATCTTAAAAGCTTATGGTTAGGGGGGCTTTGTAAGCGGACGGAGCACAGACGTGAAATCATGTTTTCCATCAATACATCGTTTGATCTGGTGGAATTGTTCTGTTACTCGATCGTCACCTGTACACAACATCCGTCTGTTGGTGCTGTTGCTCATGTTAGCAATATTAGCATAATTAAACACAGTTCGCCTTCTCTCCATCGTTCATACATGTACGACGGCACCGTCGGTCACTGAACCTTGTACGAACTTGTTTTACTTATTTTTTTTCCGTCTCTTCCGTCAGACTGCCCTCCATCTTTGGGCGAGAGAGAGAGAGAGGGATCCTCCACTTCCGTCCGTTTCTCCTGATCAGTTTGTATGCACCTGAGTGTGTGCGTGCGTGCGTGAGTGTTGCCCTTGCTCTTTCACTCCCGTGCGCTTTTTGGGAGCTTTCTTTCCCTTGCTCCCCGTCTGGTGCTTGTCAGTGTGTGTGTGTGTGTGTGTGTTTCGCCTACTTTCTTTCGGTCTATATTTTTCGCATTAATGTTTTTTTTTCTCCTCTCCGTCTAAACCGTTTGATGCCTTCTTTTCTGTCTGCTTTGAGCCCTTTCTTCTTTCCATTCCCTCGACTGTCGGTCCGATTGCATGTGAAGTGGATTAAACCACTTCGAGCGATCTGCTTGGGCTCTGTATAAGGCGATGGTGGAATATAAAGGGAGTATGAGTGTGTGTGTGTGGGTTATATGTTTCGGGGTAGTGTTTTATTTTCTTGTGGCCCCATTTTTAGTGTGCGGCGTTTGTAACACTATCTCTTCGAAAGCAGGTCCCCAATTCCACTCGCTGATCATCAATCGGGCGGCTTACACACAAACACAAACGCACCAATCGCACCTTTGCTCGCGGTGCAACCAACGAACGCGATCCTGAGCATAATGGGTTGCAATATGTTTTAATATTTAATGCATTAAAACTAAGACATAGCTCCGGTAGCTATCGGAAAAGGCCTGAAGAACGATGTATTCTGATAGATTCGGTTTTCTGTCACCTGTGAGTGGTCAACGATTCTCGGAAATATCTGTATAATTTTTAGAGTACAAATAATATACTATTGGTAGACGCGCCGACTTCTGCAGGGTCTGGACGTAGATCGATTACCATCTTTGGACCGCTCATCATCATCAGGTGTGACTAGCTTGTTATAGTAAGTACCAAAAGTCACAGGAAGTTCCAGATTCACTATTTCTCTCCAGTAAGGCTCGGGCAGATCTTGATCGAAAATATTGGTTGTGATAGTCAGAAAAAAAAGTTGTCGATCATCTAGGGCTCGGCGATCCAAAGAAAAATTAATCATTTATAGGAATCATCATTCAATCATTTATATGAAGGTATAGCTGTAACGACCGTATCTCGGGACTCAAATCGAAGCTTTAAAGGCTTAAATTAAATATCCTGATTTTTTTCATGTGGAAAAGACGTGTCCATTGATAAACGCCGTTTCGTTAGTTGCAGTATGCACGATGTACAACTAGCTTTATTCGAACTGTACGGTGATTTTGCATTAGGGACTTTTTAATATTGTTTTGGCTAATTTTTGGAAAACTATCTTTTTATGTTCTTTTCTTTTTTGTGTACTTGCTTTGAAAATTCAATTCTTTGAGGGTATTTTTTTTCTCACACGAGGACCTTATTGGGAAAATCTTTTTTTATTCAGTAGAGACGGCCAGGCCGTATTGCTATTGGGAAAATCTTATTTTGTAACAAAATATTGGAATCTTTTTTCCCATGAAAATACCAATGTGATGTATCATAATTCATGTCTGTACTTTCCATAATTCATTTACACATGAGAGTCTTATTTGGTTTTGACATTCTTTTATTTAAATGTTCATGGATTCATCTGTTTTTGTATTGTTAAACAAAACTGTTAGATTCTTTTGGAAAAAAAAATCAAACAACTTGCTTATTTAAGATGAGCTATTGCGCTATTTACAATTGTTTGTATTTTGAAATACTTTTGTATTGCTTCGGGTTGTTGTTTCATTGTTTATAAAAAAAAAAACAGTATATAATTCATACCATGTCTCGCGTGTGGGTGAATGGTTCTGGGGACGGTGTCGTCATGCTGTGGTATAAAAGTTCATCGCCGTCTGTCTGCGATCGAGCGGCTTAGATTTTATGTAATTGTCGCGTTTTCACCTACGGCAAACAATCATTCCTCCTCAATCCTGTTTGTTGGATGTATATTCAAATGAAACACGCCTTGAGAAGAATGTAAATTAGGCCTACGTGTGACAACGTGCACCGTTCATTCATGTAACTCGAAAGCAGCATGCTAAACGTGGTGATAAATATTACAAAAGGTAACAGCCGAGTTGCATTTCACTGTTGGATACACTGCCATTAAAAACCTCTTGCGACATTCGAACAATGATGTGTGTCGCCATGTTGTAGTGCGTAGGGATTGGTGGTGTGTGTATAGCAGCAAATGAACACATTGAAGTATTCGTATTTTCGCGTTGTACGCAATAACATATAGCAATATGTACCTACTCTCCCATACCATAAAGTTTTTTGTGATATAAATGAAAAGATTCCCAAAAAGACACTTACAGTGTGTCCAAAAAGTATTCGTCCACCCGTATATATGCCACAGAAAGGTCAATTTCGGAAAGTTTAAGTATGGTTGGTAACTTTTTTTTTTATTTGAAAGAAGTTCGATAACACTGACAACAACGAAAAAATTAAATAAAAAAACCCATGTTAAGCACTCACAGAAAGTACATCATTTTCCTGAAATTGGTTCTCGTAAAAGGTGTAGGTTGGGTTTATATGCTCAATAATTATACCAAAAGCTGTGTCTAGGAATGACCTCAAATTTTCAATTATTGCGCGCCATGAGTCAAAAGGGTATTGAAACAAATTATTCATAGAAAAAAAAATGAACGTACGATTGCATAATCAAAGCAAATCGTGATTCGAAATAGTTGGACCTTTGTTGGTAGATTCCGTTCTACTGGCCAAATGATGGTAAATTCGTTTAATAATTTAAATACCAAAGTAAGCCTCGGACATGATTGTAACGAAAGTTCTCGTTATTGTAAAAAATGAGGACCGTTTTTCTTATATGTCAAACTCTGTAAGATAGAACTGTAAAGTCCAAGTAGGAGATAGTTTTTACTTGTTTTTATTACCAAATAAACGGTATAACCATCATTTTTTCAACCAATAGCAGAGATCGTTAAATTTTTCCTAAATAACCATCATCAAAAGAGTCTGTGAAAGAGACTGCTCATGATTGATAGAATAATGGACCACAAGTCATATACTAACCTCTTAAAAGGCAATTTGATGGCTATTGTGAACAAATTAGCACTAGGAGGTTCAGATGTCTCTAAACAACCTCACGATAAAGCCTTGAATACTGAACATATAGTATGTGTGATGTGCAATACCTCCCAACAGTTAAATTAACTAACACAGAGTTCATCTCATAGTACAATTTAAGATATTTTTGGACAATTGTATGTCATGTATATGCAAAACTGTCGTAAAGTTTAAGGGTTATCTTACTAAATAAAAATTTATAAGATTCATCATGATTCGGCGATCCAAATATCGCTAAAATATCAAGTAGTTACCATTGTTATTGAACAATTTTGATGTTTATTTTTGTCAAAAAAAAAAACTGTAAATTATTGTCCTGCTACCAAACTTCATCGTTCGTCTTATTGTACTGTGTCTGAATCGTCCACAGTTGCCCCCTGTGTGTCAAATTACACGGGTAGACAAATACTTTTTGAAGTCACTGTATATGTATTTGATTTGAGTTTGCTGTTTAGTGCTTTAGAAAGTGTCACTTTGTGAAGCGAACATAAAGCGACCACGTACATCGTGTGCAAATATTCAAACAGAAAAGGTGTTGAAGTTGAAATGAAAACTTTGTTTGCTTTTAAGACGAACAAGGCAAATTATTATCATATATTAGAGTTGGAAAAGTGGCACTCGCATATGTCAGAAAACGTAATCTTTGAATCACTGTTTTGGAGTTTAAGATTATTAAAATTAGCTACACAATGTTATGCACAACAGAATTTGATGAATTTTAATGTATGATTATTCTTTTAAGCTGTGATTGAATTAATCAAATCATGTTGTTCCTATTAAATTACCATACGCTATTATTTCAACTCTGTTACACAAGGAAAGCTGGGTTTTTGTAATAAGTTTGAAGTATCTAAGTAAAAAAAAGAGAGATAACTTTGAACCTTGTATCATCTTAAACTACCTATTAAGCATAGCACATTTGTAGAGAGGGATATCTTTGGAGATGCATTTTTTGTGGTGAGTTGTTTGTTTACCATCATCATCGTTGTCGTACTGACGCGTCCATTCACCTCGTCCAAGGCGCACACCATGGTCCACTGGTGGTCAAATAGAAATTGGAGGGAAATCTACGCGGCAAGGTTATTGCGTGACGGTCGCGATCGCCTGCTGTTGTAGCACCTTTTCCATACAATTTTTATGTTTCTAGACATCGTGTATATTGACACTCGTCAGTTTTCTCATCCGGTTGGTAAATGTCGGAATTGAACGCTGCCAAACTGCAGTCAAGGTGTAGATGAGGTATGGAATGGATGATGTAACATCTGTGTAAAAAAATCCAACGCGAGCTATGTAAAGAAGGCTGATCACGGCGCTCATTTTTACAATGCGGTACTGGCGTAAGAGTAAATCAAATAAATATTTTATTATATTTTTTCTAATACCAGGAAAGCTAATACGGACAGCTTTAATTGGTTTTGGCTGAAAATATTTGTTTTAAGCATATTGGACATGCGTGGAACTAGAAGAAAAATCATGGCTTAATAATCCTTGTTTTTTTAAGCTTAAGTTTTATGACTCACAATCCAAACCATAGTTTTTTATTGTATTATGTTGGTATAGCAGACACGTCAAACATTAAACTCTACCTCTATTGTTCGCTGTGTCGTTAGTCGTCTAACAACTGGGGATGAACTTTTATTGATTTAAAAACTATCAATGGAGTTAGAAATCTACCTTTCCTATCGCAAGTAAGGCAGGCATATGGAGTCACTTATTAATAACTCATTTTTTATTTTAATTTTAAAAAATGATTCTCAAAACGCAAGGTAAATATTTCATAATTAATTTAACTGACGCTCGATTTGTTTGGTACGCTCTATATTAGTCGTTCAAAAAAACATTGACAAACGACCATTTGGATTGCGAATGAATTAGCGCAATATTATGGGCAGTGCTGGACGGAGCAGGTTGGTCTAGCCCGAGGTTAAAAAAAGCTTTTGCATTCGCTGCCACTGCTATCAATGATGCCCTTTAGTGAAGGGTTTATCAGAACAGGTTTTATACGGATGAACATAATTTGCATAGAAAGTTTGTTACGATGGATCATGTGCTGTGAGTTGAGTATTAACCTTGTAATTTGTTGTTGTATAAATTGATGTGTACCTTCCATATCTGTGAAAATAAAAAATGGTCTATTTTATATTTTGGATGTGAAAACAAAAAAAAAACATAGACATTTAACCTCTTCAGCTTGACCTTTTCTCAATTTTTGTGTTTGTTTTGATTTGCTAAAGAACTAATACAGAAAATTTTCACGTTGATCATACCTTTTTTCAGTTTTTATCTGGTTTCATATTTTGGCACATATCGTTGTGGACAATTGTCGAGTTGTTTGCACGGATTCAATATTGATGGGATTTTTTTGCTCCCTCTTCACTGTGCATGGTCGCGACAGGAAGGCATCGACCTACTTTCTCTCGTTGCATTTGATTTTCGCGATTTCACGATCTTTTTCGTGTTTTTTCGTCCCTTACTCCTAAATTATTTGCTTATGTTATCTTTTTTCTTGTAGTGTTTGTGGGTTTCAATTTATTATTAGCTCAAGTTTGCAAATATGTTGTCATTACTAAATGCAAACAATTCAATCAATATTCAAACCAAACATCAATCATAATATACTTTTTTTTTAAATCGATGCACCGAGATAAAGGTGTGTCTGCAAACATTCACACTTGGTTTCAACAAAAAGTAGATGCTCCTCATTGCAGATATCATGATAATCCAGACGGAAGTATATTTGAACAACGGTTCTACAACAAACGAAGAACTATCAATATACATATGTTGTAAGAAGCTATTGTCATTGAGGTCGTGGCGTTAGACTTACTCCATGTTTGTTTTGTCTATATTATGTTAATGGATATTTGTCTCTACTTTGTTCGGCACTTCAGGGGATTCTGCGATAGGAGTCATGTTTCCGGCGGAAGAAGTTTCCGGATATTCTTTGCGTCGTCACAGGGGGTTTTCACAGGTGTGTGAGTGTCTGTTCCACCCAAATAGCTGTAAGGGGCGCTGGCTACATACGGCAACGACAGACATTGTTCGGAAAAAATGATACAAGAAGTTATGTTTTGAAAGCATTTTTCTTATTTGTTTATACTCTTTAGGTTTATTCTACAATTCTTGTTTTAGTAGTTTGTTGAGAAACATTCGTATGTAGGTTCATAGGTCTATGTATGTAGGTGTAGGTCATACTTGAATAAGTTTAGGGCATGGAAAGGACGGGGTTATTACATCTCCAAAAAAATGTTCTTTGTGTGACAAAAATGTGTTCTTAAAACGTTTGATAGTCACATTGAGGCTCATGTAATATCATTAATTTCATGTAATTATAGTTATGTTCTATGATTTTAATAATTGAAACACGTAAACATGCGCTTAACACTCACGTGTCCAGTACTTCTTTAAACGAGGTTTTCTCATACCGAGCAAATTTGATCCATACCTACCCCATCCAAAGGCTGTAAAATTCTTCTTTTAATGAGCATAATCCAGGCAGTAAAACTGCCATGCTTACCCCTTCTGGCATATAGCATTTTTCATGAGCAGGAGCGAGAAAGCACGTCGATTTTGTCTGCCTCGGAATTTAGTATAACGTGCAATAACATTTTTCTTCTGGACAATTTGTTTAATAAAGTAGAGTGACGATCTTTTTAAAAGATCTTTTCTTATTTTTTCTTATTTATCAGGCTGAAGGAAGTTAGTACAATAACATAGACCGATACGACCGAGTCCGTAGGACGAGAGTTATTTGTTTATGGAATTCTGGAATGTGCTGTGTATTGCTTATTGAATTAATTGCTCCTACACGAACCTAACAGAATAAGAAGAAGCGTCAACGTATTAATCAATTTTTATTTTGCTGTAGCATTATCCGATTACCAATTATTTTACTTTATAATACACAAGATTGCATGGAAAAGAGCTTCTTGCATAACGATGTTTTCACTTTGCAAGGGGCTTGCTAACAAGCTAATAACGTATTTAAAATCTTTGACAAAAAATGTGGGCCTCTCTGTATGATATTATTTCATATTTAACACGCCCATTATAATACAATGTCGGGGGATTTCCATCATTTCTACCGATGTCGATTGTGAGTGTAGTCGAGCGCGCGTACTTGTTGTTTCCTGTTTTAGAACGGTTCGTACCGTTAGGCACCTTACCACTGGAAATTGCTGAACCAGTGCTTGGAGGGAGAACGAATGTTCAAGAACCACGTTGTCGTCAAGCAACGTTCTCTACCGAGATGACCCCGCGCAAACATGATATATGTGCCTCGCTTACTCCATCATTCGATTCGAGTAACAGCGACCCTGATAACAGACTGACCATGTTTTGGGTGGTGATGTGATAGAGGTGGCGGTAGCTGTGTGTGTGTGTGTGTGTGTGTGTGTGTGTGTGCATGTATGCGTTGGCACAGAAGTTAACAACAGTGGCGATCAAGCGCACAATCAGTGAACCTGCGCGAAACGTGCGAATACACTCATAGTGTTTATCATTTCTTAGCTGCAATCGCGACATCACAAACACGTGCTCTTGGCTTGTGGCTCCCCGTCATCGTCCGGCCGTTCGTGTGCTGATTGCTACCCACGTCGCTACGAGTTATTCAGTTCCTGCAATATTGTTAGGGCGAGGTGTAGCAAGTTGCAATTGTTGCGTGTCTGGTGGACACCTCCGACACGATAAGGCGGTGTGTCTTGGATGCTCAAGTTTGGGAGACAATATTATGTAAGCTGGTGGCTGGCTGGTACGGTGAAATATGCCTTTGCTTTAATTACCATAGGGAATGTCCCCTGATCTTATCCTAAATATTTGCCTTTTTGAAAAGACCCACATTTGAATTACTGACTACTGACTGGGAACTGACGGAAGGTTTTATATGTTAAAATATGCAACAAACTGAATTTAAAAATAAACATTCTAATTCTATGAGGTAATTAGAATGCAAATGTTTATATACATTTTGGCAGAACACCAGACAGTAGAGCAGATAGAGCAGCATTTACTGCAAAAATTTTTAAACCTTTACATATTAGTTACTTACTTGTATTACTAAATATTTATTAAATCGTTGAAATTAATTGATGATGAAGTTAATGGTGAAAAGAATAATTGCTTGTCAGCAATCGGCCACTATCTGCATTCCATACTAATGGTTAATTTTTTCTTCTTTTATTTCCAGGTAAATCCATGTTTTTATACAACTATTGGTTAAGCACAGAAAGCAAACAGCACATCGAAACAATAAGTACACTAACTTATATTGTGTGGAGGTATTGAATGTATAACTTATTTACTCTCCCGTTGTGTAAATATGTGTATACTATGGATTAAAGTTTAGTGTCTTATTGTACCGCGGGAGTTCTTGTAAATTGTAAAAGATATGTCAGTTTAGCGAAATATCATATCACTCTTTTAAATTCTTTGCTAATTAGTAATTCCTAATTAATTAGTACCTCAAGCTCCTAATAATTTTTAAAGAAATAAATGGCAGCTAAAATGGGTGTGAACAATAAGATTTGTCTAGTGTCTTAAATCAAACTCAGCTATTTAAATAGGTAGTAAAATCAATGTTCACCATAGCATACACTAAGTAGCTGTATGATTTACACGTGAAATCTAGCAAGAGTTCAATTTCACAAGATTTAACCTAGCTAACACGATTGATATTGATGATATTCCGGCACGTTCTTGGTCACGTATGGGTTTGGTGACCTTTTAATAGACTGTGTGGCGCAAGCTTCGGTCACGATCTTCAACCGGTGGCCGCAACATTGGTTCCCCTTTGATGTATCTAACGCATCCAGCCCCTTTTCATTAACTTTATTTAAACCGCTACTCCTATTGCTACCGCCAGTAGCGCTATGCACCTAGCTCATGGGATACACACTCTACCATTCTAGGATATGAGGGTGGCTCAAGAGTATCCATGACTTTGCTCACTTTTGACATTTCACACATCTGTGGTGGAGGAAGTACGGTGCAACTGCAACGCTCGAGAGAAAGGTTGACCTGGAGAGTGGACGTCTGTTTGTTGTTTTATATACATCTTCACGTGTGTCGGATGTGTGCATTCGCTAAGCAGCTACCGTACACGGATGGAATTGCAACAAAGAGAAGCTCAAATGTCATCAAGGTGTGGCATATTCGTGCTGCAAACTGTCTCGTCGTAAGATGCGAGTCTTGAAGGATGTTTAATCATCTGGTTACCGCCGCACCGTTGGGTTGGGAATGAATGAATGGCACGATTTTTAAATATTCAATTATTTAAACAATTTTTGTTTTATTTTTTTCGTTCGGTAGGAACGGCCGGACTGTATTGCTTTTTTAATTAATCTGTATTAAAAACTATTTTCTGCAGTGCACGTGTTTTGATACACAGTTGGGAATTTTGATGTTAAAATTTGAGTACAAGTGATTTTTAACATTTTTATTATATTATCAATTGTGCTTGAAAATTGATCGAAATGCTAGTAACTTTGCCTTCAAGGAAATTTATTGAGCTTCAATAGGACCAGTTTTTCACTAGATTAATGCTTTACATCATGCATCGTTGCATTTTGCTGTTTCAAAATTAAAACAGGTAAATACAAAATTAAGTTCTATTTCAAAATCATTATTTCATTATAAAATGAACAGTCCAGGAAATAGTTTTGTATGGATGATTGGTCTATTGATACTTTTTATCAAATGATTTTAAGTGAAGAATTTGCATTTTTTCGAGCAGCAGCCATTCTTTGCACGTGGTTACAACATAACGAATATCATTCGTTTTTGTGTATTCACTGCTAACGTCCAGTTTCGTTGTTTTAAAGATCACGAAGCGAACCCTTAACAAATCTCCCTAAATCATTTTTTTTTCTTGTTAGAAAAAAAAAACATCGATACTGTAAAATCTCGCAAACTCTAGAATGACATGGTGTGTGATGAACAAGTTTCATTGTGCAAATAAATGCATTCCGTCCGCTCTATTTTTGCATGATTTATTCCCCACTAGGTCAAGACGTTCGCTGTAAATGACGTGACGATATGAACGAATGAGAGAGAATGTGGTTTTGTTATTTTATTCCACCATCCTCCCCCATTCATTGATGCTGTGTATGGTGCTGTTAAATATGTTATTTTAATGATCGTTTTGAATGTCGAGAAACGAGGGCTTCTTGCCGCACGACGGCGCCCACCCATGCCATTCTTCCGGGCTCCGTGACCAGATGGTGGTTGTTGCTGTAAAATAAGAATCGAACAGTTCATGGAGTTAAGCAGGCGGCTATTCAGCGGTTATTTCTGTATGCTGATGGCCCTCATCGTGTATATGTGCATTAATGGGTCATAAAACTGACGCGCCGAGCTGCTGCCTCGGGGTTTGCTGTTGCGCATCGGTCGAAGCTCAGTGAGGATCATCTGGTTAACCGAAGAGGGGTAAACCTACCCAGACCATTGGTTGCGCCCTTTTGCCGTCCGTCTGGTGAGATCGTTTAAAAATCACACATCGGTTTGCACATTGATTGTTGGAGCGAATGAATTGAACACGGTGAGCGTACATACACGCAAAGCTGCTTGCAAGATTGACGACTTGTGGGAGACGAAGAGCGGAAAAGAAGCATGCAAAACATATGTGTTTGCCGTTGAGATATATGGAGGCTGTGTGCATGTCAGTCAGCTGATGTATTGTTTAGCAATGCATCGTTTAACGCTATTTTGATTGATATTGTGAATGGCGAAAAGAAAGTTTTTATTTTTGCAATTTTATGACGCTTTCGTATTATAGAGCGTGTAATAATTCTCATTAATTTTTGCTACCTATAAATGGGTTAGATTATCTAACTTTTTATTGAAAATCAACCCTCATTCAATCCAAAAGTAGAATTGTTGAAAATTCTGCAGCTCTAGAATGCAGCTCTAGTAGAGGTTTGTTCCATCTGCGTTAATTCTCTTCGATTTAAGGCAATACCGTTACTTGATCATAAGAACATTCTAGCGACTGTCAACCAGTCAACCGGCGTTCGATTTCTTTCTATTTAGTTTACTTGTGTCGCAATCTCTTTCGCTTCTCGTTGTGTACGATCAATTAAATAAACGTGCTCATTCAGAGAAGAAACAGCAAGGAGGAAGAAGGAGGAGGATGATGCTTTTGCAACAGTACTGACGACGATTCGCAAGGCAGCTGTATTTTCTTAAGCAATTCGATTTTCTGTTCGTAGCCCTAGGGCTTGCGAAGTCGCGTACGCTGTTCAACTCTCCCGACACTAGACGATGCATCACGGGAAGGACACGTGATTTAGCACGAGACAAACCGTTTTGCTATGTGCCTCTTCCACACCTTCACGTGAGTGCATTTTTGCTGCACCGTTAGTATATCGTGGTGCATATACTCTCGGTTCACATGTGTGCGTTTGTTGCAGATGTAGTTGACCGTGTTGAGGGGTTGCTTCTGTCTTGCTTGCTCTTAGCTTTGCAGTTTGAAATGTGCAATAGGGTTTTATGTGGTGTGCAAGAAAACAGCACCATGGCCCTGCGTCCTCGGCTTCGTTAGAGTTCATTTCGTGTTTAACCTTTCCTTTTTGAGGCGGCATGGAACCTTGCTTTTTGCTGTACAATGCACCATTAGACGTTTTAAGGGCTTCTTTGTAGCAGATATGTCAAACTCATTTGGACGACAGGCCAGTTTTAAGGCAGTAGTGGTTGGAGGTCCGGCAGTATGAGGGCGCAAAAGCGTTGGTTCGTATAATGCTGGACACAGTTCGACTACAGTTTGAAGTATCCTCGTCAAAGCATGGATCTTAGGTTCACATTTTATTATATTAGTCTTGTGAAAGGAAGGGAGTTTAACTATGCTAACATAGTTAATTTTCACATTTCATCATAATCCTGAGTGACATATAAAAGTTTTTCGGATTTGCTAAAGATTTGAACAAATTTTTGTTGACACAAATAGGCATTTCGCAAAAAAAAACAGTTTTATTTAAAATTGATATTTAATATTTGAACAAAATATAAATATCAAATACTGCAGATAAACTCAAGGTCGGACCTGAGACCATTCACCAGAATAGTTGTTATCAAGTGAACGTGATTTTAAATAAATAAAAAGATAACATTGTATGCGATGGTGGGACCGTGCCTCTAATCCAATAATAATGGTTTAAATAAATAAATAACTTCCACTGTTTTCGAAATATTTGTTACAGAAAGCACTGATTGTACGACTTCTGGAGTTTGGTGAGAAGGGATTTTATTAGTCGCTTGAGATATTAATGAACGGAATTGTTCAGTGAAGAAATGGGCGAAATAAAGCAATCGATTACAAAATCCTGCTCATTTAGACTTTAAGGATAGTTGCTTTGAAGGAGTTTTTTGCAACCTAATAAAATTTTAAATGCTCAATGCCCTTTCAATGAGCGAACCTCCCCGAAGCAACAATATAATGTGTGTGTAGTAGTTATATAGATTGTTTTTTTGTCTCGAAGATAATTAAAGAATATGATTGGTGTAAAATTAATTATCACGATTGGTTTATAAAATGATAATTTCCTTATTTAAATGTTGTTTAATTTTAAAATGCGAGAGTGTGATGTATACAAATGAGCGATACAGTATCTCTTTTTTAAAGCGCTAGAATGTAGCTAAAACTTCATTGTTTTATTCAGATGAAACGGTCATGTGTGGCACTGCAATTAGAACTTTGATGCTAAGAGTACATCAACCCATAGTCTCTCTCTCTCTCTCTCTCTCTCTCTCTCTCTCTCTTTCTCTCTCTCTCTCTCTCTCCTGGAATCAATTAGAGTAATTTTTCATACATCGATTATATAGGAAAGTACCTGAAAAAGAATACACTCGCTATGCAAGGGCGCATCGTAGTTTAATGTCTTCAACATTCGTTTGGAAAAGCAATCGCTGGGTCTTTAACTGGGCTTTATTAACCAACTCAAAAAATCTTCCAGAATGTGTGTCAATTCGTTGTGCTTGTCTGTTACTTTCAACGTATTTGGATGATCCTGGCAAAGATCACTGCTTTTCATGCAATACTAAAGGTAAATGTTCTAACCTATTTTATCTTCTGTTAAGATCTACATCTCGAGAATAGCTTCCAATGTGCATTATGCTACTCCAAAACTGTTGTTGTTTAATTGTTCTGAGCAATTTACCATTTATCGTTGAGCTTAAATGTTTTCTGGCTAGCACAACCGATATCGATCAAGGCCTGTCCAACCTTTATTGGAGAATAAGCAGATGGGGCTTTCTATAATTTTTGATACTCAATAACACAAGCTAGTTACACCTGATGGTGATGACCGGTCCAAGGATGGGAATTGATCCACGTCCACGAGTCTACCGTTTTACCATCGAACCGACTTTGTTTCGTTTGTCTTTTTGCGCTCATCTATCAATCCCATTCTTGAAAAGCGTTTTCTGGTTCCTTCTGTGCCTACCATTCTCTATGCGTCGTTAGTCACTCGGTTTAACCGTCATAATAAAACGGTACCTTCACCATTCACCAACACAATATGGATTGTGCTAGTGTGTCTCCCGCCTAGCACCTTTACCGTCTGCGACTGGCCCATCAACACATCCTATTCGAGTTATTATGATGCAGCCTCGAGCCTGCAACTCATACAATGCACCTCGTCATGCACCTCGTCGTCATGCTGCACCATACGGTAAATTGCTAAGTGTGCGTGGGGGTCTTGGATATAGGGCCACGCGATATGCTGCTGCGCGGCTAGCAAAACCGACGTGCTGGGCCTTGGACAACTTTTAAGGTGCATTGAACTTCGCGTAAATAGAAGGATAGAGAGAGAGAGAGAGAGGCTCTGGTGGAGGACTGCAACACGCCTCACTGGCCTGGCTATCGTCGATCACACACAAACTCGCTAGCGTCTGGCTTTTCAGCATCGTTGCAACATGTGTTTTATTTCTTTCGATTCGATCATTCGTGCTGAACGGGCGCGCTGTGTGTCACATTAGGTCTGCTAGTAGGCCTAAGGACGCGAATGGTAACTTAAAGCAATGTGGGAGAAGAAGTGGTCGGTGCTGTTCACTAACACCTCGCAGGTTTGCTTAGTTGGTGTCTTTGTATTTAAGCAAGTTAAAAGAGTAAGAAGCAAGGACTGCCGTTATTTTGGAATTATATTTCGTCGAGCTTAATTTTACTCTCATCCCGGTTGCGTTTTCTTGTTACCGTTAGCACTGCTCAATATCAAACTTAATGACTGTTTACAACAAACAAAGCCTGCGATCGTCGTCGAAAATTCCATACCGTGGTAAAAAAAAAAAATAAAGTGGGTCTCCTTGGCACTGAACGTAGAACGTATTTGGCACCATTTGACGACGAACATGGAACTAGCGTTGTATTAATTTGGACACAAGCTTTTGCCTTGTTTTGTGTCGTATAACGGCTCTATCACAACATGACCACATCTTTAACAACATAATGGATTAGAACGTAATCCAATTCTATTCACAATATTGAATGAAAGCCACTGCAAATATATGGTTAAAATGTTTTTAATGAAAACTTTCTAAACTCCTCCATATATTTATTTCCATGGAATATTTGTGCATATGGTTGTTAAGTGGTAGCTATTGTATATTATCCATATGAAATAATTCTGAATAACGAGGGGTTAAAAGAGACTTAAAGTACACTGAAATTAATAAAAATCTGTATACTAAAAAATAGTCGAAAAATAAAAATCGACGTCCCGGGAAATTTGTTTTATATTTTCCCTCTGTTCCTGCGTTCCTGTGTGCTAGTGACAAACTTGTTCAAAAATTTCATGTATGCTCTCACTCTCCTTCTCTTGCTTCACTGTAAAGTAGCTGCAATGGGTGAATGTATGTGCAAGGGCTGTTCCTATTGCTCCCATGCTTGGAAAGAAGGATGCTGCATGTGGAGAGAATGCTCTTGCCTAGTGTCTTAGTATAGGTGCCTGTATTTTGATGGAGGCATTACCCTTACAACACCCGAAATACTGATTTTGCTCTTCCGGAGCGGGACAGATTGCAAACGAAAGATACTCTCTCGTGCACAATCCTCTCGCCCTATGTAATACATTGTTGTTGTATGTTGAGAATGTTTTCGGACGGTTTTCTTTTTCTGTAGTAGTTTCCTCATGTTGTTGTTATTGTAGTTCTCTTATGTAGCTACTCCCTTGCCAGAGTTTTATTCTCTAACTGTGCTGACTGATGCTGTCGTAATAGTCCTCAATTCTTAATTTCCAATTCCATCGTATCTTTTATCATGTCAAACTGTAGGAATGCATTAGAGATGTTTGTAAGTATTAATGAAGGACGCAAAAGGTTTATTTTTGTTGATAGTTTCATGATAGTAACATGTAATTCAGGTGTTAAATGCTACAAAAATAAACCCAGTACAAGGCCTTGGTGGTAGTTTATACCAGTTTATTAACTTTACCTACATTTCACAACCTTACGCTGCCAGTCTTTGTATAATGAACAAAACATATCTAGTTTTTATGCGTCATTGGAAGTCTCATTTTAAATCTTTTAGTAAAGTTATCAATAATATTGTACAGAAAATAAAATATACACTTATAGTCCTCTTTCGTATAGGTACGCCGGTATGTTTTATAAAAAGGGAATTTTACCAATTTGAACTGATTGTTAGAATATTTCGGTACTGGGTATGTATCTTCCTAGCACCTTTGCCGCACTCTGTCGATTCTTGTTCCGTTCCCATTGCGAATGGTGGTGGTCTGCTGTGCCTCATAAAACAGGATTTAATGGATGCGGGCAAAGCTTCCTTAAGGTTCTTAACGAGCATTCCCCCGGGGTGCTTCCTCTGATTGCTTCCGTAATCCCGTAGCCGTTAGTTGTGCCACAGGATCAATTTGGAGATATTTGATTCGTTTCTGTTCCATTTCTATGTGCCATTTGTTAGACGGTAACTGCGCGCACGCACACTACCACAGAAAAGTCTCTTTAGCAACATTTCATAGGACTACGTTTTTTTCAGGTTTGCAGTAAAATAACACAAACAAAAATGGATTGGCCCTTATGTGCTTCAATTTATTACAGTACAGACTTTGAAATGTGTCCTTTTTGATGTTGCTTTTTGCCATACATTTTATACTATTCTGTGCTTAATGATGGCAAACACATACATTTTCAATTACTCCTTAACTAATTTGGTAGTAAAGAGCAAAACACAAGTGCACTTTTTCGAGAAATGTTCGTAAACAGTTCAATTTAGTGCCCCTTAGTCAAAGAACGATGTGTGGTGCCTGCTGCGTAGTTCGCGACGCCCGGGTCGTCTGACGTCATATAATCACATTTCGCTGCTTTCGTGATTCATACGGCCCATTTTAGTATCTTTTTTACCTACAGCTTCCGGGAACGGAAGGGGGAAATTGGGGACTGTGAAGAAGGACACATGGGTGTAACGGTGGCTACAGCAGATAGGAGGAGGATGCTGGTCATTACCTTTAGAAGCAGCAGGAGCGGAAGAAAATCGCCAGGCTGCTGCTGCTGCTGCTGCTTGTCCAGGATCTGCCGGAGAGAGGAAGTGCTCAACTGCGCAGGACTGCTGACCCCGAGCTGGTCGTACCTATTCCACACCCATACATTTGCCACCAGTGTGCAGTGAGCAATGTATACAGACACCCACAGTGTGTACGAAAGAGGGGGCGCGTGCTCTGAGTAACAATTATCTCTTATCAGCTGTGCCCAGTGCACCATTGCCAAAACGACACACAACGATGAGGAGAAAGCTTTTCTCTCGCTACTCTGGTACACGTTGTGCGCTAGTGTGGTGTGAGCAGTAGCACTCTGAATGTGTGCGGCATTAAGGCGGTTGTTACTGTATTGGGCTCTGGTCGTCATGGGCGGATTATGGGCACCCTGTTCTAGATATGTGTGAGCTAGCTAGGCTATAGTGTGCCATTGAAAGGGCTCTTATATGAGACTGGTGGTGCTGTAGGGCTTTACTTCGATGGAGGATGATGCTCCTCGAGGGGCAAAAGGCAAAGGGCTGTGAGCAGTGGCACAGTCGCACATGCGCAATGTTTGTGGCCTCTGGTATGATTTCGGTGCCCTCAAAAGGTTCGATAAACTGCTTTGACAAGGAAATGCCCGTTGTTTGTGTACGGGGTCGTACCACTGTCACAGTAGCTCTAGCATATTTTCATCGGAATATGAATGAGAAAATTTGAAAAATAATGTTTGAATGAGATATGAAATAATGAATGAAATAATGTTTTAAATGATCTTATCTCACGAATTGAAACGTTTTGATTCCATTTAAAGCACTAAATTTTGTTAGTTCTATCTGTAGAATTCCAACCTATCTATTTCCAATGTTGTAAATGACAAATGACAGGATGCATGCATTAGGAACTTTGTACTTCTGCTACATTTTTCTTATGAAAGGACAAAATAATGAAAATAATATTAAATAATGGTGTCGTTATTTCTGTAGCGCCCAATTTTGAGAAATACCTTTAATTAACGGCATTTGGAACATTAAACCTCTAGCCAGGCACATAGTGATTCAAATGCTGCCAAGTTACATTCTTATCATAATATTCGTTCCATCGCTAAGAAAAGGCATGGTCCTTCTTCTTATTGTAAATACATCCATTTCATATTACAATAGGCGAGTAATATAAAGTTTTACGTATTTAATTTTAGGCAAATAAATTGTATTATGATGTAAAGGATCTAAAACAACCACCCTTTTTCATCGTTTATGAACCAAATAAATGTTGAACTTCTGTCCCAGGCTAAAGAGCGTTGATCTAAAATGTTTCCAAATCTTATGAAAATATGTCAAAAGGCTTTAATATGATAATGGTTGATTTTTATCATTGGATGCTTCACATTATTCCAGTTCAGCCAAAGTGGATGCTCCATTTTGACGATGAAACCCATAAGCCACCAGCACCATTAAAATGAACACAAAAAAAGGCACATTTGTTCCATTTTATCCACTTGTTTAATTCAATCCATTACATTTCTTTTCTTTACTTAATCCATTTTTTGGCTATCCTTGATTGTCCGCTACTCTGGTACTGCACTGCGGGGTCTTGTATGACCAGTTTGGTACAAATACTGGGGATCAAATTGGATTGGAATATAATATTTAAAAGAATTAAATAATATAAGCATTCAAAAGCATTATTATATTTAAACATGCTGTGTTACCTATTACCGATGGCGAGTTGAATGTGTTCGTGTTCAACCAACAACTGCAAATCACAACGGTAATTTATTCTTGTCCGGGAAGCTTCTTAATATCGGTTAATCGATCGAATATTTAAATGATGCGTTTGTTACATCATCTATCAAAGTTCGTCAAACATGGAAAAAATTACAAGGAACACACGCTTTTATTCTACCGTACAATTAAACCGAATTTGACGGTCCTGGTATTTACTGGCTTGGTTGGGGTTGTCTGTTCTGTTGTTGCAATCTGTTTTGCACCATTTGAAAGTTTTGGTTGTACAATTCTCAGATCTAAAATGAAGGGTTTGCAAAAGAGGACCTTAAGGCGCAACGGAGCATAATGCCCCTGGTTCAAACTTTTTGGTTAGATAACGAAGACAACATTGACCTTTGAGGATATTTGTTACACTACTCACTGTTTTATACAAATGGCATCAAGTAGATACGAAAAACCCAACTTATATCAGTTTTTCTCCTCTAAGTGTTACCAAAGCGCAGGCAAAAATTTTTGATTCCGATAAAAGTATTTTGAGCGAGTTTTTTTTTTTAATAAGTCTAACACCCGTCACTACTAACATGTGTGGGATATACATTTTAACAATAAATCATAATTTTTTTTTTCAATTTTGTTTTTGTGTCTTTTGTGTCTGGAAAGTCCAACTAAACATATTTTTGATTTCAAAAAAGTGTTGGTCTTGAAACATTTTTGTCTTGTGACTGTTTTATTGTGGCAATACGACCCGCTCATTTCTGCGGAATAAAAAAAAACACGGCATTCTTGTCATTTTTTTTCTCACAATAACTTATTATCTTAATTATAAGCTGCCAGCTGTTTTCAGGTTTATTTATTTTGTGTCTCGAGTTTCTGTTTCTATATTTATTTATCTCTAACTAGTTTATTGTATCGTTTTGTTCTGTGTTATTTCTTGTTCTCTTAAATTTATCCATCTACCATAAATCAATTACGAAACAATATTAGAATTTTATAGTTTGGTCTTAGTATTTGTTTTTATAATTTGTTTCCTTAGTTATATTTTGAGCTTTGTTCTCATTTTATGAATTATAGAATTTATATTTTTTCTCTTTTTTTTCTCTCGTTTTTCCTTTAACCAACAGATATGGCAGACTCCCAGAGTATTTGCATTGTCATTTTGCTGACATTCCTAGCAGCAATAACTTCGCTCCGTTTGTCAACCACGCTCCCGTTGCTGTCGTCTCAAACCATCAACTTTATCACACCTCCTTTACCTCCGTTATAATGGACGAGTGCTTATCAAAAAAGGATCATAAATGAAATGCTTTCTTTTATGAGAAACCATTATTGGTGTTGATAAACCCCCCGGAACACAGGAGTTGAGCGTATTTTTGCAGTGAGCTATGTATAGATAATTGATAGTGCAAGGATCCCTGTTTAAGAAGCGGAATATTTTCAGCTTTTGTGTATGAACATCTATCAACCAAAGTGAAGTGGATTTCATTTAGGGCACCCCAATATGTGGATAGGACGAACGTGTTATGTTAGATGATTGACATGATGTATGTTCGTTAATCTTACAGCAGTGAACTGACATGCGCTCGAATTATTTGTGTCTCATAAGTAATAAACATATAATTGTTTATTCGAACAAACTTTGTTCAGATGTTGTCCATTTCCGATACCAGTTTAAAACTATCAGCAAAAAACCACGCACCTGCCTTTAGGTTCACTTACGCTGGGGGAATAATTAAAAGTGAAAGTGAATTTGAAACATTGTAGTAAATTGAAATGTTTGGTCTCTTTTGGTGAATTTCTTTATAATTTTGAAAATAATTGTGCAAGAGTATACCATCGATATTACCTGTTTCTATTTGTTTATGGTTGACATCATGCATGAATTACGATTAGATGTTATGCGATGAAGCGTTTCCAATATACTCATGCTTTTTTCATCAATTCTGATCTCGCAGATCGACGGTGAACCATTCACGCTTAAGTGGAGGTGGAAGTAGCAGTTGGTACAGTGGCGGAAACACCAACGATAAAACCCCAACTTCGATCTCACAGCCCTCCCATCAGCATCCCTCCAGTTCGATAGCATCCTCACAGCTGCCGGACATTGGAGTAGGAGTCAGCCAAGGTCACAACAACAGTGCTGGAAGTGTAAACAACATCAACAACAATAACAACAACAACAGCTACGATGGATACGCAGTGAAGAAGAAACTACCGCAGCAATCACTCCCGAAGTCTCATCGATCCGGTACCGAGTCGGAATCGTTCAACGACTTGCAGCACCTTCCCCATCATCATCCCCACCAACACCACCACCCCAACAATTACAACAACCACAATCAGCATCTCCACAATCAGCTGCAACATCACCTAGCATCCACGCGAAATTCGTCCCCGGGGCTGTCCAACTCAACGCCCCACAGTCATTACCCTCAGCCGCCGAACCATCATCATCACCATCATCCTCCGCTGAACAGTGTTGGAGGTGGTGCAACAAGTGGACACGATCGAGGCGAACGGACGAACCAGCATCTCCGATCGTCGTCACGTTCACGGTCGCGTTCACCAAGTAGCAGATCATCCTCCTGTTCCTCCTCGACGCACAGCAGTGGCGGCGGGGCACCGAACCATTCCGGGGAAGCTGGCACCACGACGAACCTTTCGGGACGTAGTAGCGGCAGCGGCAGCAGCAGCAGCAGCAGCAGCAGCAGCAGCACCAGTAATAGCGGTAGTGGAACCGTAGGTGGTACATCATCGGTTGGACTGCTGCACTCGTTGCCGTCGCCCTACGGTCGCAGCGATGTTGCTGCCAACTGCTCATCCCCTTCAGCAACTCCAGCAATAAGTGGAGGAAGGACTCTGCTACAAACCGCTATCTCCACAGCAGTTGCGGCAGCAGCAGCAGCGGCGACAGCATCAATAGCATCTGCAGGGACAAACGCAGCTGCAGGAACTGCGTCTGCAGCAACAGCAGTGCTCATAGACAGCAGCAGCAGCAGCCACAGAGGCTGTGGCGACGGCTCGGACGGCGGTATCGCTAATAATGCAGCTAACGGCTCAGGCAATCAAGGTAGCAGCAGTAGCAGCAGCAGCAGCAGCAGCAGCAGCAGTTCCAGTGGCACCAGCTTCAGACAGAATTATAGCAGCGGTGCTTCTGTTGGTGGTGGTGCAGGAGGGGGAGCAAGCACTAGCGTCACAACGACGTCGTCAACCGCTAGTGGAGCAGCAGCAGCAGCGACAGCACCTGCAGCAGCTCCAGTCAGTAGCAGCGGTGGAGGAGGAGGTGCGGTTGAAACAAACAGCAGTAGCAGCGGTGCGGGAGGAGGCGCAAAAGGAGGAGGGGTCGGAAGCGGATGTGCAGTGCTCGGTAACGGTAGCACTGTCGGTGGTGGCACGAGTCTGATCAACTGCCACTCGGACGATAACCGGCCGCTGGCGATCTGCGTGCGTAATTTACCTTCCCGCTCGTCCGACACCTCGCTCAAGGATGGCCTGTTCCACGAGTACAAGAAGCACGGCAAAGTGACGTGGGTGAAGGTGGTCGGCCAGAACACCGACCGGTACGCGCTCGTCTGCTTCAAGAAGCCAGAAGATGTTGACAAGGCACTGGAAGTGTCCCACGACAAGCTCTTCTTCGGCTGCAAGATAGAGGTGGCCCCCTACGCCGGGTACTACGACGTGGACGACAACGAGTTCCGGCCGTACGAGGCGGAGCTGGACGAGTACCATCCGAAGTCGACGCGGACACTGTTCGTCGGCAATCTCGAGAAGGACATTACCGGGAGTGAGTTGCGCAAACAGTTCGAGTGTTTCGGTGAGATCATTGAGATAGACATCAAGAAGCAGGGTGTGAGCGCATACGCGTTCTGTCAATATTCGGACATAGTGAGTGTAGTGAAAGCGATACGGAAGATGGACGGTGAGCATCTTGGCAACAATCGCATCAAGCTCGGGTTCGGCAAATCGATGCCAACTAACTGCGTGTGGCTGGACGGTGTGTCGGACAGTGCCAGCGAGAACTATCTGGCGGCACAGTTTAATCACTTCGGCACCGTGTCGCAGGTGAGCGTGGACCGGGAGCGTAAGCTGGCGCTGATTTACTACGAGCAGGTGCAGCAAGCGCAAGCGGCAGTGAAAGAGATGCGCGGCGTAATGTTGCGTGGCCGTAAGCTGCAGGTGGACTTTGCGTCGCGCGAGTGTCAGGAGGCGTTTTTCGATAAGTTAGATAAGCAACAACAGTCGTCGTCGGGCGGTAGTATAACGCCGTCGTTCGGATCGCCCCGCTTTGGTGGCGTTACAGGAATTACTGGAAGCGCTAGTAGTAATAGTAATAGTCTTAGTGGAAATGTTAGTAATAGTACCAGCACCGGTGTTGTAAATAGTGCTAGCGTTGGTAACAGTAACAGTGGGAGTAACAGCAACAGCAATAACCTGACCCGGAACCGATCAGGCGCGTCATCGTCGTTCAGTCGGCCAGGCAATCCGCTCAGTAGTGGCAGAGGGGCCGATGCTGGGTCTGCTACGAATGCTTCCGCCGTCTGTGGCGGCGCCTCGCCCCGCGTTGACCCGCTATCATTAACGTCGTCATCGTCATCGTCAGTGTCCGCAGCTTCTGCAGCGGTCGGCGGCGGTAGCGGTGTCGGTGGTGGTAGTTCACGGGGCGGTAACAGTGGGTCTATAAGTGGTGGTGGTGGTAGTGGCAGCAGCTCCCTATCTGCATCGCGATCGAGAAATGTACGATACTCCAGCGAAGACTACTATTCGGAAGGCGGTGGCGATCGCCGATTTCGGAGCTACGATGAGTACAGCCAAGGATCTGCTACCAGCTCGACGCACGAAGATGAGCGGTACGATCAGCAGCAGCAGGAGCACAACAGTGCTAGCAACAGTAATAATGCTAGTGGTCACGCTGGCACTTCTACTAGCGCTTACGGTCGCAGTAATAGTCTGGTTGACCGATTATCAGGAGCCCACCATCACCACCACCACCATAACCTGTTATCGTCCGATTCTCCACCGTCTTCGTCCATTTTGCTACCTGGCGGTAGCAGCGCTAGTGGTGGTGGAGTAGCAGGAAGCAGCATGTCATCTTCGATACAATCCCGCCTGAGTGGTGATGTCGATCTATCACCTTCGTCGACTAGCAGTAGTATACGGAAACGTAGCGAAAAAGGCACTGGTAAGCATTGCGTACAATCGTTTGAGGCATTTTTACATTCACCGTAACGCATGCACTAATATTCGTAATGTATTTTCTTCTTTGTTTCAAATTTTCATTCACAGGTGGGGATAGTAGTAGCAACAACATGCGCTATCTGCAAAAGGAGCGTGTACATATATTAGAACAGCTAGAAGAATGCCCGTCCAGTGGCGATGAGCTGGTGAGCCCGAAGAAGCGTATTAAATACAATTCCGATGGTCACCATCATCACCACCATCACCACCATCATCATCACGCCAGTGACTCAGATCGAGATCGTGATCACCGTGAGCACCGGGATCTTCGCGATCCGTCACCCGGAACCCCGGTTGCGGTTGGCGGTGGTGTAGGCAATCTCGTTGTTACTACAGCTGCAATCAACAACAGCAACAGTGGCAGCAGCAGTTTGCATCATTACAACAGTCACCACCACCATCACCATCACCATCATCATAATAACAATAGCGATAGTCCGGGAATAGGAGGTGGCACTGTTGGTGGTATCGGTGGATCTTCCATCAGCGGCATTCAGTCGTCATCTGCGCTGACACACCGGAAATCGATGGAAGTGCGTCGGCTTTCCGAGTGTAATATGCAAACATCGAAGCAATCGTCCTTATCGTCCTCCTTGGTTGTGACCGGACCAGGAGGAGGTGGGGGAGGTAGCCATGGTAGTAGGAGACCGTCCACCGAAAGTACGTCGTTACACCAGCGTCACGGTAGCAGCAGCAGCAGTAGCGGCATCAGTGCTTCCATTTCGCAACAATTACACCTGGACGGTAGCGGCAGCAGCAGCAATCACACACTATACCCGCATCACTCGAGCAAACGGCGGAAAATGGTTGCCGATGGTGCCAGTGGGAGTAATAACGGCCCACAAGCAACGGCGAATGGTTCTGCGAACAGCAGTAACAGCAGTAGTAGTAGCAGTAGTACTGGTAACAGCAGCAATAGTGGAAGTGGTGGTGCTGGTTCATCGGCAGGTGGCGGTGGAGCGAGCAGTTTGTCGACATCTAACGAGCATCACCATTCGTCACGGGGTCGTGGCCATCAGCTCCACTCCATACATTCTCATGAGGCTAGCGGAGGCGAGAGTGCGGACGGTTCCCGGCCAGGCACGCCGCTGTGTGATGAACGGCCGGAAAATCTACTACCTAGTGAACCTCGTCGCATACCGACGGGACGATCGTACAATCAGGAACCGCTCGTTTTACCATTGCCCCGGTTTGCAATGCAAATGTTCCAACAAAGCCGGCTCAATGCGTTACAGCAGCAAATGCAAACCGGTACGTCATCGACGGGAGGAGCGTCCACCAGCGCCGCAGGAGGTTCGTCGTCTTCATCATCATCTTCATCGTCCTCGTCCACGTCATCCGTTGATCGACACCTAGCGGCAACCGGTAGTGCTGGCTCTGTGACACCCACGATAGGTTCGTCTTCGTCGGGGCTGCTACCCAGCAACAGTAGTGGCAGTAATGCAGCTCTGTTGCATCCATCATCTTTTGCGTCCAATTCTAGTCTGCAAAGTAATAGTAACGCACTATCGAGCCCACCGCCTGTTGGCATCGCGTTGTCAAAATTGCAAACACCCTTGCATATTGGCACTGCCCAGACATCGGCAACAGTATCTGGAAGTAACAGTTTCCCCATAGCTGGGGGCAGTAGTAGCAGCAGTTCATTGCTTTTGGAGACGACACATGAAATGGTTCCGGCCAGTCCACCACCGCGAGCTTCTTCCGTGAGTTCAACCTCTAGCGACTCGAGCGATCTTGACCTATCGCTTGACGAACGTATCAAGACGCTTGATGAGAAGTTCGAGAAATGGTCCGGTAGCACTCAGGCGGCCTCAGTCGGCCGGTTAACGGTAGGGAGTAATGTTGCTGGTGGCAGTAACACCACGGTTGGCAGTACTGTGAGCAATAGCGGAATCGTGGGAAGCGGCAGCAATTCCAGTGAGCTTCATTTCCTAAATGAACGCCACCATTTTGCGCATACTTCGAGCAATAAGGGCACGAATCATCATTCCTCCTCTTCCCATCTGCACCACCACCATCATCATCCGCAGCAACAAACTTTTCACAACCACATTGTGGGGAGCAGCAGTCTGATAGCTCATCACCACCACCAGCATCTCCAATCGGCACATCCACTGCAGTCACCGCTGATAGCTGGATCATCTTCTACCTCCTCCTCCCTGGCAACAACGGGCTCGTCGTCGTACCGGCACAAGTTTCTTGATCTCGACGTACATGAACTACCCCCATCGGACATCGTCAAGTCCGTACTTTCGAAAAAATCGATCTTTGACGAAGATCTCAAACGGCTCGAAAATATTGATGACAAATACGAGCCTCGTGATTTTTCAAACTATTCTAAAAATAGTGCCACCTTGGCATCGGCCGCTACGATTGCAACGGTACTGGGCAACAGCATAGCTTCGGCTATTGGCGCTACACCAGTAGCAGTGCCAGGAGCGGTGGTGATGGGGGGAACGTCATCACCCGCCATAGTCAACAGTGTAGCATCGTCAGCTAGTGCTTCTCCGGTACATGTGAGTTCGGCAAAACCACCAGGAACAACCGCGACAGTAGTAGTCCCTCCGCAGCAACAGCAAACACCAGCTGGGGCACCGGTCGTAGCTACTGCCAGTACAGCTATGGCCACTGCTATTACTACTGCTACTACTACTACAGCGAGCACTACGATGACCGCTTCACAAACAACAGCAACGGCTCCGATCAACATCCAGCGAGTGAGTGGGAGTGGTTCAGTATCGCCAATGAATAGCCCCCAACCGTACAACAGTCCTAACCCATCGGTAAAGTCCTGCCTTCAATATCCTTTCCCGAGTCATCCTACCGTCGCCCAGCAAAGTCCATCGTCGAGTACGGAAACAAACGCTGTCACAACGACAACTACGACCAGCAGTAGTAGTGGTACTGGTGCTGGCACTGGAATTACGACCGCATCATCCTCGTCGTCGTCGTCGGATGCTTCACAGTCAATGACAGCAGAGACGAAAACTGTGACACCATCTTCTTCATCCTCGATGAGCAGTAGTAAAGGTGGCCACTCATCTAATCTGCCGCTTAGCAATAGCACTGGCATCAACAACAACAGCAGCAGCGACCTAACAACAGTAGCACCATCCCCGTCCGTTAATAGTAATAATAGTAAAGGTAGCAGCATTCCAACTGCTGCAACTGTTGCAGCAGCAGCTGCATCATCGACAATACAATCGCTTACTGCTGCTACTAGCAACGATACAACCGCTGTCACAATAGCTGCACATGCCACCACCAAACTATCGTCGTCGTTATCGTCGTCATCATCTTCATCGTCGTCCTCGTTGTCGTCGTCGTCGTCAACCAGTAAACCAAAGACCAATGTTTTAAATAAAAGTATTAGTTTAACGGAAAAAACAAGTACAAACGCTAGCGGTAACAACAATAATAATTTAATAAACAATAGTGATAATCTAAATAGCAGTAGCAGCAGCAGTGGTGGCAGTAGCAATAGCGCCGGTATTGGTTCTAGTGTTAATTATACGTCTTCAGTGACTGCAACTGTATCGTCGTCGTCATCGGGTGGCACACCAATGCAGACACAGAAATCGTCTGCTTCTGTGTCGTCAGGATCGTCAAATACGTCTTCTTCGTCTTCGTCGTCATCATCATCAGCAACAGCAACAGAGTTGTCCAGTACTAGTAACTATAATGTGGTTGTGAAGAGTATCACTAGCAGCAATAACGCAGCAGCGAATAACAGCGTGCCGGGAAGTACAAACATGGGCACGATCAAGATGAGTAGTACGGGTGGAAATGGTGAGACCAGCGCATCATCCCATGAAGTACCGCATATGCATTCCAGTAATAATAGCAAATCACAAAAGGAAGAGTCTTCTAGTGGATGCAGCAAAACCAACAGTGGCATCGGAAATAGTGTCAATAGCAGCAAGCATCACAAGGATCGACGAAAACTTTCAACCGCATCGTCTACCTCGTCCACCTCTTCGTCGAGTGTAGCATCGTCTCCGAACATTGCGTCTGCTGGATCCGGTGTCGGTTCGAGTGTAGTGGATGAAGCTGATGAAGCAACGGTGCCGACAACAGCAACGGCTTCCTCAAAACATTCGAGCAAATCGAGCAAGTCGCACTCGCACCATCATCACCATGGAGCAGGCGAGCACGGGCATCGTAGCAGTGGAAGTCACCATAATCATCGCCATCACAGTGACAGCATCAGTAGCAATAGTAGCAGCAGCAGTACCCACGTTAGTGGTGCAAATAGTGGGAAGAACAATAATAAAGACCACGATCGAAATCATGTGGCACCTTCAGCTGGTAGTGGTGAGCACGTTACTGTTGGAGGTGGTTCCTCTGGCATGAACAGCAGCTATCGTGATGAGTTCGACCGACTGAAACAGGAAGCGGCCAATGCTGCTGCGGCAGCTGCAGCTGCTGCTGGGGGTAGTAATGCGGACCGTCATACATCATCTAGCGGTGGCTCTACGAAGCGACGCGACAAGGAGCGAGAGGAAAGGGCGACCAACGATGAGGAGTGCCGAAAGACAAAGGAGGATAGTGCAAACTCTCATGTAGATCACCGCGATAAGGACAGTGATCGGTATGGGATGGATAAAGATCGGAAAGAGCATAACAAACGAGGGGACGAATCATCTAAAGAACACGAGAAAGATCGTCGTAGCATTAAAGGCAGCGGTGGAATTGCCGATGATTCCGAACAATCCAAAGAAACGTCGACCCCGAAACATCCACAACTGCCGTACCACCAGGATGACGCTTCTCACCATCATCACCACCATCGCGAACGATTATCGGATAAGGATCGTCGTGATCGGATGAATTCAACAGGCAGCGGATCACCGGCAAGAAGCTCCTCGAAGCGGCGGCTTAGTTCGCAAGACAGCATAGAATCGTCGGTTGAGGAAGCGACAGCTCTGAAAAAGATACGCTGCAGTACGCAAGAGGGAAACACCATCATGTCATCAAGCGGTGGGAAAAGTAGCGAGAGAAGAGATTCCAGCAAGGATAGCCGCCGAGAGAATAACAAATACCACCATCACAAGGGTAGTAGTAGCAATCGATCGGATGGCAGTACGGGTGGCAGTAGTCATAATCATCGTCCCGAGAAAATTTCATCTAAACATAGTGGATCTAGCGGTGGTGCAAATGCTACTACCACTTCGTCGTCCGCTCAGATCGCCGTGAATTCCATGGAAAAAAGTTCTTCGGGCAAGCATGTCGAAAATCACGTCATCGATAAGCAACAGGCATACTTCCTCGAAGAACGTCGCAAAGAGATTATGCTTTCTGGTGAAGATCATCACCATAGCGGTGGTGCACGTGTAGGAGGAGCCATTACTAGCTCCGGGGCGTCCAACTTGTCCGGCAGTGGTGGCGGTGCATCCCATCATCATAAGCGCAAAGAACGGTATCACGATAAACACAAGTCGAAGAAAAATCGTGATCCATCTCGGGACAAGGAAAACACGCTCAATACAAACTTTCCTGCAGATAGCTATGGTGAGAATCGATCTACCAGTGACGAAGAGGAGCAGAATCGAATACGCTACAAAAAGGAACGCAAGGAGCTGCAGGAATATGCGAAACAGCGCCATCACAGTTCCAGCGGTGGTGCAAGTGCTGGGATTGGACTTGATGGAGTAGACTACAAGTTAGCTGTCAGTAAGCTAAACTGCGGTAGCAGCGGCATTGCTCGTGCTGATCGTAAATCATCACAACCGGTCAGCAGGGCGGAATCTTCGGCTGAAGAAGGGCGGGAAAAGAAAAAGTGTCGATCCAACAGCAGCCGAAAAGCAAACAGCTCCGATACGGACGATTCCGACGAGCCTAAGAAGCATTCGATTTTTGACATTCCCGACGATGGGCCGAATATATCCATGTACGATAAGGTGAAAGCGAGATCCTGCAAAAATATGCAAAAACAGGAAGAGGAGAAAAAGATTAAAGCCAAATTTTCTCAACTGAAGCAGTGTCGAGCAAAGCGAGAGGGCAAGAACCGTTCGAAGAGTTGGGAAGAGGGCGACGATACCGATTCGGACGCAATGCACTCGGATACGACGATTAACAGCAAGTACAATCACAAAGATCACAATAAAAGCGGCATGGTGACAACGACGGATGATGAAGATCACGCACCCACAACACCGCGATCGCGGCGTAACTTCAAAGAATCATCGTTAGCTTCCGACTCGGATGAAGGAAACCGCCTTTCTCATCAGCACCGGTCGGCGATGTTTAATCGTGAGCGGCTGAATGATCTCTGCGACGACGAGAGCAGCGAAGGTGGTGGTAATTTGATGCTTAACAGTGTTAATGACGCTCGCGATAAGGCGAACCGAGACGCTCAACGCCAACAGAAGCAAGATTATCACGAAAAGAAGCTTCGCCGTAGTTCGGGTGAAGAGAAGAAGTCATCCCGAAAGAATTCCCGTTCGACTCGCATCCAATCTGACACGGAAACGGACGAAGAATCGATCATGCGCGAACGTTCCAAGGCGAAGGGATCGGGTCTGAGTCGACTGGAGAACAGTATGATTTCTGAAGCAGAGTTCAATCACATCAACGATAACATTGGTCGCATGTTTGGTGGTTCCGATGCTAATGATCAACTAAGCCGAATGGTAGATGGACAGAGCGTTAAGATCAAAAAGGAAGTTAAAAGTGAGGACGAGAGTGCAATGGAAGAAGACAAAAAAGCCACCGTTGTTATGCCACTGTCATCTTCCGTCAAATCAAACGATGGAGTATCTACAGCTACGGTGGTCAGTGTCGAGCATAAACCATGCGGTTTTGCCCTCATCGCCAGTGACATCTCTGACGATGATTTGGTCAAAACGGTAGTGAAATCGGAACATACGCAGCACAATTCCGTCGCAAGCACACCGTCGACACCAACAACTGCAACGATTAAGCGTGAACCGATCGATGATCTCAGTTCCTACAAGTCGTCGCTCAAAGAGCGCCAGCAGCAACATCTAGGCGAACTGTCCGGAATGGAAGGTACTACTGATGTCATGCTTCAAGCAACACCGAAGGCAGATTCGAGTCAGAATGAGTCCAAAAGAAAGCACAAGAAAAAGCAAAAGCGCAATAAGACCCTTGATGGAAGCAGCAGCTACGAACAGTTGGAAAAGGACGTACCAACAGTGTCGAAAAGTGCTGAACCGGACAGTGTGGGTGCAGAACCTACTGAAAGTGTTAGTCCGGCTTCGTTTAACCCTGCAACAACAGCGGTTGGAGCTGATAGTGCTATCAGAGGTAATGCTCTGCTGGGTGCTTCGTCTTGTGGCGGTAGCAGTGTGCAGACATCGAATGCTTCTATGCCACCGCTACCAAATGATGAATCGAAGAAATTATCGTCCGAGGATAATCATGCTTCATCGTACAACAAGAAAAAGCATAGCAGCGGAAAGAAGGACAAACGCCGGGATCGATCTAGGGAAGAGCACGACAAATCGACATCATCCTCTTCCAGCCGTTCCAAAAAGTCGAAAAATCGTCATAAAGAAGGCACCGGTGCTATTGGTGGTGCTAGCAACATTGCTAACATCGGTGGAAGTGGAAATGGTTCTGGTAGCGCTAACAGCAAGTTCCTCGATATGGAACTCTTCGGACCAATATCGGATGAAGAATCGCAGCATTCCTCGGTGGAAACGGAAGCGTCCCATGGAAAGCAAGGTTCGGTGGAGCCGGAAGAGACGAGGGAGGAAGACCTATCACCTCAGAGCACGGAACTTCCGAAGGAGAAAACCATGCCAGCGAGTGGGGACAGATTTTCGTCTGTGATGACTGACTTTACCAGTGCTAATTGTGAAAATCAACAAAGTACCGGTAGCAGGCAGGAGTTATCTTCCGCACCGCCACCGCTGAGTGTCACGTCCCACGACCCATCGAATGACAAGGAATCGCGTAAACGCAGCAAGGAAAAGAAACGACGCGACCGAGAGAAACAGCGTGCTTCTATGGTGATCTTGAAGGAAGACGAAAATAGTGTCGATTTGGACGAAGCGGGTAGAGCACTTGAAGCCCAGTTGATGAGCGATAACGATCAAAAGGTGGAAGATATCTCGCCTGCCTCTACTATTGCTAGTGCCTCACTCAGTGGTAAACGGTCATCGGTCGATGTGTTGGATGTGTTTCGCTACACGGATGGAGATGACAGCATGGAAATGTCGTATGGCGAAAAGAAGGAACCGTCATCTGCATCTGCTGCTGGGGATCATGGTCGCAAGGAGAAGAAAAAGAAAAAGAAACGAGGAAAGGATGAAAAACACAAACACCATCATAACAGCAGTGGCTCTGTAGTTACGACCAGCAGTAGTAGCAGCAGCAGTAGCAATAATACGGCGGTCAGTATGGCGAACATCAATAGCATACCATCCAGTGGCTCCATTCAAATGCCTGTGGCAGACGGAAGCATGTCGCAGGATGCTTACGGTGGTAACGCAAATAACAGCAAGCAAGTCAATAGCCATCCTCAACCACAACCACCAACGACTACACCTGTCACACCATCAATCAATAAGCTATCGTTGGACATAATTTCCGCTCAGCAGGAAGATTTGAAGCATAACCTTAGCAAACCATCACCAAGTTTGCCCTGTTTGCTTGACGAAAGTCCACCGCCTTCCAACAAGCAGCAGCTTACTGCGCAAATGAACTGTGAGTCCACCGGCAAGGAAGGCACCGAAGAAAGAGTACCACCAGCTTCTTCTACTCCGTTGCCAGGTCTTACCGGAGACAACAAGATAGAGATGACTTGTTCTACCCCGACGTATGAAATCGAAGAGGCGTCTAGTGTGCAAAAATCACAAACCAACTCTGATTACAGTGATAAATCGATTGCAAATGTGATGATGCGTGGCACCAAACAGCAAAAGAATGAGCAATCGGAGGCAAAGGCTCTGCAATCTTCCACACCACCAACATTTGGATACGACCTCGAAGAACAATTGCACGAGAAAGCTGTGATGTCGATTTCAGGCGAGTTCACCGAGAAGCTCAGTAGTAAATGTGAAAAAGAAACTGCTAGCCAAGGTAAAGAAGGCGATCATAAGCTTGCAGAGAAGCAAAAATTGGATGATTCCAAGCTGCAGCTTATCGAAGAAAAATCGCGCGTAGTAATCTCGCAGGAAGAAACGGAAGATGCTGTTGCAGCACTGTTGGGCGAAAGCTTCGGCACATCCAACACACCCGATTTCTCCGATATGTACAATGATCCGGTAGAGGAAGAGCAGCTATCCTCTCAGTTGCAAGTTGAAGAACCACCACAAATACCGGAGGAAGACGATGAAGAGATGAAGAAAGCAATCATGAGTTTGAATGCAGAAGAACTAGACATCAAAGAAGCAGATACACCGCAGTCAGAACACGATCTTCAAATTGATACTGATACGGAGGATGCCAATTTGGAAGACGATCATCAGTCTAGTTTGCTGCGGTTTGACAATCCACCTAAAACACCCGACGTTGACCTAAGCCAACTTGGAAAACCACTGATGGAAGGATCGCAGCAGACTTCTAAGCCTGGTGAAAATTCAACGTCGGTCACACAAACTGCAGCGACGGAGAGCAGCAATGCAGATGCAATGAAAAAAGATGATTCAAGCGGAAAATTGGAGATGCCTGATACGCCGGGTAAGAATGTATCATTGGCTAGTGATTCATCGACACCAGCAAGAACCGATGTGGTAGCACCACCGGTTAAACACAGTGTGCGCCCATCAACAGCACCGCAAACAATAGTAGAGTCATCGAAAGCAGGCGAAGCTGGCACGAAGATCTCTGCCGAGGCGAGTGATGTTGTATATTCGGTGAATTTACAAAGTCAAAAGATCGTTCTGCCAAATTCGACGAATACGCCTCCCAAGGACCATGAACATCACACTAGTGCTGTTACTAGCGTAGTTGATAACAAAGCCAAGCTTGCAGCCAGCGGTCATGGTTTGACGACAACGTCCATTCCAACAATAACAACAAGATCAACAGCATTCACAACATCAACAACAATAGTATCCAAACCAACAATAACATCCACGACAGTAACGAGCCAGTCTGCAGTTAAGTTGATAACATCCACTCCAAACACCTGCCAAAGTCCTAGGACCAGCAGTACTGGGCAGCAAATACCGCCAATTATATCCGTTACTGATCAGCAAAAGCTTTCACCAGCAACTCCTGCACGATACGTTGTGCAAACACCACCCTCAATTTCTATTCCGGAACAACATGCAATCATATATCATCCAGCAGGAACAACCGATGCTGCATCTCGAAACGTCGCCTCAACGACAGTCACGCTAAATACCAGTGGTAGTGGCATGCAGTCACCGAAAGTTCACATCGCCCCAACCTCTCCGTTTTCACGGACATCTTCGCCTACTACCAGCTTGAGACCATCGGTCAATACCGCGAATAGACAGTCACCGCAACTGAGTCCCATTATTCAGACGGGAGGCAGTCCTCAAGCAATGATCATTCACCATGGAGGGCATATCGTAGTACATTCCCCGAATGCCTCACAAACCACGGGATCTCCAGTCGGTCAAGGTGGTTACCCAACTAACCAGAAGCCAGTAACGCCGGTAACAACAGCAGGGTCTGCTGTACATCAGCCGTATCAACAGCGTTTGTCATCAGTCGGAGGGCAGCTAAAACCCTTGTCCTTATCTGCACCGTCTTCGAAACCAACGGAACAGAATCCGACCAAAACGAGTGGTGCAAGTGGTGGAAGCCCAGTGGCAATGACGAGAATCATCAGTGCCAGTGTAGCACCAACGGGCACCGCAATGGGACTAGACTCAACACCTACTAAATCCAACATTGTGATGAATGCAACAAGCACTAGTTCAGCAATACCGATAACTAGCTCTTACGTGACTACTGCTAAATCAATCGACTCGCCTAAAACTACGTCTCCTGCTGGCGTATCCGATGTGGGAGCAACCCCGGTGAAGACAGCTACAATTGTAGCGCACCAGCCAATCACCGTAACATCCGTCACAGCAGCACAGGTAACAAAATCACAATCCTCAATGATTGTCACAGCCGCCAAAATCACGGCCCAGCCTGCAGTCGCTTCGGTTGCACCGTATCAGCAGGCATCGTTTGGAGAGCACAGCATCTCGTCGAATGTAATTGTCGCTAAAGCGACGAGGCAGCCAGATGCCAAAACCGGTACATTGTTTGGTGCTGGTAACAATGCCATATCAACAATTACATCGAACCCTAACCATCAAAAGGCTTCATTAGTAGTCAGCACATCGTCGTCGCCAGTCACACCTGAAACCAGCTCGAAACCATTGGCTACCTCTGATGGATCAGTCACAGGGTCTGCAAATAGTAGCACTGTGGCATACAAACTTGAAACTGAAAAGGTGAGAGGTTTGGATGAGAAGAGATGCAGCGGTGAAAGCATACCGAAGCAGTCGCATACGTTGGACAATCTGAATACAACACCCTCTACACTGGCAAGTGTGAATGTAGATGATCAGGAAACCGATTCGAAAGAGGACAGTGATTGTTGGTCCGCAAAGGAGATCAACATTGACTCGGTGATTAAAAAGGTCGATGCATTGTGCTCGGAAGATGATTCCTCCTCATCGCAACCGATCGCGGTTAGTAGTGGGGCAGGCAGTGCAACTGTTATCGATACAGCAGCTTCCACGATTGAAATGGTAGCCAAGGGTTGTAGCGAAGAAAGCATGCAACCAAAAACAATGGTGAAGGAAGATTCCAAAGATCGTGGCGACGGAACGGCTAGAGGAGAAACAGCTAAGCCTGCCGACGAGTTGCAAGCTCCACGCGCACCTGCAGCTGCGAGCAACGACGAGGAGGAAGCAGATGATGCCGTGAGCGCCGAAATAACCGAGAAAGAACCAAATGCTCGATCTAAGCGTGGAGCACGTCGTGGAGGCCGCAAATCGTCGGAAAGCAGCCATACGGCGCTGGTTTCAGGAGAGAAAACAAATGCCGTTGGTGCGGACCAAACACTGTTCGAACCGGGCATTCAAACCCGAACCAGAGGAGGAAAATCGACTGTGGCCAAACGTGGCCGAGGCGGCCGTGGTGGTGCACGTGGCGGTGGAGCAGCCGGTATGGTAAGCGCGCCTAATACAATAGCAACCGGTACGGCGCCTTTGACATCCCTCCCACCCGTTCCTGGCCCACCTAGAGCAGCTGTTGGTGGTGCAAAGGCAGGAATGCATATGGGTGGTGGTTCGTCTGATATCTACGAGTTCCACGATGACTCTGGAGAAGAAGTCTCTAACTCTGAGAAAGTGTCATCCGGTGCTGATGGTGCGCGTCCACGGCTAATCCTGACCATTAAGAATCAAGGCACGACGGCGTCCCCTACTGCTGTTACTAGCAGCGCACCGACTACGGTCATAGCGTCGACAACATCGGTTACCACTAGCTCCATCAACACAGCAGTGGTATCATCCGGAGCAAACATCGTGAATGCCAGCGTTCCAAGCCTTGACACGACAACAACCATCACCACCGCTTCGGCGCAACAACAACAAACTATGCCCACAAACGTGTTAATGCCTCAGGTGCTTCAACCAATAGCACAACCACAGCAACAGCAGCCACAACCACTGCTGCAGCAACAAGCACAGTCAGCACCGCTGCAACAAGCTTCCGATGAAGCACATTCATTGGATATTGGTAAGGAGGAGCTTGTGTTGGCTACAAACGCGACCGGCTTGCTTTCGGCGGCGGCTGTAGCTGCAGCTGCAAATACGCGGAAATCAAAGCGACTGCTGGAGAAAGATGGACGAAGCACTATCGATGATGTTATCGAAGATGTGATTCGAAACGGTCCTTCGCCCAAAGTGGGTGGAGGTAATAGTGGTGTACAACAACAACAATTACCACCTCCACCTGGTGTGGCTATGTCGCCCAGTGTACAGCAACAGTCGCAAATTATGGCTCCGCAACTACAGCAGCAAACGACCGTTGTAACAGTAAACCAAGCAACTGGTCTGGTTCAGCCTCAGCCACAGGTAGTCATGCAGCAGCAGATTATTGCATCGACTGGAGCGCTTGGTGAGCAACAACAACAGCAAGGTGTGCAGATGACGCGTCGCACCACTCGACAGAATACAACAGCCCTAACTGGTGAGTGTCATGTCCCACTAGACATCGATTCTTATTCAAATGAAAACGTTCACATGTTCAACCATTCAATTGTTGTTTTATTTTCAGTTAATACTGCGGTTGGAGACATGCGTAAATCACCACGAACCACTCGCAAAGGCAAAGACCGCAAGATATCTGAAACATCTACTGATAGCAGTGATGAGAAGCCTCAGCAAACGTTACCCAACGCAATTGCCATGAAGCCACAGGGTGAGCAAAAAGCATTGGATGAGAAACAGGTAGCTGGTACACTGTCAGCTACTACACCGGTTACGCCGAGTATGCAGGTACCACGTCCCAATGAGACGGCATCGTTGGCTGATAAGTCAAAGTCGGAGAAAACAAAACCGACGGACGAAGCGAAGGCTCCTGCCGAGATAGGAAACATTTCGCAGCCACAAAACTCACTCACTCTGATAGATCCCGTCACGGGAGAGATGGCAGTTGTGCGCCACAGCAAGGAAGGTCAGTATGTACCGATGCCGAATGCTCCGCAACCACTGAAAAAGGTGATTGCGGCAGCTGCCGTGCAGAGTGCTGCTGCTGCAGCGGAACAGCTGAAATCTACCGGAGTGGCATCAAACGCGGCTTCTCCTGCTCCATCGGATGCTCTAAGCAATAGTGGATCGCCAACAGCGATTAACCGCAGCACACCTGGTTCGGTTCCATTGTCCACGTCTTCATCAGGCATGCCAATATCCACGGGCAAGATGACGACAACTGTGTCTTCGCAGCAACATCAACAACAGCAGTCCCTTGCTACCTCTAAACCACATACATTGAAATCGCACGTGCTAAACTCACAACAAGCACTGCAGCAACAACAGCAACCACAGGTGGTCACAAAGCCACCAAGCCAACAATTGTCACAAACTGCAGTGTTAGCAAACCACCAGCAGCACCCATTGGGAGGACCATTTGTACAGTCCGGTCAAATGGTTGTTGGAAAGACAATTCATCCAACTACGACATCGGCCTCCTTGAAACTGAGCACGCAACCCGTAACTACGTCAGCAATGGGTCAACAGCAACAGATCATAATACATAGTGCTGTTCCAGGGCAGCCACAGCCACATGCCTATGGAAAGCAAGCCACCATCATAAGTGGAAAACCACCGGCAGGCAATACATTGCAGCAGTTAGGTGCTGGAGGTGTCAGCAATAGCATACAGCTGCAACAACACACCGGTACTGGCAACTTGTTGATTAACATTCCTCCGAATATGCATCCGGCAACTGCCGTGCAAATGTCTCCTCGTTTGCAGCAGCAACAACAACAGCAGCAACAACAGCAAGTGGTCGTGGCCAACACGAAGCAACTGCACGGCCAAGCGTCTCAACATCAGCCACAGCACAAGCCTTTGCAGCAAGTAGTTCAAGCGACTGCTGGACCAGGAGCTGGAGCACCACAGCAAATCATAATCCACCGTGGAAAGGCTGGTACAGCTGCGGAATCTACCGCTTCTTTGCACCAGCAGCAAATACCTGTAGGTTACACCACTGTCCTACAAAGCGGTAGTAAAATAATTCAACAGCCCGGAGCTAGTGGTCCTGGCCAACAGGGACCCAATGTGGCTGGTGCAGCAAGTCCAATAGTAACGCAAGTTCAACCGCATATACTAAGCAAACATCCAACGACCGGTCAAACAATACAGATAGCTGCCGGTGGAGCACCTGGGCTACCGGCACATTACCAAACAGTGCAGCAGCAGTCTGGTCAACCGACCATCGTACATAAAGGAGCAATCACCACGGTGCAGCATAAGATTGTGCAACAAAACACTTCAGGTGTCGTCCAACAGCAACCGCCAGGACAACATCAACCGCAATTGCAGCATCAAAAAGCAGGCGAAGGATCAGCAGTCGGTATTCACACGATCACAGGAAAATCTCCCATCATCCATCAGGTACCGACAGCAGGCGGTAAGATAGTGCAGATTCAATCAAATGCAGGTGTACAACCACAGGCACAGCAGCAGCAGCCAGCGGTTAACGCGCTGGGTCCAGCAGCACCCAACATGGGTCAACAACAACATGCACAACTAGCGGGTACATTGCAGCCTGTAGGTCTGACAAAGGTTTCGAACCATCAGGTGTCGACTCCATCACCACCGGCTCAACAATTGCAGCAACAGTCACAACCACCACCTTCCAAAGGCATGTCTCCGCTTCTACATCAGACTCCACAGATAATGACGGGCGCAGTTGCAAGTCCACCATTGAAGCAGCCTCATCTTCAAGGACAACAACCGATTGTCACTGGTATGCATTGTTTAGTAGTACATAACACATCCGGCTTCCGATCGAGCTTTATTAATGCCATGCATATTTGTTTCTTTTATCGCAGGCGCGAGTAGTACTCGTGTGGCTTTGCCAACGATGAGTCCTCAGGGACAGTCGGGACATCCGCAACTGCAGCAGGCAACCATTCAGCGGCACATACTCACGTCGCAAGGAACGGTCTACGAAGCGGCTAACTTGGTAAGTGGTCTAATACACCAACTCAATGATGTATGTTGTAAGGAAGGAAAAACATGTGCTTTCTTTGTATGTCTATAAAACCATTGTAAGCTCCTTCAACCAATAACGGATATATTTTATCTTTCGCTCATTGTGGACGCTGCTGCATATTTGTATGCCAATGCTACGCTATACTACCTTAACATTTTTACTCTTGCGTATGATACTTCGGTACAGCGTGGCGATTTGAGTGGGTTCATCAATCGAGGCCAGAGTCCTCCGCCCGCACACCAGCAAACATCTCCAATAACTCCCGTTCACGTACGAAACAATCGTTCCGTAAATTGCTTACAATTTAATTTCATGTATTCGTCTGTTTATTTTTCATTTAATCTCCTCCGTTGAAGTTTATTATTTAGTTGGTTTTGTTAACTATGTTTCTATCAACGATTATGCTATGATTAATATCCGGAATATCTGTTTTCTCTATCTCTCCCCCCCCCCCCCCCCCCTCTCTCGTGCGAAACACAACAGGGTCCGGATGGTGGATTCCGTGGTGGAATGCCAAGAGACTATGTGAAGTACATCTACCGTAGTAACATCCCTATTCCAAGGTATGTCGTGTCACAGCTGTGTGGAAACAACGATGAAACTATTGATCTTTCTGTTGTGTCCTTTAGCAGGTCGCCCATGAGGGAAATGCCTGATATGGAGGAAACTATTGCTGCTAGCCCACCGTTGGAACTTCGTCGACCTGCTAGCGGGCCTCGCACGACCGCCGTTCCGCTCAGTCTGCAAAGCCCTGGAGATCGTGTAACTGGTAAGTGAAAAGTTGTGCAAACCCAAGGAGAACAGAGTTGTAATTATCGTATTTTTTTTCTTCAGATTCACCACAAGGTGCTCAGGTATACATGGGTAGTGCACGCATACCGCATCCCTATCCAGATACACTGAACGCACGGTACTACGAACCGACCATCGGTGGTCCGAACGGAGGAAGTGGGGGATCGAGAGCGCTAAGTACCGAACCACCGCCGGCTCACCGTCCACATAATCTGTCCACTTCGGCCTACAGCGGGGCACCGTTCTCAGTGACGCCAAGTCCTACGCCTCCACCATCGGCTTCTCCCGCAACCATGCTGCATATGCAGAGGGAAAGAGAACAACAGCAGCAGCAGCAGCAGCAGCAAGTGGTAGCTGCAGCTGCGGCTCTAGTGCAAGCGGCCCCTGGACAGCGTTTAGTGGCCGAACGCGTGACGGCTGTGCCGGGCAGTGGATACTACTATCGCAGCGAAGTTGAGCATGAGTTACCCGATCAGCTCCATCCGGTTGCGCTTGGTCACGGATCGTCAACAGTAGCTGCATCCGCCTCAATCCCTGCATACACTGGAGGAGTACCGGCCATGGGTACACCACAAACCGTTGCCATTGCAGGCCGTAATATGCAAGTGGCAACACCGCCGATTATCGGCAGTGGTGGTGTTGGTGCCCCTGTTGGTGGAGGAAGTGGAAGCGGTGCAAGTGTATCGGTAGTACCAGTTGTTCCAACGCCACCACCTGTGCAAAAGGATTCGCTCGATGCGCTGCTCCAGCGATATCCGGTAATGTGGCAAGGACTGTTGGCATTGAAAAACGATCACGCAGCCGTCCAGATGCACTTCGTGTACGGCAATCCGAATGTTGCTGGTAGCTCGCTGCCTAGTAACAGTGATGGATCGACGCCGCCTCTACGCATCGCGCAGAGAATGCGCCTGGAACCGGCGCAGATAGACGGAGTAGCTAGAAAAATGCAGGTATGTACCGAACACGTTTTGTGTAAATTATTAAACTTTTGTACGATTGACATAATGCCTAAAATATGTGTGTTTTGCTTTCCGTAATGTTTTATTTAGATGGTCAACGAACATTGTATGCTGTTAGCGTTACCGTGTGGCCGCGATCGCATGGACGTTTTGCAACAGCAGAACAATCTGCAAACTGGCTTCATCACATATCTGCAACAGAAACAGGCAGCTGGTATCGTCAATATAGCGGCGCCAGGAAGTGCACAAGCGGCCTACGTGGTACACATATTCCCATCGTGCGAGTTTGCCAACGAAAACCTGGCTCGTATTGCACCGGACCTAATGCACCGTGTGGCAAACATTCAGTACCTGCTAATCGTGATTGCAACTGTGTAAAAAGAACCCAGCCCAAATTGCGAGAAAGGAGAAAAAATACACATACACACACACACAGAGGTTTTTAACATGAAGAAACATAGGAAACGTAATATGAAAACGTGAAACATGAAAAGTTGATTTATAAGTAATAGCAAGATAAACAAAAGTGAAATACAACACAATAGGTTTGTGAGAAAAACATGAAATGAAATATTTACAAAACATCACCCAACCGAATGCGGGGGTGGTACAAAAAAATAAAACATTTAAACTGGTTTTATGATGCATTTCTGTGGAAGTGCGGAACCGTACAGAAAGAGAGGAAAAATTGTTAAAGATAAAAATGAAGCATGCGAATTACGGTCCAAAGGAAAAACCCTCAGCGCGAAATTGTGATTTGTCCATCTAATATCTATTAAGTATTACTTCCGATAGTAACCTCCTCCCACCCAATATGGCCTAGATTGGCGAATTTGTGAAAGCTGTCGTTGTTGTAATCATCACTGAGTAGCGACCGAAATTTGTCCACACCGACGGTAATATGCTGCTGGTGATAACATACTAAGGTGACTCACTCGTACAGTACTTTTTGATTGCGTTGCTTCTGTTAAAAGCAATGCAAAGAACAGGTTATGCATTTTGTACAAACGTATCCGTACTATCGACAACCGATAAACTTGGTAATGGTATGTTGTCCGAACTTGGATCAATTGTGCTGCGCATTCGTGTGTGTGTGTGTGTGCGTGTATGAACAAGATAACACTACAATACAACACTAACAACGAGTTATAAATACAATTATCCCTGAATGTGAGCAGTCGCATAGAATGCAAATCATAGAACTACTATTGGCTGTTTCATGTAAATCTTGGTTTTAAAGGATATGTGAAATGTAGAATCAATGGCATATGGTTATTTGTCTGTGCGTTAGTGCTGCTATCCGTGCTCTGAAGATGCTGAAAAAATATAAATATATTTATAAAAACAAAATAACATGCCGAAAATGATGAATCCACCATCCTTGGCATTCATTTAGAAGGATTATGATAAAAAAACGGACGTGTATGTACTTGACGATCGTGAAAAACAGCTTGACAAACACAGAAGAAAACAAACTCCATGTTTTGCGAATGCGAAAAGCATTTCAAAATGATGATAATGATGATGATCATGAAGATGATGATAAAGATGACGACGATGACGACGACGACGACGACGATGAAGGACGAAGGAAAAGAGGAAGATGTTAATTACGCTAAGGTAAAAGAATATACGCTCATACAATACATACCTTTTGGGTGGGATTGATGAAATCCGAAGACGCAAGAGAAAAGTAGTAGTGTGTAAGGAAACAAATAAACTTTAAAGCGCGTTGTATAAAGTAGTAGGGCAAGGTAAAAACATGCATTGGTAATATCTAGTGTCTACGGTTCGGATATAATGATGTTGTGGTATCGTTAGATTGTGGGAGAGATGCAGATGGAGAAAATGGTAAAGAGTGGGGCAGATGTATAGAAGGCAGGGCAGAAGTGTTTTGGAAAGCTTTAGTCGAAGACGAAGAGAGAAGGAGAGGAAGGGTGTGTGAGATAGAGAGAGAGAGAGTGTGTAGTTAGTGTTCTTCTCTGTTCTGCATCTTTCATGCGATCGTGTTCACACGAGGTTAGTGTGTGCGGGTAAGGATAGCTGTTGTATAAACTTGAACACAATAGAAACGTTCCTATCGCGCGTACGATCAGATGCAGTTAACAAAAACTGAATACACATGCATACGCAAGCGTACTGGCCAGGCACATCAACACACAGAAGGAGCAACAGATACTTATACATACATATTGCAAAAGATTCGTGGCTAGGTACAGGACAGCACTGTGCAGGCGTGCATACGCATTTGTACGTGCTTTTCATGTTGCGAAAGATGATGCTCTGTGCGTAAAAAAGGATATAACAAAAAAAGAAAACAACATACAAACAAACAAACAACTAATGCACGTAACGGGCATCGATAGGAGGGAAGACCGATTTGATCGTAGCGTTAATATTCAGATAATATGTAATATTTAGAAGACTAAAGCTTCTTGTAGTAAGAGGGGAGTTAAACGATTCAGAGGAGGAGAAACTGAACCATGTTCGGTGTAGGCCACCACAGTCGACGAACGGCGGGGGCGGCTGCTGCACCGCGACAAGATTCTCGCTGTTGTGTAGTGATTGTTTTACTCTTTTACGCAAGATCACTATGTATCCTTTTGTACTCTCGTTATAATTATTTTCCCCCTTTTTTTGTTTTGCGATACATGTAAGTACATTCGTATGATAAAGAAAACCACACTCGTTGTAAATATAAACTCTATACGAAAACGAGATAAATAAAATTCGAACCCACAAAAATAAAACACTGAAGTCAAATGAGAATGTTATGTACGTTGCGCGCGCGGGGCTATGATGTAGCAGGATTAAGCGGGACAAATTGAAAGAAAGCTTTTGGATGTGGTTAAAAGCTGTTCAAAACTTTTATCATCAACATTACTGTTGATTTTGATAGGAACACTATGGAAGCAATGCCAAAGATGTTGGCATCAAACAAACAATACACTTAAACAAAAAAGCATTAATAGAACGTGTAAAAATTTTAAACAAACACACTAAACATAAACTAGAGTTAATATACGATCATCCGCCGATAACTAGCGCTGCCCTTATTTTAAAGAAAAGGAAGCTAAAGCTTGGGCGTGTCGGATGGGAAACTTTCTGTGCTAATGGCAACATGTTGTCGGTACACCATCCAAGTGTGGTCATTAAAACAATCCCCCAAATAGGATGGGATCACCCCGTTCTTCGCAGTTTGCTGCATTTTTTCACAGTGTAGGCTTGATCCCATTTCCTTTTGCAAATTTTCTTTACCGTTGCCGCGCTCAGTCTGCTTGGGCCCGAAAGCGTGCATTAGATAGTGAAATTATTAAACCAAAAAGGGAGTGAAAGAAAACGATATATGGATGGCCACAGCCACATGTGGTATCGGAGGCGCACAACCGAGGGTTTTAGGTTTGACCGGCTGGCAACAGTAGTTTGGTTTCTTGCAACCGGGCAGCAGAAGAGCCATGAAATGATTTATCTTAACAAATTACAACACAAGCAAACAATAAACAGAAAACAGACAAATCTAGTTTTAACCGAGTGGAAAGAGCGATTCAAAATGGTAGCTAAAGAAAATAAAGCGACAACGAAGAACATTTACCATAACCGGGATACGTTCTTCCGCAACACGCACCTAATTAGCGCGCAAAACAACAGCCCAGCAAATGCAGAAAACACAACTTGTGCTGCCTGTCCAGTTGAAGAAGGAAGGGAAAACTAAAAACTGTTAATATTACTTAACTTATTGTGATCATGATGAATTCAAAATGAAGAATGTACCTTTTTCTGTATATTTTGTACATATAGAGCTGGTCTTGTGTAGGTAGCAGAGAGTGGGAAAATGCAAACGCGTAATAAAAGTCAAAATATGCGTGTTTTGATGTGCAACAAGGCGAGCCCCCACTCGAGCGAAGGTGTAAAAGCAAAATTCTAATCGGTTAAGGATTATTTGCATTGATTACAGCATAAATGAAGAAAATAAAAATGATACATTAAAATAACCGTGTTTGTTGTGAAGATTATAATACAAGCTACTAAAAGCAATACCGGTTAGGCCGTTCAAACTGAAATAATAAAAAAATAATAACACAGCTGGAAACCAGAACAAACGATGACTAATAGACACACTTAACTTTCTAAAATTCAACGAAATGCTTGCAAAGTACACAGGGAGTGGAAATGTAAAATAATCCCAGAAATCGATTTAATGCGATACTCTATCTAAAGAATCGAACACGAATCAAATCGCCACGTGCTTGGCTGATATTACGTGTGATGATCGTGATAGCTGCACGCAACAGTGTGATGTAATGCGTCGTGTTTGTTGCGTTTCGGAAATTCGGTCGGTCGGAGGAAAAGCGACCGTTTTACCATCCACGCCTACTATGCTGCGTGCTATATCGTTCTGTGCTTTTCAAAGTGCAGCAAATTCGTAATAAAATCAATAAAACGACAAGAACTTGTACGGTATCTTCCGTCCTGAGATCCAAAAAACCGACCGACCGTCCCGAAAGAAGGCGTTCGTTTGAGTGACTTTATTTATGCGCCAGTCGCTTGTGTGGTAGGACGTGTTGGGAAGGATAACGTGAACTAAGGAGAAAACGAGTAGCGACAGAATGTGGCATTACGTTGGATTGATAGCGCTAGCAATAAATGCTTGCATTATGGGAAGTGTAAGTTAATACTAGTGTGCGATGCATGCTTAAATCTATTTAACGGTGTACAACTTTTCGGTAGATTGAAGCGGCCACATTTACTGTCACATCACAAGTGTACATAGACGTATCGATTGATGGCGAGAAAATGGGGCGCATTACTATCGGGATGTTTGGCGAGGAAGCCCCAAAAACGGTGGCCAACTTTCGTCAACTGTGCACGAACGGTGTGGACGGATTCAGCTACAAGGGTAGCCGGTTCCATCGTGTCATCAAAAAATTTATGATACAAGGTGAGTCGTCGGAAAAGGGGGCTGGATTGGCTTGCTGTAAATAAAACCCGTTTAATCACTTACCCAGGCGGTGACGTAGTGTCGGGCGATGGACATGGTGCGATCAGTATGTACGGGAAATATTTCGACGATGAAAATCTGAAGATCAACCACACGTGCTCGGGCTTCATAGCGATGGCGAACCGCGGTCCGAACACCAATGGCTGTCAGTTCTACATTACCACCATGCCGGCACCATGGCTGGACGGAAAGCATACCATCTTCGGGAAGGTGCTCGATGGGCAGGGCGTTGTGCACAAGGTGGAACAGGTGCGAACGGATACGGACGACTATCCGGTGAAGCCGGTCATTATTGAGGATTGCGGTGATCTTCCTATACTTGGGCCGTTTACCGTCTCCGACGATCCGTATGAGTAAGTGAAACGTTCACAATATTTGTTTACTGTTTTTTCTTTAATCGTTGCGTACTTTTTCACGTGCACTAGCTTATGGGCCTGGATCAAGGCAGCTTACCTGCCACTTGGAATGTCCTTTTCCATTCTGGCCTTCTTCCAGTACATCATCCGCAAGCTGGACGGTTTCACGAGTCGAGAAGCTTTACGCAACGAAAAAGTCGAGAAGCTTGCTAAAAATGAATGAATCCAAAAATATATAGAGAAAGGAGATTTTACAACGATTTTTTAAATAAACCTTACATCAATAAAAAACAAAATCAGTCTTAGTTTTGTGCTGGGAGGATTCGGCGCATAATGGCGTACCGGAGCAATGGGTTGATATCGGTAATTGTTATGTAGGTTCAAGAAAAAGATCATCCCATTGTGCTGTGATGAGCATTGGGCAACACTAAACGTCGTCTGACCTCAACGCATCATGGCACACTAGTAGATTTTATATCAGTATATAGAGATGCTTATATGGCGTGGCGTAAATCATTTAATGCTCGAAAACCCGTCTTCTACGGACGGATTCAAACTGCTCGAAAGAACCATCCAGCACTGCTCGATGCTATCAACCGTGCGCACTGTCGAAAAACAATGCCTGTACGATTTATGCTACTTGGGACAAAGTTAAAGAAAAAGCAACACACATTTCCCAAAACGCTAAAAAAACACAAAACATACGTATTTCGAAGTGATTTTCACGAAGTTTTTCGTTTGCGGTGACAAAATACAAATTTATTGTAGCGTGTGTGATTAGGAAAAGGGTGCAAACATGACGTCAGCGCTGTATTTGGAGCATTATTTAGATGGTAACGTTTGATGGCGCTCTGCTTCCTACCTGCTGTCGAGCATCATCGTCACCGATGCGGAACAGTCTGTGGTGTGTCGTCGGTGGATAACAAAACGTTCACGCATTTGCCCTTGCAGGTTTAGAGCATCTCCCGAACGAACTGAAGCGAAACTTTACACTGATGCGGGATCTAGACTCCCGGGCGCAGGTGCTGATGAAGTCGATCGACGAAAAGGCGGACGAGTACTTGAAATCGTTGGTCAACTCGAAGGAAAACCTCTCCAACGAGGTAAAGAAGGAAAAGTTGCAGGGCATCCAGGAGCTGTTCAACAAAGCGAAAGAGTATGGCGACGATAAGGTACAGCTAGCGATACAAACGTACGAGCTGGTGGACAAACACATACGCCGTCTGGATTCGGATTTGGCCCGTTTTGAAGGAGAAATTCAAGACAAAACAGTGAATGCGCGTGAAAAATCGGAAGAAAATGTTACCAAAAGTAAGTGTGGCCTGCATCCATCCGTGGCCATGTTCGTGCAGGTGTCTAATTGGGACCGTTCAACTTTCGTTCTTTCCAGAGGGCCGCAAAAAGGTAAAGGATAGCAAGAGTGCAGTGAAAAAGAAGCGTACCCATTCTTCGGAAGACGAGGCGAAACCGGCGGGCAATGGTGGGGTAGCAAACACTGGCACAAGCAGCGGTGCGGCCAACTCGAACGGAAAGGGCAAAAATACAAAGAAGCAGAAGGTAAATCAAGAAAAAGAAGGTCGCAAAGGGCAGAATAAGGTAAAATCATTCTTTCATCCGCCATCCTGTGCAAAGCATCACACGTTCTTTTACTTGTTTTGGTGTGATTATATCCTTTGCTGCTTTGCTGGTTTAGTTTCCTTTATTCTCTCTGTATTAAACTATTTAAAGTTGCACCTTATATTGTATCCGCTTCAAACATGATTTCAATGGCTAATTATTTTTCTATCGTTTCAACAATATTTCGGTGTGTGAATAATGGTTTCAACTATTGCTAGTATTCTAGATTTGGTGCCCTTTAGTGTAGCTATTGTGTAGGTGAGAAGTAGTTTGTGCGGAGCGTATGCTAAAAAATACAATCTTTTGGTACCAAATACGACAAAAAATTAGCGTATCATCCGCGCAAACTGGTTTGATCTTCGTTCATCCCATATTGCATGCATGTGGTTCGATATAAGATTTATTTTACGCTCATCTATGGCTTACAGCCTGCGAATATTCTGTCTAATCCAGCATGTTGTACCTTTACAGAAGGGTGCGGATAATGATGACGCGACCCAGGACGGTGGACATACTACACCACACCCGAGCGACGTTCTCGATATGCCGGTCGATCCAAACGAACCTACCTACTGCCTGTGCCACCAGGTTTCCTATGGAGAGATGATTGGTTGCGACAATCCGGACGTGAGTAACATGATTCTTCCTTTACGAAAGCAAATTAAACTTTATAGCGGAACGCTTTACCTTTCTTTCAGTGTCCCATCGAATGGTTCCATTTTGCATGCGTCGGATTGACGACAAAACCGAAGGGCAAATGGTTTTGTCCGAAATGTTCCCAAGATCGGAAGAAGAAATAAGGGAATCACGCGAAACATCTGTCACACATACCCTCATTCATGGACGTGCTGCAGGTTTCGAAGCACAGCTTTTACGGATTACATTTGTCGTGTATTATTTTTCCACGTTTTCTCAACATACTAGCTTTTATTTAAGTGTACAGTAAGTATTAATTACACGTGCGACGTTTGTTCTTTGGGCGGGAAAAACGCGCCTAGGACGTATAGAATTTATAGTGAAAGATTTAAAAAAGGACAAACGTTGTTGAGTCAGAGAAAGTAGATGGGTAGAGTAATTTTTTTAATAAAAATATGGTAATCATAAATGCCCCCACAGACGACGGCATGAAACCGCAAAAACCCTTTATCATACGTTTGAGAGCGTTTGCTTGCAACTGATGACTTTTTAAAACTAGTAGGTTTGACTACGTTGCTTCAAAATTGTACATAAACTAAATAAGAAAATCTACAAAAGAAGAGAAAAACCGGCCTTCCTAAAAAACGTCATGTTTGTTTTTGTGTAGCGCCCTGTGACGGTGTAGTGTAATCGCTGCTTAAGAAGTACAGTGCTACCAGCCATCCGTTAAGCCGTCAAAACGTTTTGTTTATATTGTCAAGCATGTTTTTCTTTTCTTTCGGCCCTGCGGAAGGGACCCAGGCTATTTCGTCATATTTTTACATCCAACCAACATTTAGTTGAATCACGCTTTGTTAGGAGTGAGACACTGCAGTGGTTATCGTATTCAATAAGTGTAAATCAGGTTAAGCAACTATAAACAGAATGTCTTCCCCGTGGGCCAAAATTCAACCCGTCGAGGCGGTAAATCTGCAGGAGATCATGTCGGAGGAGTTTGCCCGAGAGCTCCAAGCGAAGGAAGTCCCTAGCGATGCTAAAACATCGAAAGTTGCCCCTGCAAATGTATCGCAGCCGGTTCCAGGTCCGTCTTCGTCATCGGCGAAGGAAATATCCGTTCCGGTAAGGGACTCGTTCGAAGAACCAGTAGCAGGTTGCTCCCGGGCGCTCGATCCGGGAAAACCGATGCCAGTGGAGATTCCGGAAGATGTGCTGCGGGCGATCGAGCAGGCAGATCAGAAGGAGATCGATTCCGATGCGATCATAGCGCAAATGCTGCAGGCTCAGTTCGACGCGGAGTACGATGAGCAAATCAAGCGCGAGGAAAACCATCGGAACAAGGACTCTAAGGTGAAGGTTTCATACAAGAACTATCGTGTGATTCCGGAAGAGCTGCTGTACGAGGAACCGGTCGAAATTCCGATCGACCAGAAAGCGGACTGGGATCGGTTTGAAACGAATGAAAAGGAGCAAAAGTCACTGCCCCGGATGGGATATCGTCTGAACGATCAGGGAGAGATGCTGACGAAGCACAATCTGGACATCAGTGGTCGAAGCAATGCGTGCAAGGTGATGTCATTTCCACCGGAGTTTTCTACCGGGGATGCGGCCGGGTTCGATATGAAGCTGTCAAACAAGGTGTTCAACCAGCTAAAGACGCACTCGAAAAAGGCGACGAAAATGAAGCACAAGGCACAGGACAGGAAGGAAAACATTGCCACCACCGAAATGGGTCTGGACGAGCCGACCCGATTGATTCTGTACAAGTGGATCAACAATCAGTTGCTGGAATCGATCGATGGTGTAATCTCGACGGGCAAGGAAGCGATCATACTGCATGCCGAGACGGACCCGTACAACCCACAGCTCAAGGAAGACGACCCCTGTCCACCGAAGGAGGTAGCGATCAAGGTGTTCAGTACGACTCTGAACGAGTTTAAGCAGCGCGATCGATACATTAAGGATGATTTCCGGTTTGCCGGGCGGTTTTCGAAGCAGAACGCTCGTACGATCATCAACATGTGGGCCGAGAAAGAGCTGCGGAACCTGAACCGAATTCAGCGCGCTGGGATCCTGTGTCCGAAAATCGTGGCCCTGAAGAAGAACGTGCTGGTGATGGAGTTTATTGGCGAGAACATGATACCGGCACCGAAGCTAAAGGAAGCGATTCTATCGGACTTGCAGCTGAACGATGCATATCTGGAGGTGGTGGATATAATGCATAAGTTGTACAAGGAAGCACGGCTGGTGCATGCGGATCTTTCGGAGTACAACATTCTCATGCACGATAATCACTGCTGGATCATCGATGTGGCACAATCCGTCGAACCGGAACATCCTGGAGCGCTCGAGTTTTTAATGCGAGATTGCGATAATATCAGCACGGTAAGTGATTTTTGAAGCTATTTTAGAATGTAACAGATTTCCTTTAACCCTCTTGTAATCAATCATTGCAGTTCTTCTCCAAACGGGGTGTGAGCGACGTGAAAAGCAAGGAGGATCTGTTCTTCGAGATCACCGGATTGGATCCGATATCGCACAATGCTGCCATCCTGGAGCGGATACACATGAAGGGAGAGCCAGCGCACATTGCCTCCACCGTGGATGACGATACGCCTGAACAGTTTAAACCATTGCGTTACCCGTTTGAGTTTGCCTGGTCCGTGGCAGGGCCGGGAAATTCGAAAAGCAAAGCAAAAATTCCGACCACTGGTGTAAGCTCTTCGGATGACGAAGTGGTCGTAAAAGAGGAAGTTCTTAGTGTCGCTTAAAGATGTTCGCCTGGGGAGGGGGAAGATACCTAAAAGGTTCTGAAAGAAAAATACCAACGAGTTGCGCTTTGCGTAGTTAAATTGCGTGAATTTGAAAGTCATTTGCAAGTCATACAAAGAATGCCGTACTAAGGCTCTTTTGTGGATTTATTTCTGTTATGCTTTTCGTCGATTTCCTTTAAAATAAATTCATAACTGTCATTGGATTGGGTTTCCTTAAAATTCTAATCAATTCTTTATCAGTTCCTATTGATCTTGACAATTTTTGATCGAAAATCGGCACGAGCATATGACGGTTGAAATTAAAATAAACATATTTCGAGGTGAAATGATATAAATCGATTTGATTTTCTGGTCCGTTTCGTTCTGTTATCCTACGACATGCAATAACGAACACTGGCTTTCGACGGTTAATTATTTATTACGGGTAAATAAATTATGTATAATTGGCTACATCCTTATGTAGAAAATGTTAAATTAAAATAGCATATCACATCACACACAGTGTTTGCCTCTCAGTAGAAACAGCACCCGTTCGCTCAGACAAACTCGGAGTCTGGCGGTTTAAACTGGCACTTCTTGGCGTGCGTCCTCATGTTGCTCGATTGCGTAAAGCTTTGCCCACAGTTGGGATGCGGACACTTGTACGGTTTGTAGCCGGTGTGATAGTTGAGATGTGTCTTGAGATGATGCTTTTTGGTGAATGCTTTAGGGCAGATTGGGCAGGCAAACGGTTTAATACCGGAGTGCAATCGATGGTGCAGCGTCATATTGCTTCGATCGGCAAAGCTTTTACCACAAACGGAACACTGGCGGATGGGGGGGAAAAAAGGTGCATAATTAAACTTGAATCCTTTCTCCACCTCCTGAGGGTACGTACCTGATACGGTTTCTCGCCCGAGTGGGTACGCAGGTGCTGTTTGAGAAGCATTTTGCGTGAAAATCGTTTCCCACACTCATTGCATTTGTGTGGCTTAACGCCTGGATTGGTAGAAAAGACAAAACATTTAATAAGCGTCCGCTTATAATTAGGTGAACCAGCACAACGCGCCCCTTACCTGTATGTATTCGGACGTGCATGTTAAAGGCCACCCGCTGATTGAACGACTTCGGACAGTGTGGGCACGAGTATTCCTTTTTATTGCGATGAATCTTAAGGTGACTGCTCAGATAGCCCTTGTCGTTGAACATTTTTCCACACTCTGGACACTTGGCGGCAAACTCCTTGGTTCCGCGGTGCACCGACACGTGGTACTTGTAGTTGCGCAGCTGAGAAAATCCTTTGCCACACTCTTCACACTCGAAGCGCGGTGTTTTGTGACTTTTTTCGTGGCTCTGAATGGGAAGATGGTGAAAGGAATATAAGTAGATAAGTGGGATAAAGTTATCTTCATTTTGACCTAGAACAACCAAGTCTCAAACATGCTTGGCTTTAATGTAACTTACATTGTTTAATTATACAAATTACATTGAAAACTGAATGAATTAACAAGGAACCTCAAAATACTTCTTCCATAGGAAGGATTCGGTCATAAGATGTTTTGTGTTTACGATACTTTTTCGCTCAATGTACATTGTACAAAGAAAAATTTACTTTTAATTTACTTTAATTTTTAAAGCGACTCTTGACACCTTTAGTGAGTGAAGAATCATACAAAGGGTTTAAGAGTTTTTTTATTCCGCAGTAAAAGCTAGGCCGCTTTGCTGTTAAACAATTTTAACTGGTTAAAAAGTCAGAGCAGCACTAAACATAATTCTCACAGATAATGTTAATTTATCATAATGTCATGTTTTGTTGATCAACACTGCGCTTGTCTATTGGTTTAACGAATCATTGCTATTGGCTTTTGCGTGAGCTTTACAATTATATCTCATGGATGTCACTCATATATAGGCCGGCGGGTTCACACAAAGTTCTACCATAACAAGGATTCTCTTATGTCCAGATTTTTCTGTAATTTGATGCATAATTCTAAACTAATTAATACACTTTTACTTTAACTTCATATTATTTTGTGTTATGTTATACAATTTTAAAAGATTGTTTTTTCGAGTTACAATTGTAACCATAGCACTAAGCAGTTGATCTTCAGCCTATCTAGTGATTCTGTCGCACATAATGTTATTAGAACGATGGCAAAAAATCTATAATTTTGCTCATAATATGGTAATTTCAAACTTGGTTACAGGTTTTATATTAAATGATAGATGCTAATTACTTATCATTTAATTTGCGTTGGTAATTATCTATCGGTATTTTTTTTTATCATTCGCATTTATGTAAGCAACAATGAACAACCAAGGGGTTTGATAGCCTGAGGAAGCATAATTTACGCCAGTGGTTCCCAGACTTTTTCATTCAGTATCCACTTTTTACAGTCTTTACTGATGATACCGCTCATTTTAAACCATTATATGTTCGAATGTAGTGTAAATGATACAACTAAATTTTTACATTAAATCCTGATCTTGTCATCTTGCGTAAATGACTATTTGCAGATGATTTGTGACCAACACTTAACAATCCTTGTTCTACTTGACATCTACCATATCAATTTGTTAAAAGTATTTTTTTCAAAAATTTTGAAGAGTTTTGCAGTCAAACACAATTTTCACATTTTTCAAAGAAAATCGTTCATTTAATTTCCTTTTTGGAAAGGAAAGTTCTGTGCAGAAACTGTTCTTTTCAAACGTCAGTTAGTAAGAAACTGTATATTAAATACATGATGATTTCTAATCGTGAGCAATATGTTTGCGATCATCATCAAATCAATTTCGTTATGCATTGTTTTAAATATGGAAACTGACACAAATTTTCACGTGCCATTTTTCATTCCGAAAACACAAATTTAGATGGTGAATGCACATACCAACTGTTAACATTTTTATGAGAGTACTCTTTCATCTTGCAATAGTAAATTTACTTCGATCATTTCTGGACACAGGGTTGCCAAATATGCTCATATCACATCCTTTTCCCAAAAGGATAGTAACCGATATTAGTTTCTTTAAATTTTAAATTTCTTCAACTGACAACAATAATAGATAAGGTAAAACAGAACAGAAATAGAAATTTATGTAAAGTAACGAACAAATAAATTAAGAAACGTGATGTTTTGGAAAAAAAATCCTTTGAACATTTGATAATATTTTTTCGGCTTTAAAAAACATAATACAACTCCCAATACTGCATAGGGCGTATGGACTTATGGAAGATACCGATATTCAACACCGCGCCTTTCATGACGACCGTAGAAGCGATTTAAATAAAAATGTCTCATATTTTATAAATAAAAGGAAGTAACAGAAGTATAAAGTGCAATGAAATAGTCTTGGGGGCTTAGATTATTAAAAAGAAAAGCGATTAAAACTGATATAAAATGGACAAAACTAATAGAAGCTTACCGCATATTAAACGGAAAAATTTAAGAGATAAATAAATAACATGTTTACATCAACCAAATATCATTATGCAGATTTTTAATTTGTAATGAAAACCTGCACCATGCTTCAATAGTGAGCTTATCTGTTTTCTTTGTTTTCAAAGAATCAAAGATGTGCAAAGAAAAGATCATTAGTCAGGGTTTTTTTCTATTATAAAAAGATATTTTAAAATACGTATACGGCATGATAGCATAACGATCGATTTATCCGATCAATCGATCGACCCAACGGATAAATTTGTTCGTAACATAAGGCGGTCTGATTTCTGTATATTTTTTCTAAGCAATATGGCTGGCTAGAACTGTAGAATAAAAAAAAAACATGTTTTAAATCTTTGATCCTTTATCTTACCTCAAAAAGGCCACAAAAAAGGACTTCATGCAATAGTTAAATAACAAACGCTTTCATATTGTTTTGTATGCCATGTTGCACAGCGATCGCCACTTACCATCAGTGTGTCCTGGGTTCCGAAAATCTTGTCACATATCGCACACTGATAGGAGCAGTCGGGAAACATGAGCGTGCAGAGCGTGCCACCGGCGGCAGTTCCCGCGCTGCCCGGCTCGTGATGGTGGTGCAGATGATGATGATGATGGTGCAGATGATGTGCGTGGAGCAGATCCGTTTTGGTGTCCTTGCCACCATCGCCCGAGGTGACCGTCGTACCACCGTCCGATGCACCTTCCTCCTCTGCACTAGCCTGATCGAAGATGCTGTTCTGGTTTTCATCGCTTTTCTGCAGCTGGTAGAAACTGCTAAACAGTGCAGCACTGGCGGCGTGCAGCGGTGCCGGACCCGAACCGGCCAGCAGTGCAGCGGCGGACAGACCCGTCGTGCGGGGATGCGTCTGATTATGTTGCTGCTGCATCGAGATGCCGATCGAAGGCGATGCTGCGCTTGCAGCAAGCAGCGCATCGGACGGTGCGATCGGTGCTGACGGGGTCATGCGCTGCTGCTGCTGCTGCTGCTGCTGATTATGATGCTGGTAGTGGTGAACCGACGATACGGTGGCGGCTGCTGCTGCAGCCGCGACGGCCGCTGCCGAGGCGTACGCGTTGAACAGTCCGACCGGATAGGGATAATTGATAGATAATCTGTTTCGTTCAATTACACTATTATTAGCATACGCGCTTAGCACCACTTTTCGCTCGACTTCCGCTTTGACGAGCGAGGACGATGCTGCCGACGCGGGAGACGGTGGCGTGACCGGTAGCAGCCCGGGAGTGGCATCGCCGACGGCACCTCGGGACAGCGAGGCGGGCTTGTGTGGAGTGGTGGTGGTGCCGCCGAAGCTAACGGCGGGACCGGAGCCGCTAATGAGCTTGGGATCGAACATGAGCGGTCCCCGGGAGCACCAAGGGTTGTCCAGAACGCGGTTCAGTGGCCGGTGCGGACCGGCAAGTAGCAGCGTTTGCGTTGTGGGGACCACATTGGAAGTTCCGGCGTTTCCAGTAGCCAGCGGGATGACATTCTTCGAGGTCACCGTGCAGGCGGAAGTGGACCCGGCGGCGGTTCGGCGATCAGTGGCCGATTGAACTATTTTGAGGCACGTCTCAACCGTCAGGTCCACCTTCTGCTCGATCATATGGCCGAGGTGGGGCTGGGGTGAGTGTGCCATCGGCTTCGGGGTGCCGCCGCCGTCGGCAGTCGAGCTGGCAGTTTGTTTGAGCAGGATGCGCTCGATGCTGAAGTTGGTGTGCTTCTTGGGCAGCAGGTTCAGATCACTCATTTTGCTACGATTGTCACTAAATCCCATGCTGGGAAGATTCGGGGCACGAAAAACACTCAGACACACACATTCACATGCACTCACACGCTCGCAGCACACACTTCAAACTACAAGGGTAACGTTTAGTATCATTTATCGGCTCATCGTTAACGGCAAGCAAGCGCGCAAGGAGCAAGCGGTACGAAACAAAAGACTTGAGTGCACAACGCGTAAGCGACGAACCCGATTTCTACTATCCATCAAGCGGTTTCGCGCCCCAAAGCTCTGGCCGCATCCTCGCGGAAGGTCCTCACGGGAACAGAACGGTTCGGCGTTCGGCTGCTGCAACTGTTTGAGCGCAATCCCCGGTAGCAAGCTGGACGCTAAACAAGCACCACGGAGCGATACGCGCCTGTCCAACCATTAACGTCAGTTTACCTAGATAAACTGTTTGATTAAGCCCATCCGAATCATCTGTTAGGCTGCGGTGGGTTTTTCTTCGTATCTTCGCGGTCCATGGGGCGAGAGATGCTGTGTGCTCTGTCTGTCGTACGCAAGATTGGACGGTGCAGAAGGTCCGCATCTTTCGTTATTATCGCACATCATCCATTTGCTCTCCCATTCACTGTCTGTCTGTCTCGGTCGCGTTCGTGGCTGTCGCGGTGATGCTGCTTCCGTTGCGCTGCAGACGCACCGATCTGCCGTGGCTGATAGTAGGAAGCGAGGAAAAGTGTCACGAGAGAAGATGCTACGGCGAGCAGATCGGCGCTAAGGCAATGAATGAAACGCGGTATTCCACACCTAGTATCTTAATAGTGGGTAAGAAAAAGGGTTAGAATCACGTTGCTGGTAAGGTTTGGAAAACAAATGATCTCTATATCCCATTGGTTCTGAGCACATGAATGGAAGACTCACTATGATCTTGTTAATTGATCACAAATATACTAAATTTCATTATCATTAAAACATGTTTTTTGTGTGACGAGAATGTCTTATTTTGTGGATCCGTTGTAAAATATGTTTCATCGCTTCATGAAGTCAGTTTAGCTTCTTCTTGCTGTGAAACAGCCCACCAGCTGGCATAATTCTCTAGGAGGATACGTTCCCCCGATTCATTCGCTCGCTGCCGAACACGAAGGGTGCTTTTCGTTTGTCATTTTCTCACCTACCATCCTGGACGACGACGATACCGGTACCGTGTGTGGCGTAGAAAGAGAGGATAAGCGTGTCAGTGAACACGTAAAATAATGGACCGGACAGAGAGAACCTCCACCCTTTGCCGATGCCCGACGATTGGGTGTCCCGCCGGCAACACGGTTTGACGCTCGATCCGACCCGTTCCCCGTGGACGTAACGTTGAATGTTTTGTCATGCGTGTGATCGCGTTAGTAGTATCGCCTGCAGCTGTGACGCGATAGTGCGATAGTGCGACGCGTCAAACAGGCCACAGGCACAGGTGAGAGCGATCGGGGATGCGTTCTACCCTGGCGAACGTTCGGAACATGGGTTTGCGTAGGTTTGAACTGACCATTCCGGTGGGTCGTTGGGGCGCGTTGTCAAGAAATCGATGACATTCTTGTGCGATGATGGCTTTTCTCCCTCCCGCTCCTGCCCGGACTCCGATCGTTTGGTTGGTGGGGGCCGCCAGGGGTAACAGGCATTCGGCGAGCGGGGGTCGTATCGATATGAATTTATACGAACGGAAAGCACGACACTCGAAATCGTCAAAACATGATTGGATGATCGGTGCCGAGCACCGCGTGACGACGGGTGCTGATAATGACGGGTGATCTTTACCGTCCTGATCGGGTCGCCGAACGAGCGCCTGTTAAGCGGCGTGTGCCTGCTCCATGCGCGAACGAGAGTTGATCGCATAGTTTGGCTGTGGTTGTGATCGGTTGATCGGTGTGTTTTTTATTAATCCGTCAATTTCCCTCCCAATCCCTCGCTTTGTGCGGGGGGTACGTGGGTTTTATGGCACTTTGGGGCCAGCCAGCAGGCTGGGCATGTGCTACGGGTTCGCGTCGCGGTCGCGCTTTGCATATTTCCATTGATCTATGATCTCATTTTGACGTTATAATTTGGAGACAAAAAACCGGCTTGTCTGTTACCGCGTCTGTTTTTTTTTGGTCTTGGCGCAAAAATAATACTTTTTTCTTACGTTACGGGCATACCGATCGAACAGAATTGGTGTAAAAAGCCAAATATGCGAATGCTTTCTTCGGGGTGGCATTTGGAATTGGGATGTGATTTTTTATGCGAATGAAAGAAAATTAAAAAAAAGGACCACACAAGCACAATCGCCTTCGGAGTCGTTAAAGCTAATGTCACTCGCTTTTTGATAAAGGATTACCTTGCGTGCGCACCCTAACAATGAAGTAGAAACTATGGGTGAAAACTTAGCACCACCAAACAAAAGGTTCAGCCCAAAACCCATTGAAACCATCGCATTGAAGAGTGAAGCTGCTGTTTTTGCGCTTAACGTACCAGCGAGCGATGGGCGATGTGCGTTTAGAACGACGGCGGTGAATTTGCATACGCTAAAAAATGACTCCTTTAAATTATGAACATATTAGGTTGCTGTTTAAAAATCCATTTAAAGTAACGTTTTCACGCTGGTATTCGGCACCGCAGGGATGCTTCCCTTTCCCAGTGCCTTCGTGCTAGCTAATGAAATGATAACTGTGCAACTGGTTATGCGACAGCGATACGCCAGCGATTACCGAAATAAAATGTAACGACCGTAATAAATAAGTGATAAGCCACCGAGGGGCCGTCGGTCATCATGCGCGGCCACCGTCCGGCGTGGGGAACCCATGCCCGGGGCCAAACAAAACATCCTGCCAAAGCACTTAAAATAGATGTTTCGATCGCTGATAGCTTGGGTTCGATTGGTTTTGCACAAAATGGAGTTTAAAAGTAAACAAAGTTAGTGAATGTTTTGGACTTTAAAATTCCATGTAACATACAGACACGCTTATTTACACATCTTCTTATACCTTTGAAAAATACCTGTAAAATCCAACATGAAATTGTTATGTATCCGTGTGACACATAAACCATGTTTTGACACCTTACTCGATTGAATGCGCAGGGATCGACGGTCTTGAAAAAGGAAAAAAAAAAACGGTCACCCGATACTTCAACGGTGCCTGCAGCCAGAGTCTTGTCCAATGCGTAACGTTATGCGTGCAGGGGTGAAAACGGCTAATTTGTATATCTAGTAGCTAAACACAATTTATTGGCCACGTATTGGTAGCCTGTGTTTTTTTTTGTTTTCGCAGCCTGAAGCGATACGCAACCGAAGCGATTGTCATGTGATCGAATGTCGTTTGGAATTTCTAATCGTCTCCGACCCCTTGCGTGTGGAATCTCCTTCCGGCGCGCTTCGACCCACCCACGGTTAGGATCAGTTTTCCTGCGATTCGGAAAGGAAAATAGGTTTGCTTAAAATTACAATTCACCAAACCTACTGGACGTGGATGTCAAACGCTCGCAGTCTTGCCACCGTTTGGAGAAGCTTCTGGGCAAGGATCGCCTATTATGCCCGGAATGTGGCAAAAGGTGAGGAAGCGATCGATGCCGTCGTCACAGAAACGCAATGGAGAGTATCACCAGTATTGAATTTCACAGTCGAAAGAGCGCGAAAACGAAACCCACATACCGTGCACAGGCGAGCCGATTGTGCTAAGAGCACATGCTCGAAGATCGGGTCGTATTGGGTTGGCAGAAGCATGCACGGTGGCACGATGTTAATGAAATAATTTTTGTCACCTTTCTTTCATCCGTATTGCCCATTTGCCCATTTGCCCTGACCTATTGCTGGACGCCCAAATTCCATACCGTAGCTGACCGCTGACAAGAAGCGATAGCGCTGGCGAGCGAAACAATCGACGGGCCTGTGTTTCTGGCGTGGCTCGGGATGGCTTTCACTTTCGGGCGTCACGTCTAAAACGGCTGTCAACATGACGACTAAATTAGAGACGCTGGTGGACAGGATGGCACTGATTTGTGGTGTTGTTGTTAGTTAGCAAGCGCGCACGGTTCGCTTCGTGCGCAACAATTGATCTTATTGTGCTTAGTAAGAGCTGCCCCAAAATAGCGAGATCCATGGTCGTCGGAGTGCGAACTGTGCCAAAATCGGACGCAAAAGCAAATCCCCCGGCCAAGACGAAATTGATATCTACAAGCGACCAACCATCGGGCTCGTTGCCTTGTTTCGTAAGCTGTGTGAATTGAAGAAGCGAATTTAGCGCTGCAAACATGGGCACACATGATGCATTTAATGATGGATTTTCCTGACAACCCTTTGTCAGTGCCGAACGGTTGACATAAGACGTCTTATTCTACCACGGCAACCATTGCGTGCAGGGTTATGGGCGGAGACACACGCTCCGGACACTCTGTGGAAGCTTCCCAACGCTTTTGTAACATCGTTTCGCTCTTAGCTGCGGCACCGGAAAAGGTGCGTTCCACCATCCACGGACCGGATTATGCAAATGTAGAACAGCGGAGGAACCATGCCCCGGGCACGGCATCAACCTGCGTTGGTGTCAAACTGGCTGCTTAAATGTGCGCTCGCAACTGTCATACGGTACGCGAGGGCATCCATCGACTTCCCCTGCAGGAATCATTGATGTCGGGTGTCGAACCCATTCCATTTAGTCTACACTACCCGCAACCCGGTAAGGATGCCGCGACGTGGCCGATGCCGCTCGATAAGCATGCGTATTTTATGAGAACAGCATGAGACCGCGACAGCTGCTGGTGGCCCTAGAACACCGTTTCAATCAATTAGCAAGCTGCTACCTTGCCGCCTAAACGGACGGTTTGAGCAGTGTCTGAGGCTTGGAATGATCATCTCACGCAGCTCCAGATTGCAAGATTCAATATGCTCAGTTGATGATCGCGCATGATCGCCTGTCGGCAAACCGGTGGTGTGTCGCGCACTGCGCTAGAGAAGATCACGTGTACGGGTGGGCCGACCGAGCAACAGTTTGACATGTATAGGAACCATCATCGGTAACGATCAAACACATTAAATTATGAATATGATACTACCGTAAGCACAGCGGGCTTCTGGGCGGGTTCGAGCTCTAGGGGTTGAAACCTTTTGTCGATCGTTTGTGGATATGTTTATTTTATTGGATTCTCGGGATGATGATTCCGGTGTGTGTGTGTGTGTGTGCTTCCTCTGTCGCGCACGGAACCATTTTGTGGTGTGTCCAAGCCACTTAGGACTATTATGATTATGACAGGAAGGCAACAACACGATTAGTGTGCCGCAGTATGTATGTGTGTGTGTGACAGAAAAATTCGTGGTTGGTGGTATCGGATGTCAAAATCTGCTGACACCCAAGTGGATTTTTGTCACCTTTCCGTGACAGTTTGGCCAGGCGGGAAAAGCGGAACCTAGCCAAGGTGGCCAGCGAAGAGTCATCGAGATCGGTCGGGTGTTAAATCCCGATACTGTCCATATGTATGTGGCTGTGTGTAGAAAGAATCAAATTTTGAAGTGCCGGCGGTTCGATAAAACATTTAATTTGAGCGCGACGGGGTAGCCGCCGTTAGCGTCAGTTGCTGCGCGTCAGGGAACCACCTGGAATGGGCGTTTCGGGGCCGCTTAGCAGTGAATTTATGAACACGATTTGCATCAAACGGCAGTCCGGTGTCCGGTGCATGGGGTCGGTACGAGTGAGGGTTTGCTTCGGTTAGAAAAACAAACATTGTTTTTGAAAGCCACATAAATTTCATCAAACCATTTTGGAGAGCCGGACAAAAGTTGTGGTAATTACACACGATTGGCAGATGGATTCGATGTGTAAAGGAATTTAGTTGTTTCAAAGCAGTAACGTAGTACAGCCTAAGTATAGCAAATTTACGCTCTCATGGTTCTTCGTTAGCTACTAAATTTAATAATTGTGTAATAGCTTTTATGTAAACCATTTTCTCACAAACCATTCCGTCATACTCATCAACATATCGAATGTTGCTTATAAATAATTATTGATATTATATGTTATTTTGAATATACCAAAGTAGATATATTTCGGATTGGCAGTCGACGGATCGAGACCGTGAGCGGTTTGCTGCAGCAGACCAAGAAGCGCGAAGCGGTTATAGCGCCCGATAACTAACAAGTAACTGAATATTTTTCACAAATCAAAATCTAGTTTTTTTTTCACAAAAATATCAGCAAAATTGTTGATTTCATCTTAGTTTCGATCCAAAACTGCAAGTATATCGGGGACAGCCTGGTGGTTGAGGGGTAATGGTGTAGACTGCTTTTCAGTAAAAGCTTTTCGGTTTGCTGCAAAATCAGTAAAAAGTTTGAATATTCTTTTTACTAAAAAGACAGGAAGTTTTATTACTGCAGTACAGTGTAATGAAATTTATTAGAAAAAAATTAAACATTTTATGATTTTAACGTATTAAAACTTACTAGCCACTCAATCTGAAGAAGGAATGTGTTTGGGGGCAATTAGAAACATGTTGTGGATCAGATCTTATCGATCTGTTTGAAATATACAATATTACAATGAATTATATAGTTTTTATTTAAAAAAAAGCTATACATACCTGGTACCCTAGAAATTTGAAACAAGTGGAAAACAAGCCATTTTTGGTAACATTTTGTTTTTTTTTTTTTGTTTCGGAGCTCCTGCAGTTTTTATCCAATCTTCCTGGATTGAGATTGAAATGCCTGCTTCGATGGCACAACAAATGTCAAAATTAAGCTACGGTGCTGCCACTGATTTGTGTTTTGGATTAATTTACTGGATTTTCAGTAAAAATAGCTGAATTTCAGTGAAATGTGAGAAATATGCCAATAATGACTGATCTGCTGCAAAAACCGAATGCCTGAAGGCATCCAGTAAATTCGATAACTGAAATCCAGCAAAAAAATATTTTCAACTCGTTCATTATTTACTATTTATTTTAATGGATTTGTGCAGAATGTCAGTGTAATAGGCTATTTTTGATTTTTTAAAACATTGCCAAGAGTTGAAATTATTTTCCATTTCAACAATTTATGTGTCAAATCAGTACAATTTGCCCATGGAGCTCCATGGTTCATCTCAATTTCCAAAATCGCATATCTCTGAATCCGCATATCTCGATAACCATGTTACTCCGGAAACTACTGTATAACGAAATTCCATTGCAAGATCGTTTATACTTTATTCCAAAGAGGTGAACATTCCAAAGAGGTGAATTGCAAAATAGTTTGGTACAAAATTATGCGGCTGTATCTAGTTTAATCTTGCTATGAATATTTTAAGCTCAAACTTGAACGAAAGATACAAAAAAACAAAACAATTATATAAAAAATTAAACATAAAATTTGGTGGAATTTATTTGAAATGACTTAAATTAAACTATGTTTGAAACTTTTAAATGTGAATTGACTAAAAGTACAGTGAAACCTGGTTAAAAGAGATTCGTACATGAGATAATGCGGTAGAGTTTTTGAGTTCGTGTATGCGTAACTTTATTAGACAGAATTGAAATAGAATTCCCTTCTCCCTTCTAAGCAAGGTCCCTTGAGGATAGAGGTCGATGCATTCAGTGTAAAATGACAAGCAGCAGAGTGAACAGTTTTGACAGTTTGGTTTGTTTATCTATGCCTTTCGGCGAAAGATTGCTGTGAAGATGATTCTTAACATTGTCTTCAAAATCGTTCAGAAGCAAATTACCTAGTATTTGCATTAAAACGTAAAAAAGACTAATTACATCGTGTTTTTTGGCCAGGCATATCAACTTGCACGTATTGTACATGAAGCTTTGCTTTCGCTAACTGCAAACTAGAATAGAACTTCTCTAACCTCAAGTTTTCCACAAATAGTGGATCAAACTCTGTAGTTATTGTAATTTTGGGTATACAGACGTACAACTTGCTGCTTCTCGCTGTTTTTCTCTGCCATCAAGCTGGTGGTATGAAACGATTGTAGCAGATATTGATAAACACTTTTCAAGCAAACTGTCAAACATCAACTCGAAAATGTCGGACCAGAAAAAGGCTATGCTTCGACCTCTATCCTCAAGGGACCTTGCTTCTAAGGGAGAATTTTGCTGCTGGAAGTTTTAATCCGAAAAAAAACTTAAACCATTGTTTCTTCAACCACTTGCAAATATACGGTAAAGAGTCAAGGGCAGCTTTGTACAGAAAACTTTTCATAAATTACCATTAGAAATCTATTAGGTGTAATTTGATTTTTGTCTAAACTTTATTAAATTATTTGTCGGCAAATTATGTAGCCAAACTATCTTAACATAGTATTTTTCATAGACGCATGCCTCGCTAGAGATACCAAGGATCGTTTTATCATCCCATCTACATCGAGCGAATAAACCAAGCTCTTCTTCTACTTGGGTGGCCTTGTAAGGCCTACCAGCCTACTAATGACTTATTGTATCCATATCAGGAAAGCCATTCCTGGGTATGGAGGCGGTAGGGACTATGACTTACTATGCTGGTAATATTCAACCTAATCCTGGAACGCAAACCTCCTTTATGAGAGAAACCCTTATACAATATATTTTTTTCGAGTTTCCTTGAAACCCTTGGGGTAATATCAATCCAACATGCCTCGCGACATTCGCTTACCCGGTGCAGAAACTCCTTGAACAGAAAACGAAAAATATCCTCCAAATTCCGTAAACCCTCTCGTCCGCTATTTCATGTTGCGTGCTTCATGTTATCCAACGGGCTTCAAAATATCACATTACCGGTTTGACGAGGCGCCACAATTTGTCAACAGGCTCATGCATCATGCACTTAATTATGAGCCAAATGTTTCCATCGCCGATTTCTCCTGTGAAACAGCACACGAATGCTGTCGCCAAAATATGGAAAGCGAAGATGTAGCTTAAAGATTGATGCCTAGTTTTTATCACGAGCCCGCGTCTCCCTCTTTCTCGGTTGACTCGTAACGGTTGCACTGTGCAGTTGTTCGTGTACTATGTTGCACCCTCTCCACGCGGTGGTGCAGATTCGCGGTGGGTACGAATACGACTGCAACCACATTTGTCACTCCACTCCAGCGGCCTCGATCTGCGCAGCAACGATGTGTCGTTGGGCAGAAACAACTACAACGTACAACTACACATTTGTCGCCACAGAATCTATGCAAATTGCTACGTCTACGCAGACGCGCAACTGTACTTTGTCAATCAAGCCAACGGAACACCGGGCGCGTTGGCGCGAGAAACTTTGTCATTGCAGCACACGCGCAAGGAAGCTGCGATCCGGTGTGGTGATGCCCCCCTGGAGGGTGGAATGGGAGCGGGAAGCGAGGGGGGGGAGTGCTGCTTCAAGGGTGTTTTATGAAGTGAGCGAACAGAAGAGGGGGAAGAGGACCCAAAGGAAAGACGAAAAGGTGACCAGCGGTACAGGATACTACCATTAGGGTGTAATTAAATTAACGACAGAAATGTTAATGAGCTCACCTGGGCGCACTATTAATACGGTTGTAGGTTAAATTATTTGTTTACTCACAAACACACGCACGGCGCTGCCTGGTGCGGCCGGTATGGTGACACACAAATCATCACCGCCGTGCGAGTGTGGCCAGCGTTCTGTTCCCGCGTAGCAAATGATTGATTACCGATCGTTCCATAAATCAGCACCAGCGCAGCCTGAGAGAGAGAGTGAGAGAGCGGGTCGTATCAATTGGCGAATCTCCGCCCCGGATTATGTTGTCTGGAGAGTGGACCGATCGATCCCGTCACTACCGCTCGTTCCACCCTTTCTCCTTGCGAACCGTGTACACGGCGTCGGCGACTAATGAAGTACACCGGTGTAGCCCACGGGCTGACACGAGGTGCAACAATGATAAACGGCAATGGTCATGCTGCTGCTGCTGCTTGGCGTCGTTCGCCATGCCATCGATCTTCGCCGGGGCGTGTGGCACAGCGGCCAGCACCGGCAACCGCACGTCCGGTCGGGACACTGCGTTGACGCTGTACGCATCATCATTAGCAAGTGGCTCAACTCCAGCTACAGTCAACGCGTATTCAAATCAAAAAGGGAAGCTAAAAGGTAACTTGTTCTAGGAGAAAAGGAAAGACTAGTCCTCCTCGGGGTAGCAGGTACAGCAGTGGGAAGCGGTGGGAGAAGGGGTTCGGGTGGTGGTGTCGCCTCTATAAAGGAAAGTGCGCGACAGAAAGGCACAGACCGTCGCGCAAAGAAAAAGGGAACCTGTGAATGAAACGATAATTACGAGCTATCGGTAATTGCTTTCGGGATCAATTACAATAATTTATATCATCACTTGCCATTAACGCCACACACAGCAAATGAGAATTGGAGGTACAAGTCTATTGGCATGCTGCCTGACGATGTGTCTGTGGATGTGTGTGTGTGTGTAGGGGGAAGGGGAGTCGCGCAAGGGAGTTGTGAATACGCGAGCGTTTATCGACGACAGCGAAAGAAACGATGAAAAATGAGCATTCGTCGCCAAGATGTCGACTTTACGCGGGGCCTTCCGTAATCGATAGGTTCGATTTCTTCAACCGTCCGCCTTCGGCTGGGCTCGGATAGGCACTGCTTTTTGTAAACGGAGTGTCCTTACGCGCCAACACTAGCCTGGGGCGCATTGTGCGTGAAATGCGACCCTGCGCCAGGCGCTGCAACAGTGCGGGCACGCACACGTCCGAATGGCTTAATCGTTCGGTTGACGACGGGAAATCGTTAATGAAAATGCACACAAATGCAAAAACGCACCACATACATACACACACACACACACTGTGTCAATCCACTGGGTTGGGGGGTTTCGTTTTGCGCGTGCTACTGCTGCTGCTGCTGCTGTGGCGGCGGTGCCAATTATAAGTGTTTCTTTTTGCCTCTGTCCTATTGGCTCGTGCAGAAGGAAGTGTATTGGATTTGTGGAATTATCGTATGGCGTATTGTGAATGGGGTGCATTTTTTTTCTTTCTTTTGCTTTGGTAAAGACCGCATAGCAGAGCAGCTCTGCGGGAAAGGTTATAATTTAGCATAACGGTGTGGCTGTGAGTAAAAACGGCATAGAGCAGAGCAGATCGATGTGATGCAGCTGATTGAACGTATATGTAACAAGAATCTTTAGGAAAATCAATACAGTCAACGGAAAGCATAACGAGTAATAATTAGCCGCCGTATCGGAAAAATAGGTACAGGGTGAAAGCCATAGTAAGAAAATGTATCACTCGGTATAATCTTAATCAAGAATGGCAATAATATCAGACTCGTGTGTATGTTGAAAATACGTAAACACTTTGTTGGAGCTTTCAACACTTTATAAATAATTTCAAATGTAATTAATTTAATAATTGCCTTTAATGAATGGCGCTGGTGGTGACGGTAACATTTTGGGTTACGCAGTGTTATACATAAGATAGGGAAGAGAGAAGAAGAGTGCACGTTATGAACCTTTAATATGCTAAAGCCTAGAGATAGATGTTAGGGAGTTTTGGAAGTAATAGCACGGAAACTTATTCGAGGTATTAGATTGTTTGTTTTTAACAAAAACTAATTTCAACTTTTATTGTACATCCATCCAACTTTTCATTATTCGTTTATTAAAAGAAAACAAATTTATTACAAAACAAGGACAAAAATGCACAAAACAAACTTGATTTTGCAGCTGATGATGTTTAAACGTGGCTTCAAGTTAACAGTTTTTGAATTTATGATTTAAAACCTCCACAATTGAGATAATTTTCTGGTTCGTAGAATTTTTCTCAATGGGCCGGCTCGGTGGTCCAGTGGTAACGGCATAGGGCTGTCAAAAAGGACCGTCGCCAAGTTCTCAATACTACGGGTACCTCCTTAACTGTTACCTTGGTTCCTTTTTAGGTTTCCGCAATTTTAAATCGGAAAACTAGGTTCAGTATTAATTAATCAAGTTATCAGTATTATAACACACAAAACGTTATGTATCTATGTATGGTGTTTATTCATCTTCCTATTGGATTTACAAATTAAACTTACAAACCATTTCCCTAACCTAACTGGTACTAAGGCAGCTTAAGTTTAAGGAGGGGAACAAATTAGGGTACAGAAAGAGGATAAGAAAGTTTGTAGTCAAATATATGATAAGCAGAATTACTATGACTTATTGCAAAAAGGAGAGGATTTCTATTGGCTACCGTGGTACAACCGGATACAATAGGGGTAGTACATCGGAAGAGAAGGAAGAGGAGATGGAGAATCAATATTTCCTTTGAGCAAGAGGGCTATAAAGGATTTTACAAAAGCTCAAGTTCAAGCAATTGACATCTGTTTACAAATTGTTAGTTATTTCACTCAATACTCAAGAGTTATACCATTCAATACCAATTAAAAACCGAATTTTCGAATTTGGTGTTTTGTATTATACAATCATAAGATATTAAAACAATAACCATCTTGTCCAAGCAAAACATATTAAAACATAAAAAAGTTTATCGTATATTTTTCTCTCCCAAACCCCTTTTTGTATTTTCATACCACCAGAATATCAGAAAACGTGGTATCACGGTAAACATTACCTTTAATTTTACGATCCATAAACTTCCACCTTGCTACGTATACTTCCTGATTTTAATGCGATTATTTCTGAAAGAAGAACACACCGAGAGGCAGGAACCAACGCGCTCCTTAACAGGTGGTGGATGTTATTCAGCTCGAAATACACAGTCAAACATAAAGACCACCAGGAATGCATTACCATCAGCTCATTAAAGCCCCGGACAACCATTCTCTTAGGTGCATTTTATTGAAAAATTAAAGCAGAAACAACAACTCTTGTCATATCACCAGAATCTGGAGCTAGTAAAGCATAGCATAGAAGTCAGCATAGAAGTCTAGTGCCTCTATTCCACCCTTAGCCTGTCGAAATATCCCACGGGTCGTGTTCTTCAAATTCGGAACTACAGCAATGTTTTTTTTTCTCAGTGAGCATTGAGGATAGATCATGTTTCAATTAGTCCAGTGGGTACATCTTGTAGCAATTAGGTCTAATTTTGGAGCAGGTAAAAAATTCCCAGTACTTGGTCGTTTGGGTGAGGCGAGATAACATCTTCTCTTCGTGTGGTCACAAACCCTCGTAGGGTTCCATTCCGGCAAGTGCATTATGCCGTTGAGAGCAGGAACGATCGCTTACGTTCACATACATTAGATGTTTGAGAGCTGCAAAAGAGAGAGAGAGAGAGAGAGAGAGAGAGAGATAGAGAAAGAAAAGAGAGAGAGAGAGTAATATGTGTTTTATAAGATTCGGATTTTGCTGAACAAGGGTGAACGAGGAAAGGCGATTAATTACGTCTGCTTCTGCTTTTAGCTGCTGTTCGGTGGACAGGTGAATAAGAAGAGCGCGTTTATCGTCTCATCTAGAACAAGCAGCCACCCATTGGCTGAGCTTGGATTCGAGCCTTTTACGACTTTGACCATCTTTCAACACCTCTTGCGCGGCTACGAGAAGCAAGGAATCTTACCGTTAGCGTTAAGGCTTAGCCACACTTCCTAGTAATGATGATCTGAAGACCATATTGCGACGTGTAGACAGCGAATTAAAGCTATCCAGCAGCCGTAGTGTAAGTGTCACGTGGTTTATGGGAGATAAATAAGTACGCAGCCACCCTTACAGACCTTACGATGGGAAATTATGGTTCAAGCACGCCTAAACCTTGTTTGTCTGTGGCGAGTGTTTCAAGGATGAACCGTCAGAAAACAGATGTCCACAGTCCTGCAAAGTCAATGAAACGGTTCAATAAAGTTACCGGAGGATCGCAGAACGGTCGACCACCTTTGGGGAAAGAAAATGTGTCAAAAGGCTTGTTTGATGCTAGTTTATAATATCACTTCATTTCGTGCGATCGACATCGATAGCCCGAACGACGATTGAGGCGAGAAACGGTCACATGGCTGCAGAAGCGTACCCACAAATAAATAAACATCAAATTATGCAAATATCATATGCTTATCGGGAGATTCTGCCCAAATATCTTGTATATAGTCCACGATGGCTTTGACGAGATCCAGCCCGGCAAAGTTAGGCACCCATGCATGACAGGGTGAGTGTGGAAATAATTTAAATTGTTTGTGTGTTACCGGACATGGTTAATGGTTTAATTTTTATGTTTTGCCATCGCATAGGTAGATAATAAAATACGATTCCGATCGTGGTAGGATGCATTTCAATTAGCGCTAACAGTATTGCAACGCCACCCTGTGTCCGGCAAATCCTAATCTATGCCAAACGTTACCGATTGAAAAGATTTTCTTCGTTGTATACGGATTTTCCTTGCCGTCAGCCCGGAAGGCGTCCAGGCCGACCCCCCCCCCCCCTTCCCGTTTCGCTGTGGTAGGTAGACGTATGCAAACTCCGCAAACAGATCAACGCCGGCGATCGTCGATTGACCGCCCAATGTCAGTTTTACGACAGCCGTCGCACATCGTCGCACCTTTCCGATGCGATCACCGGCAACGACAGCGAGCATCATAAATTGAGAGATTTATGCTCGTAACGAAACCCGAAATATCGTGCTACAATAACGCACGCCGCAATACCGCCCAGCACGGGCCAGTAATGGGTAATATGCCGAGGGACCGCCGCTGAAACCTTTTTGGTGCGGGGTGTACGAGTCGTTTGCTCGCCCGGCACCGAACGACTTTAACGAGTTCGATCTGTGCGGTAGATGCGGGGCTCGCGATCATTGTGTCATGTTGCTGTGGACCATTTCCATTCAAATTTGGAACCTTTGAACGGTTCACGTCGATCTGCCGTGCCCAGTTTTGTGTCTTTTCCCCCTTTTTTTTCCCGACCCTTTCCCGGCTCGTCCTTCCCTCACCAACACTCACGGCACGCTTGTATTCGGGTCGCCCACAAGCACGGCAGCCATAAATAATAGATAAATATTAACGAAACTATTTTCAAATTAAAATATTAGCCATTTCGGCCGCACTTATCGGTGATCGCGTGTGATCTCTATACACTACGTTGTTGGCTCGTCCAGTCGGAGTCGGTTGGTGGCCTGTCTGAGGGCGGCTGTCGGATGGTGAACTGGAAGCATTCCTTATAAGAGAAGGCAAATTGAATTTGAATAAATTAGATATATTTAACAAAAGGTGACAAATAACGCTGCGCTCATTTGTACTAATCACAAACAGAATAGTTAGAGCGACTAATCGAACTGTTCCCGGTTGCATGCTCCATTGGGACATGTTGTCATTATTTGATCAACTGTCAGTGCCGCAAACCGCATCCGTTGGTTAAGGCTGACTAACTCGATTCGGTAGTGCAGAAGTCGCAGAGTGTCGCAAAATAAGGCCTTTCCTTTCCACGATTGAACGACGGACAAGCGCTCAATCTTCCAGCGGGAAGTGGAATTTTATGCAAATTTCAACACTGGGAGAGGTTCTGTGAGCTTCTTCGTGTGTGTGTGTGTGTGTATATATTTTTTCCTGTGTTCATTTTCACTTCGATTTGGCAAATTTGCTGACGCGTTCGGCCCGCGCTTCGAAAGTGAGGAGAGGAATTCCCTGGTGGCAAGGGGTAGAAACGGTGTGAATAAATGAGATTTGCTTTTCAAACCGAGCCATAGAAATGGGTGCATCGATTGCTGTAAGCGTTCGTGGGGGTTTTGGGGTGTTTTTTTTTTTTGTTAGCGATCACTCCACCCAGCCCAGCCGCCCAAGATGGGCTAGGGGACATAAATTAGCTGTTTGTGGATATGGCATGTTTTTGATTCGTTAGCAATGAACTTACGGCACGCTGCCTAGCCCGTGGCCGATCTGCTCTCTTATTTGATCCTTCTCCCACCAACCTTTCGCTGATGTTCCCTTCCCCGATGACCAGTGTCATTTGTGTCATCCGGCAGTAAAAGAAGAGGAAGAGTTAATCGCTACTATAAATTTGCCATCGTCGCACATCGTCGTTGTGCCGTACCGTTTGGGATGCGGCGGGAACGGAACCGATGATTCACCGGCGTGACAGATGGATTGGATCACTGCCGCGAGCCGCTGTACTGTTGGCGGGCCCGCAGAGGGCAGAACGTGTGGGAGAGAAAGTGCCCTGTGAACGCGATTTGAGATTTGGTGCGGGGTAAGTGTGAAAAAAAAACGTGCCAAAATTCAAATCAACCCAACCTGCGATCACAATCTCTTGGTCCGCGGGAAACACACAAGACCAATCAAATGATTACGCGCGCGCGTTGATAGGTTGATGTGGGTATCCTTTAGAGAAGCGGGTTAAGATGGTGAGAGAAATGAACGAAAAGAAAAAACACAGTTTAAACAATTTGTCATGGGTGAGAGGTTTGATGAGGTTGATTAGAAATTCAGATCAAGGCAGATCAGAGATACGTTGTCTGTGGAATGAATGTGAGTATATCATGAAGGAGCATGGAGACGCTTTCGATTGTAGATTTACAAACACTGTAATGATAATAACTTGTTTAGAGCGTCATGACAAGCTTAGACACAAAAGTAACCATTATTATTCATTATTCATTGGAATATTCGGATTAAACAGATTACTTTTGTTTTTTTTAGTTATGTACTTATAGCACCTTACTGTTTGAGTTAACAGATTGATGATGATAAGAGTTATGGATCAATGTGTGGTAGAATGCACAACACAATTTTGCTCAAGTTAATCCTAAAACACAAAAAATGAAAGCATAATTACTGTACGTTTGATTTTTCATATACATTAAGAAAAAGTTAAATTTGAAACTTGGAAGAGCTGTTGTTATATTGTATGATAATTTAGTGAGTTAAAAACTTTTTTGTGAATAAAATCGAACTGTCCAATCGAATCGACTCCTTTTTAGCATGAAATCTAATGTAATTTGAAAGAAATCAAAACGCTAGTCCGGTTGGATTTACGGTTCGCTAAAAATGAGTTCAAGTCCTAATGTATTTCGAATCTGAGTCTGATCAAATCCCAATCGAATCTCAATTCGATCGAAACCTTCAAATGGGTTCCGATCGGATTCGAATCTGCCGACCGATTGAAGTTTTGAATTTTTCCGAGCCGGGAATCTACCAACACAAATTAATTGTATTCCAAAACATGATTAAACCAAGGATTGAAACTTTCCATAATTCCCATTCCCATACATTGAGCATCTCATACGGTGGATTGAATTTGCTAATATAGGTATAACGCAGGCATAAGCATCCTATTTGACCTACGGGTTACATTCAAAATTATAAGTAGAAGGCCACATTGCAGGACGAAAAGTTGTTGCTTACAATACAAAAGAAAAACAACTTTAGTGAATATTTATAGAAAACATCAGTTTGAATCAGCCGTTAGGAAAGAACAGCGTTCGCAATGTTCGGTAGAGTTGAAGATCGTTCAAGACAGAAAGCGCAAAACAGTGACAAAGTGAGGAAAACCTCAATTATGCCTCCGTGATAAGCTTGTGGATCGAAAGTTGCTGCATTGCAACATAGGGGCATAGCGGTTCAGAAACGCCCAAAAGTCACCATGTCATAAAATACCGTAAGGAGAAATTACATACTTTTGCTAAAGATTCGAAGGGTGATCCTCCTGTTTAATAAAATAAGCAGCAGCATGTGCCGTGCAGAACCAAAAAACAACTAAAAGATCATCATAACAAGGTACGATGAAACATCGAGTGGGGAATGAGATGGTCTAGGGCGGTTTTCACGGAAAGGATTGAGATGCCTTGTAACGACGATCGATTTTTATATCGATACCCTGTGAGAAATTCGGGTAGTATCTATCTGGAGGCTGACTATCCTAGGTAGAATTTGACTATCTTGCAATGGGTTTACTAAGTCACACAAAAAGCCAATACACCGGTAGTGCTTGACCCTCAAGGGTTGTTGTGCTAACCATGAAGAAGAATCTATCTAGAGGTTTATATCAGCAGAATATAATCGCATAAAACCACCAGACATGTCCCCAGGAAAGCTTCATTTTAACACAATTGAAATTGTGTGGAATATTCATGATGCCAAACTAGATAAAACTGTCGCTACAAGTAAAATGAAAATGAAAACGAAGAGCAGAATCCACAAATTCTAGCATATAGAGGAAAGCACAGCTGGATCATTTAATTTTACGGATTAACAAAATATACATTTGTTCTCATTTTAAGGAGCGGTTGGATGATCTCAGACTTTACGAAGTAAGGTCAGTTTTATTAAAAAAAAAAGCATATGGGGTATGCGGCCAGCGGGTCGAAGGTTTTTTTTAAGTTACAGAAAATGCCAATTTTAGCTTGATAATGCAAATTACTTTGGAAAAGCAGACTCTAGGTAAGAAAACTTGATTGTAACTAACTTTCTGAATAAAAATATCCAGCCTTGGTTTTGCAATCGAAACAAGCAAATCAGAAACACATCAGAACGGTACTTACTTCATTTAATCGGCTGCTTCTAGCATTTGTTCTCCACAGTTACTTGGCTCTGTTCCGCCGCGATTAAGCTGATTTAGATTGTGGAACAAATATTTTCCCATTCATCGGAGCCTGTTTCGGGGTACCAAAGCACCCGGAACGAAAGACGCTACCGGTACGCTACACATTTTCTGAGCTATTTGTGTAACATCCTGTGGCCGGTGGCACTCGGGTTCCGTGAGAAGGAAAAGCCTTTCCTCCAGCTCCTCCTTTCCATGGAGCATGGGCGCGAGGGTCTTGCAAGCCGATGGGCACTTGTCGCCCCTGTGAATGAGGATGTAAGAGTACGGACAGGATGCACAGCGATGGTGGCACCGGGCCTGGCAGGCACGGAGAGCATGGCATGACTTTATGATTACCACAAATTATGTGTCGCGCGAGCATGACGATCGTGGCGGAGAGCTAGAAGATGTGTACAATCGTTGCCAGCATCGCCCCATCACCGCCCGGCTGCTTGCACCCTTTGCTAGGTGTTGTTTCGCCAGCATCTGCGTGCGGCTACAGCATTACGGAATTAACCCACACGGGAGAACACACAGTAATGATGGCCCGACCCGTGAACGGGGCACCCAGCGGAGCGCCGGTTGAAGAGTAATTAAAATCCTTGTGTTGTTATCGTCTGAAAATGTTGTGGCGATTAAATTAATTATGTTTTTGATTTATATGAGATGTTCGCTCTGGCTGAGGAACTGCCGGGCCAGCGCGACTCGCCGCTCAGATCCGCTGGAAGCTGCGAAAATTTGTTGCTTATGCTCTACATTAAATATGATGGACAGTGTGGGGCGATGCAGGGGGCCACGCGTGTGTGTGCCGTGCGCTTGACGATTACATGAATTGTATTTGACGTCCGTCGAGGTGCTTAATGTACTTGGTACGAAGGCTGTGGTAACGCGGTGGAAGTTGACTTAGCTTAGCTGAGCTTTTATGTTTCTCTTCTCTCTTTCTCTACTGTCAAGCTGCTAGGGTGTTCCCGCGTTCGTGTGCCTGTTTTTGTCGTATTTACTGTGTTCCTTTAATTGTTTGTTAATTACGTACAACTTCGAAGAAGTCGTATACCAGTGCGCTACACATTGTTCATTCCGATCTGCGCGTGAGTGAGTAGCGCTTGTGTGGAGCACCCTGTGGTGTCCTACTCCTATCAGTGCCACGGTTAAATAGAAACCGTTTTAAACTATACATTTTGAAGGCCCCCGGTGCCCGGTTGCGCTGCAGGACGGACATGGCCGTATTTTATTACAGCTTCACTTTGACGTGGTAGCGCGCGTATTTTGCGCATCGTTTTGATTTCAGCGCAAAAATGCGTCCAAACAAGTAAGACAAGGTTTGCTCTATGTGACTAGCTGAAAGGGGGACAGCCGCTGAACTAGCCAGCCAAAGGTTAGGCCATGCTGCTGTTGATGCTGTGACACCAGATGCCGAGAGCCTGAAACGGGGAAACGTGTGAATTTATGGTGTGCTATTTTAATGCGTGACGAATGGTGGCCGGGTGGAACGTTAAAATCACACAGACTTGCAAATAAAACACCATACAAATTTGTTACTGTTTCTTGAAACATTAACATGGTTTAAGATCACTGGTTGTATTGTATTTTATTGAATCCAGTTGTGTGTGTTTAGCACTTTGCTTCAAAACCGCTCGTAAAACGATCCCCACCGGAACGCTGCTGTCAAGTAATTGTTGTCCTTAGTTTTTGTACAGCTAGACCACCTGCTCTGCACCCATCCTCTTTTTATTTTGGTTACTGAAGCTCTACATTCCTCAAATAGCAAGTGTGTTTTGTTTCGTTCATGCTTTACTTCATTACAACAAGCGTCAAACCCAAAACCCATTCAAAGCCTAATAGTGGACGCTAGCTTGTAGCTCCTTTTTAACTGCTAATAATACCACGCTCCGCATCGCGTTCCTAACCTTAGTCACTCGTACATCATGCTTGTTGGCGAAAGCTGAATGCAAAATCCGCTAGTTCGCTAGACTTAGAACATTCGTCACGGCCGTTCTATCCATTCTACTCTGCGTTAATCTTTGTCCAAATCACTTCCATCCCACACAAACCGAGCGTACCCTAGTCCCGTGCGCACCAACTGTTCGACATTTCGGGTTTGCTTTAAATTTCGTTTGCAAAAATGCTCAACAATCCTTGTGCGGCCGCGTACGACGGCAACAAAACGGCGCGCGTGCGCGTGTAACTGTACAAACGGCATCATTTTGCTACGATTATTTTACAGCTAAGATTTGAAAACTTTAGAATTTTGTAGCTTTTACAGCTTTTGTCTCAATGATGTTTTGCCGTAGCTTCTAGTCTCTTTGCAGTAAGTAGTTTACATATTGATAGTATGAATGGTGCTCACGCTGAAAGAGAGAGAGCAAACACGAGGTGCGAGTAAGCGGCGGTGGAAAGAGCCAAGAGCAGCGTAAAGTAATGTTAGAGTGATAAAGTTTTTAGGAACGATGAGTGTCGTTCTGTGCAGCGTTCAGCGCGCTTAGTGATAGTGATACGTTAGGTAATGGGACGCTGTAAGTACGCTGCTAAACGTAGAGTTTTGATTCGATGCAATGCTCATTTTGATTCCTAGTGTTCGATAATTAGTGTTGTTGGGTGCTATAAATCCTACCATGTGTTGCGTTCGGAACAAATATCATTAACCGTTTTTGTATGACATGTTTGCCTGTGGGTGGATTACTGGGCGGGGAGGTTGTAAAAACTTCCCCCCGCATTGTTATTGTTGTGTTATCCGCAAAAACCGAACCCGCGCTGGACGGGAACGCATAATTTCGTAATTGACAAGACGGATTGCTGTTTCCATGCAGTGAGTGAGACTGTTTTGTCATGTTTTGTACTCCAAAAAACGGTCCAAACTAGCTCGCAAGCGAACGATTATATTCGTTTTCTCGAATGTGGCGATGCTTACTGCGCCATTGCCTGACCGGACCCGCGTCTAATTGAACCTAGGCTAGTACTGAAGCTTTAGCTGCGATTGAAGTACGAATGTAGCTGACACGCAGCATTGATTGATCTATTGATTATTATCTTCGGTTGCTTTCCCGTTGCTTAAACGCTCACACAACTATTTAGCACTGTAAATAAAGCTCAACTACAGCTTCCGTAAATATAATGTTTTTTGTAGCAAAACCGAAACGGCTGTCACTAGATGGCTAGTACAATGTTACAAAGCTGCAAACAATAAGCTTTGCGCTGCATTTTCTATGCAAATAACATCTATGTCACAATTGTTTTGGTATCTCATTAAGTTGTACTTTCTCAGAAGGTTAAAAACCACATCGCGTTTTGAGCCGGAATAATAAAGCTTGGGTGAATTTGTAGACAAAAAAAAATTAGGATGAATAATCAGGACAGAAATTGTGGCGTGGGCCAACTGGGTTCGTTACAAATAGAGGATGCATTTCAACAGTTCGTTCAAGCCTTGCTTGTGGAATGGATAGCGGCTAACAGTGTGGAATGGTGTGTAGATTTGTGCTTTAGACGTTAAGACGTCGAAATGAATCGACGTTTCTGCATCACAATCGCACAGGACTTTTTCACGCTAAGCTGTTGCACTAGCTGCACTAATCTCTACAATACTATCAGAAGAGAAAATTGGCTGTCGTTGTGGTATAAGCATTAGGTTTGCCAAGATATCGTATCAAGGGTACAACAGTATGTTTGAAGCAGATCTGTACAGTAAAAAGTCATCTTCCAGCGCAGCTTACGAATGTCCATTGTTGTGACTGGAGCTGTTTCCATGGTTTCGTTGACTCAGTACATCGTCCACTTGGATCAGCTGCTCGATCGGTATCAGGGACAGTTCGCCACCGGGTGGTGGAGCTGGCAATGCTTCCTGCACGGGCAAGTGGAACAGAAAGTGATTTAAGAATTTGAACCAAGCCCACGAGATTCACCAACATACTTACCAGCGCTTCGAGAGCCATCTTTTCGGCGCGTTTTGCTCGTTGTTCTTTCAGCTTGAGCGAGAAGATGGCAACGGAACGGGCTCGTTTCACAAGGCTTTGCTTCAGGCGAGACTTTTTGGCGGCGAGCTCGGCCGCTGCGTGGAATTGGTAAGGAGAACGTTATTATCACTCACTTAAATACGACAACACAGTGCTAACACGGGCTGCAACCGGAACTTACCTTTGGCTTCTTCTTCCGTAGGGGCTTTTACCGATGGGGCGCTGTTGCTCGTTCCTGGTTGCTGATCAACGGCTTTGATTGCCACATTCGTCCAGGATGGTGCTGGTTTCATCAGCTCCGAGTCAGAACCGGTCGCCAGCTCTTGCTGCTGTAATGACAAACGGTCGAAGGTAAGTTATGCACACAACATGTCTGCAGGACATGATTACAAAAAAATGCTTGCAATGGCAGACAGCGGCAAGGAACGAACAATGAAATGCAGGAACTAACAGTATTAGCGTTAGCGAATAGAAAACATTGAACAGTATATCGCATAAGTTCGTTTTACAATTTAAACAGACACTTAAAAGGGGAGTATATATATTGCTAGATAATAAGTACAACTTGATAATAAAGTGAATAGAGGACAAATTGTCAAATGGGCGGAAGACATAGAGATCTATTAGCAAGTTGTGTTTTTTCCTGCAAAATACTACTGGATAACAAAGACTTTGATCGCGAACAACCAAATTAGAGTCTATTGACAAGAACCATTTGAGTGGCGAACAAATACAAAAAACTTTGAGAGCGAAATTTGTTACTTTGTCTTACAAAACTAGCACATAGATTTTCCATTGTTTGCATAGGTGTTGGTATGCTTTTTTATATAACAGCATAGTTTTAGTTTTTTTGTTCATGTACCCATGGCGAGGGGTTTGATTAATAATAGAACAACGCTGGCTGGAAATCTACGTAATTGCCTCTTGGTAATCGCTGCCTCGAACGGCATATTTTTGGATCGATAAAAAGTTATGTTAAACGTTGTGAAACGAAGAAAAGAAAAAAATCTCGAAAATTGGAATAAAATGTATAAGCTGAAATTAATGTTTTTATTTCCTTCCAAATTTATTTTTAATAATTTATTTTAAAGTAACATAAACTTAAACATAACCATATCCAACAAAATTAAACAAAATAGTATTGCAAAGAGTCATAACTATTTTTTTAACTCTGCAGAAACGACCAGGTCGAATTGCTAATCTAATTAACTTTAGTACGTATAAGTCAGTTAACACATTTAAAATTAATAGACTAAGGTTTTTAATGTTAAGAAACCTTTTTCCTAGACAGAATTTCTTGAATAAATAATAAAAATTGGAATGAATATGACACTTTGATTGGAGTTCAATTTATACGCCAATAAAATACTACATTAAATGGGATTTCATCGTCGAAAATTATTTGAAATTAATCAAAAATGTCACTTTTTCATTATTTTGAAGCATTTGTTCGACTTGACGCCACAACCTACGTAGGATTGGCCGAATAATTACTGAATAATTACTACGAATAATTGGCCGAGCCACTTTTCGCGAGAAAGCTACTAGCTTCCGGCAGAAAATGCTTTAAAAGATCTATAATTAAAACCATTGGAAAAGGTGCATAGGATTTAGCTTTAGTTTTACCCAAATGCCATGATATATAAAACCTGTCAATTTTCAATGAAAACAATTCATCATATGTAGAGTTATTGGGTTACATTGGTTAGAATTTTATGCAGATACTCTCTTTCAGTAACGAAGTGTGTTAAGAAGGTTTTGTGTGTTGCATTTCAAACACTTAGACAACAAATATAACTCGTGAAATTGACGTGGAATACATGCATTCGTACAGACACAGAGGTGATGGCATGTTAGGTGAAGTTTGGTTGGGAAACTAAAAATGAACAGTTTTTGGTACAGTGAGGATACGAACAACAACGAAATAGCTTGCTTCTTTGAAACACAAGAGCACAATCAACACCAGCAAGAGCATTGTCCCCATGGAACACATAATTTTCGCTAAATTTTGATTAATGCTGTTTTGGCTGTTTCAAAGTGTGATGGCTTGGCTTGGGAAAAAAACTTTCTTCGATGCCATGCGCCTCACCCGGGCAACACATTTTGAAACAGTTTCCATCGGTTTGCTTCGGATCAAAAGATGACCAAATTGTTCATTTTGGGACGAAACAGCAAACAAACAATTAAACAGCGAAACAGCCTCGAGCGCATCGATCAGAAAGCAAAACTTTCAACTACCGAACGCGGATCAGCGTCAGGGATAGTAGGGTGATACCCGCCTGGTAAAGCTTTATAGGGCAATAGGGGCGTGATTTGAGCGTGGTAGTTAAAGTTGTGCCTTCTTTAAACCATGTTTCATGCATGTGGCAGCGATTTGCTGCACCGATACACAGTGTTTGCTAGCATTATCGGCGGTGAGACGGACACGGGTAGGATGTTCAAGTAGGGTGGAGGGTTTGTGAGGAGGGCTGGGTTCGTGCTACCCTGTGAGTGGCGCAAGTAGTACTCTACCAACCTTCGCTACAATACAGTCGGTACTTCTGTGAATGATGGAAGGATCGGCCGCCTTCAAGCGTTTTGCCCATTCGGCCCCTCCGCTAGGGCCAATCGTGAGATGGTGCTCGGTGTGCTACGGTTGCCGACGTGAGTGACAGACATACACACGTAAACACACATACGCAACGTATGTACGCAAGAAGATAGGATCGATGGACGGGCGGAGCAGGAGGTAAAGGGCGCAGAGCATTTTTCCAATTCCATTACCCAGCAGCGGGTGGAAGCGGGAAGGAATTTGTGAAGGAAATAGCGCGAAACGGAAAACAAGGGCCACGATGTAAGCGTCGAGATCGAGATGAGGTTGAAGATCGTGGGAAGTGTTGAAAAATGGTAAAAAATAAAAGACGATAAATTACGGAAGCAGTGGAGTGGATGAACAACAAAACAAAAAAAAGGATGATAAACTCGTACAAGCGATTATCGGACAAATCCACCGATTTCATGTTGCGGAAGGATTTAATTGTTGGTAAAAATCAATTTGGTGTGCGTAAGGTTTGAACCAATGTTGGCACCAGCAGAATGGACGCGACATAATGTTTCAAGAGGGGGGGGGTGAGGGAGTGGAACAGAAGGAAGATGATAAGACAATGGGTCGGGAAATAAACGATCAAAAGAACAGAAATTCACACAATTAGCAAACAACTGGCCTTGGAACGCGTAAGCACTGACCTTCAATCGACCCACCTCGATGTTGGGCATCCATTCTTTGGAACGGTTGCGCGGCCGGAAGGGTGGAATTTCGGCGATCCGCGGCGGCGAAGGATTCGCGGACGACATGGCGAGTGCCGGGTTCTGCGGGCTCTGGTTGACGGGCGAGTGCATCGTGGAGTGTGCCTGCTTGCGGAACGGCGGTATTTCTGGAATCTGGATCGGTTTCGAGGCAATCCGAGGGCTCTGCGATATTTCACTGTTGGAGGAAGGAAGGGAAAGTGATCAAAACAGGCATTAACATTGAGCGATTGATTGGTCGGCAACGGAACACTACTACTCTGGGTCAGGACGGGAGTAGAGTTTTGATGTACCGTTTGGCTAAACGGTTTGTTTGTTAGTCTAGCAGGATTACTAAAACCTAGGCAGTGGGAGTGGGTGATAGAAAATATTTGAAAAACTTGAGAGCCAGATTGAAATGCTACAAGCTACAAATTGTTGCAGAAATTGGAAGAAAAACAAAAGCGTTACAAACTACGTAAAAGTGGTTTTGGAATTTTGTAAATTTCACAACTTGAACGCGATTTAAAATAGCTCGCACCAGCAAGAAGGTAGTGGAAAGGAAATCAAACGACACGGAAAGCGAGAGTGGAGAAATGATAACGAGGTCGGCACACAACACGGATCACTACGACAGGAAGAAAATCTTTAGTTGTTGTAACAAACCGTACCCAAGGTTGATGCTTCGCTTATCGTAAATACTACAGCTGTGCTTCATCGCTTGTCCACGGAAGGGCGGTATGTCGGCGAGCTTAATGCTTGGCTGCTTAAGACATGCACTATTGTACGGTAGTAAGTGGAAGTAGGAAGAATTGTACGGCAGCCGATATTTGGCGGACCAAACAACAGTAAAAATGGTAAAAAAAAGGTAGGAAAAAAAATATAGAAATAGAGATCGAGAAAAACACGTGTGTTTCAGCTTGTTCGGTCATGTCCGATGGGCGTCTTGCGCGGATTGGCTTTCCCAGCTCATCAGAGAAGTTGTTGTTATTATCAAGCGTTAACGTCAAATAACTATGAAGTAAAGGCGACATGTTTGCGAAACAAAAGCTGGAACACTACACGCCCGAGCTGGTGTGTAAGCGTAGAGTGAATGAGTGAAAAAGAACGTGACAAAATCGGACAACCATAGGGCACACGATTTCCCAGAAGAGAAAAGGCAAGCACATGCAACATATAGCCAGCAAGGATGAAACGGTGCAAGCGAGAAACTAAGCTTTTCTGTATAGGTATGACTGGATTACAAACAATGACACACCGCGACGTTAGTGGTCGATGTGTGACGAAACAGAGCAACAGAGGTTTTGAAATGGAAAACAAATAAAATAGCTCTGGGCTGCATGTTGTTGGTGTGCTGTAACAGGTTCCCTTGCATTCCCCACTGCATCAAGTGTACGGCATCAACAGGCAACGGAACAAGCGACAAACCTTGACGGACGCGAGTGATTTGGGCCGCACACATGCCTCGCTTCATGCCTCTTGTGTTTTGTTCGGTTTTTGCTACCATCCAATCGTTGCTCCAATCGCACCAAATCACTCTCCGTTTTTGCGTGTTCCCCGCATGAAGACGGCATTGCGAGCTGATGTTTCAAAACCGATCTTCTTCGGATACATACAAAAACTAAAATTTGAACTAAAATCGCATGTGCTTAATGAAGAAAACGGAACGGAAACGGATAAAACAGTTAAATTAAATCACATTGACGGCAACGTATTTGAAATGGTTTCAATCAAACGGCACGAGTACATGCATGTTACAGGATACACAAACAGCGGCGATAACAGAACATTACATCATACATCATGTTCCAGCTCGATCGGGATGGCGTTGGGTGTGAATGATAATAATGAAAACGAAATGCCCCCTACATCGCGTAACCGACATGAAACAAAACGTAAAACACACACACACACATACACATACAACAAAATGGAATGGAAATGGAAACAAAAAACCAACAAAGGTGTACAAGAACATGAACAAGAGCAACGCACAAACAACAAACGACAGTTGTTAAATGACATAGAGTAAGTAGAAAGATTAGATATCATACCCTGAATTCGTTTGTGTCGATTCTAATGCAACGGTTTGTGCAGATTGACCACTAAGGGGAGAATCTTGAAGAGGTCGTAATAATACTGTGCTTGTCTAGAGAGGGCGGGGTTTCGTTTTATTATTAGAATTGAGTTGTTTGATTATGTTGTTAGTTTTTAAAAATGTTCATTGGGAAAAAAAACGTTAAGAGAAAGGTGTGATTTAGTAATGCAGTTGATTTACAAACAATTTAAAGGGCAGAGGTAAACGAAAAAAAAACACACAATACAAAATGGTATGAGTAATAGTATGAAGCTGGTAGTTTGTGGAAGAGTTAAACTGTACGATAAATTTAATGGTTTGTTTTGTTTTGTTAGCCAAACGAATTGAAGCAAAAGTATGGACAAAATGCTTGTCGGAGGAGCCCTCTTACAAACAGTTCTGCGTGGCCAAGTGAAGAGGTAAATGTACAACAATTTTATGTACAGACGTTTAAACGGTTTCGAAGCGTTCCTCCGATAACATGAAGTACAGCAAAGGAACAGTTTTGGGTAAGAGGAAGTGTGAGATAAGCAAAACATTTAAAAAAAAACAAGTTGAGTTCTGAGTTTATGTTTAAGTGTACGAAAACGCCCATATCTTAATAACAGACTCCAACCACATGGAAAAAAAATTTTAAAAAATTGTTAAAATATTTGATGTAGCTAAGACATGTAGATGAAGTATCTTTCAATGGTACGAAATTTACCAGTTTGGGAACTAGATTTTTATATTTTTAATCATGAAAATCAATGAGCTTCCTAGCCAGCTTATGGTTAAAGGTACAAAACAGCAAAACGACATAAAAACTATTATCTAAAGTGAAATGAAAATACATTAAAGAGTCATCCAACGATTGAATAGACCTTCTTTACAGAGTAACATTTTTATGGACAATTTTTAAAGTCTCAAACAAAAGTATAAAACAAATCTTTAAGGTTCTTACTTTTATTATAGATGATGCAAACAATATAAAAGTAGCAACCTTGACTGTTTAACCGTTTGTAAAGAAAATGCAAGCATTGACTTTGCAAGCATTGAAAGAACAAAATCAATCTTATAATTATTACTCTAAAAAATTAAAAAAAGGAAACGTAAAAAGGGCGTGAATGGATACAATGAATAATGGTTTTCTTATTTTCGTGCATAACCCTTGTTCCTTTGCTGTAGTTCAAAAAGCATTTGGTAAAGTATCGACATGATTGCAAGGAGACGTATTGGAAACAACGGAATAAAGACAGTTAAGCTGCCACGTTAAGATGTGTCGAGCAGCTAAAATTGTTGCGAAAGAAACGGTGAGCCAGACAAAGTAGATTTGGAGCGAAAAAAGACAGCTTGTAGTATGGTCGCCTGCAACACAACACATCTACTACCTGAGAGATCGGCGAATCTGGTGAGACATCGCGCGTGTCCATGGCGAAAATGTCCATATTATCGCAGCTGCTCTGTGAGTTTTTGTGCTGTTGCTGTGCCTGGTGGTGATGGTGCTGCTGCTGCTGCTGGTGCTGCTGCTCTTGGCGCATCTGCTGCTTAGTCGGAGATGCCGGATGAATTCCCAGGTTGTCCAGTTTGGCAGCCCGTTCCAGTTCCCCATTGTCTGGGTTATTGTCATGACTAGGAGATATGTGAAATCTTGTGGGATCGATTGAAGAGTAGTAAAATGAGTCCCAGTGACGTTGAAATGGCTCTTTATGTATGAAAGGCTGAAGAAAGTGGAATGTTTGCATGCTGCAATTTACCTGCCAACGGACTGTTCCGTTTTGTCGAAAATGTCCTGATTACTGTTAAAGTCCGGATCGTGATGCGAGATGGAAGTGGAGGACGGCGGTGAGGGTGGCGTTTGTCGTGGCGAAGGTCCCTTGCACTGCATTTCCCGCCGACAGTGTTCGGCACGGGCGATTTCGGCCGCCAGCCAGGATGGTAACTCGGGTAGTAGCCACGTCAGGGCCGACCGCAAACCAAGCATCACGTGCTCGAGCGCCACGATCAAGATGACCGTCTGGGTGGAAGTTAGGCCGGGCCAGAGGCGAGACACTTGGCCGGAGAGCCCAATCAGGGCGCAGTTGACGATAACCGCTGCCAGACCGAGCATGCCGAGAGCATTCTGCCAGGTTCCGATGTTCGCTACACGCTGTCCGAATGGACGCTATGGGTTAAGGGACGATTGGTCGATGAAATCGTTTAGTGTGTGTTAGGCGAACCTGTGACTGTAGGTTAACATCGTGTTACCTGGTGAACATGGGCCAGTTTGAAGGCATCGGAACGGATTTCGAGCAGATTGTTGGCCAGTGCGCACAGGCCGGCAAGGGGAAATGCCGCGGAAAACAGCACTACATAGCCCATTTGTACTAGCATTTCCAGATGGTCGGAAAATGTGCCATCATACTGATGAAAACAAACACCGCATTTTATTAATTGTGAATTGAAAATATCTGATGGGATCTGAGAGCTCCGAAACTAAACATCGCTCGAACGTTTAGAGAAAAGATGAACACTTCATACACCTACCTTGTACAGTGAGCTTTCAATTTCAGCCTGCCCGATCGATCGTTTCGGCGTGGTGGATGAAGAGGAATACTCAGAGGGACCTTTACCTTCGTCTAGCTGCTTCCCATCACCGGAGCCCACCGTCAGCGTGCTCGTGCTGGCCGAGGCAGACGACGCAATGTTTGGCGGATACTCCTGCGTGGGACTGAGGGCACCCCACATTTTGAAGCTCAATTTAGCCAGGCGCCATTGCTCCACCAGGTACGGCCAGGCAGACTCGCGAAGATTTCCGATGATCTGGCGCGATATCAGCAAACCAGCCAATTGCTATCCACCAGAAACAAACACACCACGGTTCGATGGATGAATATTAGCAAATTTAATTTGGCCAAAGCTCGAGAAACGAGCCAGCAAATAACGGATTTCAGATAAGAAAGAAACCTGTGTTTTTTTCTTTCTCGGCCTTAAATTGGGATTCAAGTTTTGCCCCCCCCCCCCATCACGCAAATGCACGCTTACCTCCTTGAGCTTGTCCTGATCGCGCAGGTAAAAGGCGATGTAAAAGAGGGAAAGAAAGCTGTTGACAAACTGGAAAAGGGCCACCTTGGCGATGAGATGATTTTCGTACTTCGACTGCAGCCGATAGTTCTCTGTCGATAGTTGTGCAATAAATTGTATAAATTGGCGTGAATTTGGACCTCCCTTCTTCGCGCCGCCCCAGGCGCTTGCATTACCTTTATCGTTCAGCCAGACGGCGAGCTTGTAGTACGCTTCGTCCATTAGTGTAATGGCGCCGGCTAGCAGGACCTTCGGTATAACGCTCAAACAGCTGAAAACGCCCTGCTCCGGCAGCTTTGCATCCCACCAGTCCTGCAGTGCGGGTGCCACAGTGACGCCAGCCCCAACGATGGATTGACCGGTGGAATGGTTATGGTCGGACGAGGCGAGGTAAGGGATAGGGGATGAACCACAACCAGACAGAATGAAACGGAGCGGGAGCATGACAGCGACAACGATAGAAACAAAAGGGAGAAAGAGAGAAAGACACAAAGATACAGAAGGCTGAAACATGGAATGATAATATGATTGCAACCGTGTAACTTCAATTTTAAATCGATTTCGGTTCGGTTCCATTGCAATTGTAGCCGAAGCGTCACATCAGCACGTCACAGAAGAGAGTTTGCGTAAAGGAGTAAATTGCCCTTTGAAATGTCGCTTTTAGTAAAAAAATATTAGTTGCAACGCTCTACCATCGGAGGAGAACGAAGCTCTGTTATTATGGATCATCAGTTTATAAGTAATGATATAATCAACTTTTTGAGTGTAATAATAAAATTTTGCACAGTTGGCTTCTACTGTTTCCAATCTTGTACGTGCTTGTGTTACGAAAAGCTCGTTTGTCACATAAAAAACTATGATAAAACGGTGCTATGTTGGAATTGGTTAATTATAAGCCTCAACATGAAGCAAAAAATAATACGCAATTAAATTAAAAAAATAATCATACTCTCTATATACTAATGAACAAATTGAAAGTTTTATAGTTAATTGCACCAAATTTAAAGAGAAACAATGTGGTATAGTCACATTATAAAAACAGCCAAAAACTGTCTTTTACACATCTACAAATAAAAGAATGCCTGCACAACATCCCTTCCAAATCCTTGACATACATAGGACGGTACTAGGAAACGGTACGATACGACGAATTACATGACACAGAGTACTCTCGTCGAATGGGCGACACTAAATCAATGTCACAGAAGAGGTAGTCTCTTCCTCAAGGCTCGTTGGTAATACTATTACTAGCATTGCTGTTCGTTATTGATGACTTGGATGTCATCCACCAGGCAACACTTCATTCAATTTCGAGCAATAAGCACCTACCTACCCTATCGACGAACATTCATTTGCAGTTTGGTGCTATAGTAATGAGCTTAAGCGCAACATATCATTCAAAATGTGGACAGCAAGATAGTCTAGATGGAGTGTTCGATGTACGAAGCGAGGCAAACATGGATACGAGCGGGATATGTTAAAAGGGATGGAAGAAGGAGGCTACCGACGCAAACCAGGGATGGTAAGGCACGTAAAGAACATAAATTTCAGACCTGAGACACTATGCACATGCACTCCCACAGGCCAGCACTGCTATAGGGTATGTGTTGATCGAGCCAATCCTGTAAATTAGTAGTAACGAAATGTAATGCGAGTGTTCGGTTGTGAGTAGCTGTGTGAGGGGAGACGAAGTGAAAAACAGGGCGATTAATGCATGTGTGTAAGTGTGGCGGAGAGTCGGGCAAGGAATAAACGGAAGGGCATCGGATGGACATCGGTTATGAAATATTCATGAGCGGATAAGTTTAGTGTTGGGTGAGGTGTGTCCATAAAGTGTCACAAATATACACATGACGAGGGTATAGAAATGTTGGAAAGGAGTACGATCCAAAACAAGAAGCTAAGCGTGAAAAAAAGTCCAATAAAAAGCACACTAACACCGCGTCCTATTTCTTTCAGCTCGGATCATTTGCAAAGCGTGCGTTCCACAAGAAAAGGGATCATGAACGTGGGTGGGGTATGGCGTATGGCGTTGAGGGTACGTCTAAATACCTGCAGCCTCAACATCAGGAACATCACCACAAACACCAACACCAGGCAGAGCCCTATAATTGGAAAGCTAACTAGATAACGGAAGGCTCGCCGCTGCCAGGCCGGTGCTTCCTTCGGCTCCAGCCGCCCAGTCACGGAGCTTTCCTCAAGTGGCCCCTATTAATGCGAGAAGAAGATAAAGAGACACACGGAGAAAGGATTGTAAGTGAAATGGTACGAGTGCACGAGTCGTAATCCAAGTCCCTGACAGAGGCCGAAAGGGATGTAAAGAACCTTGTAGAGGGGCCGCGGTGGCTCTAGCAGCTCGGGTGGAGTTGACAGGGTGCCCCAGCGGAAGGCCAGCTCGACCGAGTACCGCCTCCACGCTTCCAGGTAGAGTGACGCCCAGGCCACGTTGAAGAGTGAGAAAATGACGTGTCCAATGTCTTGAGCCGTCTGAAACGAGACATAAGCGGTCAAGGAAACGTGTCCAACGTAGAGGCGAAGGTTAGCGGTGGCAGATCCGTTTTCGATCGATTGCTTGGTACGCCTGTTTTTATGTGTTTTTTTCCCCGACTGATGGCGCATTTGATGGACATTTGTCTTACCTGTCCTCGACCCCAGAGCCCAGCGTACAGTATAGTTCCCAGGACGGCTGGTACGCACAGTGCACAGGTGTAGTGTCCCAGCCAGGCAAAGTAGAGCGCCACTTTAACTCCAAAGTATGCCGCTATATCGTCTGGAAGCGAACAGTTTAAATAACAAATGAATGATACCAGCTCGAACGTAAAAGGGAAGTAAGGAAAAAGAAAACAATACCACAACCCCCGCCCACCCAAACAGTACACAAATTAAAGGATAACATTTTTACTCTCTTTCCAGGGACAGCGTTACGTGGAAGCACCGGAACAAGCTAAATTAATTATTACCTAAGGGCTGCGGTGCGAAGAATTTCCGTACCCAGCTAGACTGAAGCTGCTGCAAAGCGGTTGTCTCGTGGAGTGGAAAAACCTGCGTTATTAGTCCTAGCTCCTGCCAGGCGGCCACTGGAAATCATGCAAACGTGAAGGGCGTTAGTTTGTGAAAAAGAAAAAAAATTAAATCAATCCTGAAAGCATGGCATGGAGTCTCGGGACAGCCGGCAGGTGCAGGATAGTATCATGAGTCCTAGATTAATTAAGATTCGACGGAGCGCAACAGTCTCACCTGCGAAACCCGAGACGCTTCCCACGGAAAAATGTCCCCAAAAAAAAAGTGTGGTGCTGTGCAGCAGCTGAGATTGTAGACAGGTTTATCTTCTATCCTAATGCGATGGGCCATTAAATGCTCATAACGTGAGCCACATCCCACATATGATTGTACATTAATGACATTAAAAAGCTGTTTCACTACAGGCTTAATATTGGTGCAGGTCGTGTTTTAAGTCACCTGACAGTTAATCCACAGAAAATGTGCCCTTTTTTATTCTCATTGTGGTTTACCAACCCGCATTGAAAGACGATTAGCTTATCAGGCTGGAAAATCGAACCCATTGAAACGTGTTTCCAAAACAGTTTTCCTATCAACCGTACCGAACGAGAAGAGCAATGGGTGTCACCGTCACTGTGAGGAAGAATTGAACGAGCTGCCGTCGTACCCTTTTCAAGCCTCGAGAAAAGTACCACAACACGGTTTCTCGTGATGTTTTATCGATTAGTGCTAATTAGTCCATTGTTCTTTCGCTTACGTTAATGAACAGTTTGTTAGAAGCACCATTACTTCACTCATGTGACGTACGCAAACGGCGCCAAAGTTCAACAAGTAGTGCTGTTTTTTGCATATGCCCGATGTTCGTCGGGTTCATGCTTTTGCTCGGGATCGATTGGATGGATCCGTATGAGAGGATACATCGGGGTAGGTGCATGGTGTCAACATGTACATGTCGTGTTTTACACTCACAGAGAGAGAGAGAGAGAGAGTTAAGGTTGATTAGCTGTTCAACTAAGCTGTAATCAAATTAGATTTGACAGGGCATTAGTTAAGATTGAAGGCAATATTTAATATGCAAAGGTAAAGTGCTTCACTCAAATAAAATATTGATTTTGCTCTCCGTAACTTTGCTGTTAAGGAACTACTTGTAGTATTATACTTAAATCTTGTAGTGTTAAATATATAAATGATGATTAAGTCATAGCAAAGAGAGAATTTCATAATAATAATATTTTTAAACTATTTCAATAAGTGACGCAAAAATATTGGAACATAAGATGATATATTGCATAAAACTGTAAATGTTATTATTTAGATTGTTTTTAGATTTTAGATAAAAAAATCATTGTGATTTACACCTTAAGTTGAGGAAGGTTCTCCCACATCTAAAATATACCTCAACACTCATATTGACAGGTAACACACAGCCCTTAAGTAGCTTAAGGTTAAACATCACATCATTAACATTGCTCAAGCGTTCTCAAGTTCGAGGTAATATGTATTGCAAACAAAGTCCCCAACGCAAGAGAAAATAAACGAGGTCAGCAAGTTACGATGACCCTAAAAACATTGAGAATATATTTGATGTGTTCATATATAAACCGCCGATTTGCATCATGCATAAAACATAGAGTAAAGAAAATGAAACGTGTATGCATAAAGGTACATGTACTCGAAACACTCGTGCTAACAATTTTGATGAGTAGTTGGACGAACAACTATTTTAAAGCGTAAGCAGCATTACGTCCTCAGCATAAATGTAAATAAATCTCTCAACAACGACTGTAACAAATAGCAACGTCAGTGAGTCAAGCGCATCCTTGGATTGTTGATATTTTCCCGTTTTCTGCTCCTTATCTCCCTTCTCAACCCGTTCGCCGTGCATTGAAAAAAAAAAATAGACGACTCATGACTTGCCACCCAACAATAAACTTTTAACAAGTTTTGCTGAGTGGTCGACTTTACCCAGCCGGACTTGATCCCGTTTGGGAAGCAGATTAGTGGGATGGCTCCAAACGCTCGCAGTTACGGACCCGGGAGCGTCCCGAGGCGTTGAACACATGTTGAGCAAAGCCCGGGCAAGCACCAGCGGGACCGCATGTAAGTTGAGCAAACAAAACCCTCCCAAAGCACTTCCAAACCAAGGCTGCGGCGTTATTGCGAGATATGATCCACAAACACATCCCGGCGATGTGGTGGAAGGCTGGAGTTAGATTCACCGGGGGACCGCCGGGCTGGCCCGTGCTAGCGTGTGTGCATGGTATGTGAAAGGTTATCATAGCACTAGCCACACATTCCGTGCAATGTACACGAAAGAAGCGAGTGGTGCAGCGCCAAGGCACTGTTTGGCATAACTTTTCAGTTTCCATCGTCAATCGTAGCCTTTTTCTGGATGGATGGGCAAAGCTCCGTGGTGCCGGTTCCAACATAGCAGAAGGGATAAAATGCCATGGGAAACCATCCGTTTTTCCTTTATCTGGGATAGCACCGACCGTCAAGCCCAACAGTATCGTGTCTCGCAATCTCAGCTACAGTCACTTTCAGCTTCACCAGACTAATGCGGCTAAAGATTAGAAACGAAGGTGTTGATGATGACGGTGATGATGATTTGACATGGCAGTTGACGATGAGTGCTTTTAATGATGGTAACGTTTTGGTAACAGTCTCAAACTGGTTCCAGTGTGCGTATGCCACTTACCGATGCTTTGGCCCTCCTCAACCTGCGCCCTGCCTTGGAGTGCTTTTAGATCGGACGTCCCCGCGCGCAAACCTTGCAGCACCTGTAGCGCCATGCGGGCGTGATGGATGGTGATGATGGAACGTGTATTAGTAAAATCGATCGATCCCAGCCGCCACTTGCAAACAGAGCGTGACAGAGGACGGCAGCAATCAGCTGATACGCGACCGAAATGCTTGGATTCGTTCCATCAAAGATTCTCGCCGTCGACGGTGTGCATTTCATATTGATGAGTGTGCTTACCTGTAGCACGAGCCACTGCCGTTCCTGGGACGTGAAAAGACTGTTGGCACCCTCGTTGTCCTTCGATTGGGCGAAGCAATGACTTTCCCGCTTGGTGAATTCCTTCAGCGCCCCGCCGAGATCGGTTCGCAGTCGCTTTGGCAGGCGAGCATCTTCGGCTGCCTTAAATAATCTATGAAGGGAGAGAAAGGACGAGTGCAATCAAACCAACAAGACTGGCAAGGTCGAAGACATCGGGTGAAGAGCACGCCTTGTTTGTGCCGGCGTGATGTTCAAAGTGAAACAAAAGGGCGCAGGGTTGCTACGATTGGGGACATTCATGCGAGAGCAATTTCAAACGAGAACGAGTTTCCCAAGATTAGATGACATTTCATAGGAAAGGAAGTTTTTGTTTTACGAACTTTTGCGGAACACTTCTGCTCCCTTATCTGCTTGTGCTGTGACAGATGCATTTTTCGTCATCTTTCTCCCTGCGTTTTGCTGCAGGAGCTTTTGAGGGACCGCTTACTTACACGTTCATCGGGGCGGTAATGTAGAATGCGGTGCGCTTTGTGCTTTCGTGTGCTCGCACCATTGCCGACAGTCCCAATCCTTCGGGAGGGTTTGCCTTGATTCTGTTTAGCAACCATCGCAGGGCATCGTCCGGGGCGTCCTCTGCGGTGGGAGGAAGGAAAGGAAGGAATTCAACCGTTATCCAAGCTGGACTGAAATGACAGTGCTGCAAAGGTGCTGAACGCCTCGGTTCGTAATTGTATTTACCTGGAAATTCAATCACCACGTCACACTGGGTTGGGATTTTGTTCAGCCAGAGCCGTCGGGGTGTCATCAAATGGCCGGCGCAAGGCACACGTCTCCGTATTAATCTTGATGCTGGGAGAAGGAGAGATAAATGCACGACAAAACAAATGGAACGGCAATAATGAGAAAAATGTGGTCAATTTTATTAGCCCGACTGGGTCGATGGCGTATGTCGTACGGCAATTATCAGCAGATTAGGTTGAATGAATAAAGTAAATCTAATATTTAAGTTGATATGTTTTTGCTTTTGTATAACTATCGTTTCGATAGTCACCGTCTTACAAACTATGGGTATTGTAATATGTTGCAGATATTTTGATATACATTTTTTACCGTTTCACCGTATTAAACTAACGGATAACCTCATAGAAAAACAATCAAACTAATCTTTATTAATGGTATTTGCTTTGCTTAACTCGTAAATGTGTCTCTTGCTTCGCCATAGCTTTGATACTGAATCTGCAAAGTAGCAAGCAATCAACTTAATCTTCAGCAAGCATTAATTTAAAGTGTCAGCAAAAGGATATCTTGTAGCTTAATCTTCCACGAAAACTTTTCCGCCCAACAAAGATTGTGCAATCTACTGGTTTCGCCGGCATGACGCAATCATTACATTGCCGAACGAGATCAACTCTAATTGCACAGTGGAGCTTAACTGGACGTTGTAGCTACTTTCATTCTTTCGATTCATTTTCAATGTTTGTATGGTTACCTTCATCTACAAGTAAATAATGTTATAGAACATCTGAAGGCGTTGGATAAACTTGGACTTGTTGGACTGAGGTAATTTAATGAATGTGAGAAAGAATATAATTCAACCGACAACGTTTAAGCAGAAATAGATTATCTACCAAGACAATTGTATTGCAAATGAAATATGCCAAATGTGTTAAAAGTTGCACTGAAAACTTAATTAATGTTTTCAACCGTCAAGATGTCTAATATATCGCACCACAAATCTTAGGAAGCACGGCAAACCGAAATTAATATACATCGTTTTCATCACTGTCCACCGATTTGATTAGTTTTGGACCGTAAAAGTGGGGCAAATCGGGGAGAAAAACGGTGCCATGGTCCATGACGCCGTGCTTGAACCAAGGTACCTACTACCCGCCTGAGAGGTCTGAACGGCTAAAATATAGACATGCCAGCTGTTACCCTCTGTGCTGAAATCGATTCTACATGGATCCACTATTTCGCTGACGTCAAACGACGATTCCCGTTCTCACCTGCCCTTTGGCTTAGTGTTTCACCGCTCATTCTGCCATTCGGCGGAGAATATCGTTGACGAAGGAACATTTCCCGCCACTAGCAGGGCAGCGAATGTATAATACAGTGACCGTGTTACAGGGGTAAGGAAATAAAGTAGCGTTTTAAGCAGTTAACACGATGAAAACTTTGCATAGAAGAACGGTTATCAGGTAAATCGGTATCCGTTTCACAAAACTCACTGCTCGAGAATCGTCAAACCTTGAACGAATGAAGGGGAGATGGTGTGACTGAATCGTGGAATCGAGAGCTTAAATGTTTGGGGCATGGTAGTGGAAAAATAAAGAAAAAGTTTATTTATAGAGGGTGTAGATCTAGCTTGGGCTACACTTTCCAACGGATTATAACGTTATTCAGTGGCTCCAATATTCTCGAAATAAAATGTGTAGATTTTGTAATAAGTAAATTATATTTACACATTTAGTGAGAAGTGTATGAAAACTGAGTACATATAAACTGGAGTGAATTTTTGTTTTAGGTTATGATAATAACTGATTATTGTTTTTTTAGGCTACAGGTTCGGTTCCTGTGTAAACAAGTCTTTTAATGAACAATAATTATTTTTTTGAAATCAGTTTTCTTGTAACTGATTCAATAATAAATTATTGAAAATCACAAATCATAATTTAACATTTTTTTTTAATTTTACTTATAGAGGCTTTGGCCTTCAGGCTAACAATCGCCTCTATTGAACATAAATACAATAATCTTTTTCGTGCATTCTTCTGCTACGCTTATCTTGTATTTTTTACTATCATTAGAGGAAGCATAAATCATGTTTAGTTCATATCAACTGTGTAGTGTATGAAGTATTTAAAAATTTTAATATACAAAAAGGACATGGTTTAAGTAAACGACAATTCTTTTGTTGCTAGCAAAGATGTTCTTTATTTTTTTAGTATTTCAATTACAGTGCAGCAAAAGACTTCAAATCAGCTGAAAGTCTTAATTTTATGCGTTTTTAAATGTGGTTAGCTATTTAAACGTGATGAATCATTAATTCGACCATGTTTTACCGTTTTACTCTTTACTAGTTTTTTCCTTCGACTGATTATGATTATATTTCGCAGCTAGTATTGGTAACTAATTGGTTTATCATGAGCAGGAACTTTATCCTTATCGATGTGATAGTTCTGTTGAGAATCGAAAATGTGCTACACGAACTTTTTATCCATCTCTTCAGTACTGTCTTTTTATAATCATAATTTCACGGTAGTATTATAAGTACCATACCTTTGTAAAGTTTAACAGAACAGTTATGTTAAGTCAAGTTAGTAATTTGATATTTGCATTCAAAATTAATCGAGATACCATTAGCTGCTTAAATGCAATCCTGCACAGCACAATGTTGTCAAAACTGCCTTCATAACAAAACCGTTTCTACTACATTTATGTTTTGCACACACATTCCCACGCATCTAATGGCAATGCACGAGGTAATCGAGTGCAAATCCTGAAACATGGTCCGGTTTCCCATGCCAATTCGTTATGGAAGTTGTTTACAATGTGTTTCGCATTGCAATTCGTGCACAGTTTCCGTGTTCAATTCATTCCGTTTGGTTCGTCAGTACACCGTACACACGCTAGCAGTGCTAGCACCAACAACCATACGGTAAACCGACACGTCAATCAATGCCCAACGGAGACAGCATAAATTTTCATGTGATTATTATTTCATATAAATCAATAAAAACGACACGGAACGAAGCGTAGCGTTCAACAAGCGTTTGGATAATACACCCGGGTAAGGTAGTGGTGAGAATGATCGACAGCTAATTAGATAATCAAATTGCCAGCCAATCGGCCAAAAAGCACGGCGATTTTCCTTGCCGGGTCATGCTAAGAGGATGCTCAAGCAACAGTTTCAAGCTGCTGTTATCTCATACACGCTTTTCCTATGCCAACCAGCAAAGCGTTTTAATTGCGTTCTAGTGGCCGAGATAATTTCTATGAAGAGGGTATCAAGTGCAATGCTAATCGGGTTTGCGATCTTGATTATATTACCGCTTCAGCTTGTAATTTTCTTGTTGCACCAACATCTAGATGCTCAAGCTTGGTGACGTTGTTTCCTTGTACCATGGATCATTGAATGACATGGTAAAATTAAATTCATTCTTTAACCTATACTTTTATAGAGAGGATCATTCATCTGTTATTCGTTTCCATACGTAACTTAATAGATCATTTTAAATATACTGAAATAGCTTGGGGCGGCACGGTGGTCTAGTGGTACCGGCGAAGGGTTATCAAAAGGCCCGTCGTCGTTTCGAATCCCATTCGGACCGCTTCCGCCCCCAATTCGCTGGATTGACTATCTTGCTATGAGTACACTAATCACAGTCCCTCATACGCAGGATTAACAATCTTGATATGGATGGATACACTCAGTCACAGAAAGAGCCAAAGCACATTAGTGCTCTGGTTAGGCCTTGACCCCACAGGGGTTGTTGTAGAATAAATAGCTTGGTTTATCGTTCCTTATTATCTGTACGATATTTTGTGGTGAGCTTAACAAAAAGTATGTTCAAAATGGTATGATAATGAATACATTCAAATAGAAGATTAATGTTGACGTATGTTCACGTTCATAGATTTGAAGGCTGTATACGACAGCATAGCCAGGGTAAAAGTTTACGACGCAATAAGCTCTTTTTAAATCCTGGCTAAACTGAACAGGCTATCAAGAATGACCATGACCAACGTCACATGCCAAGTGAAGGTGATTGGAAAACTCCCAGATCCTTTGCTACCACCAAGGGTCTGCTCCAGGGAGATGGGCTTGCCTGTCTCTTCTTCAACCTGGTGCTAGAGAGGGTTATCCGCGACTCGGAGGTGGAGACTTTGGGAAACATCTTCTACAAGTCAATCCAGATCTTGGCATACGCTGATGACATCATTGGTCTGCGACTCTCCTATGCCTCCGGAAGTCTATGTAGTCGGAAGCCTACCAAAAGATTGAGCAGGCAGCAGATGACCTCGGGTTGCAGATTAACGAGGCAAAGACCAAACTGATGGTGGCACCAAATGCCGATTTACGTAGGGGTGACGTACGGATAGGTGAACGCACTTTCGAAGTCGTCCCAAATTTCTCCTATCTAGGGTCAAAATTCAGCACCAACAACAGCATAGAAGCCGAGCTGCGCGCACAGATGCTGGTGGCCAGCAGGTCGTTCTATAGCCTGAGGAAACATTTCACCTCACCAAACCTGTCCAGACGGACGAAGGTGGGACTATATCACGCCTATATAGTTCCAGTACTCACGTATGCCTCTGAGACATGGACATTCTGTCCAATTCTGACGAAACCCTCTTAGCCGCGTTCAAGAGGAAGATGAAAAGGTGGGAAGACGGTGTTGATGCATCCGCCATCTAGGCCGGAATAACGGATTGGCAGACAACGGCGCGAGACCGTGAGCGGTTTCGGAGTTGGTTGCAGTAGGCCATGACCGCAAAGCGGTTATAGCGCCCGATAAGAAAGTTAGTAAGTTCACGTTTATGATTGATTTGAACATTTTTTCTGATCTGAACCAATAACAGTGGTTGTCAAACCGCACAAGGAGTAGAAGAGTTTCAGGCAATTTAATGATAAGAGGCAAATTCTATCGGCCAGTCAGGTGCTGGAGGCGGGTACTGCACCGGTCTTTATAAAACAAGTCTGGGGTGCAAGTCTCATCTGGATTGCTCCCGCGTAGTAAGGACTAGCAATCTAAATATATGGTGTGAATAAGTCTACTAATACACAAACGGTTAGATTGACTCAGAAGATTATTGTTAAACCAGCAAGAAGAAGTCTAATTCTCCTGTGAGGCCACACTTTTAAAAACCAAGCAGCAACGTATATACCACAACCATTGCTTAATAGTTCTTTAACAGTGATGTATTAGCCATGGGGTGAAGATATACCTGACTTATGTTTCATTGGAATTCATAATTTATTTAATTAAATGGAGTAGTAAACACAGCTTTTGTGATGCTACCTTTGTAAGGGGTTTAACGTGTGCAGGCGCATTATTGAATTGTTTTAATATTTGATTGTTTTTGTATTGTTATAGTCCATCTTAACCCCTGTATTGCTTTCGTTGGAACA